>NC_069459.1:28841152-28872504 GCF_026875155.1 Cherax quadricarinatus
AGGAGTGGGGAGGGGAGAGTGGTAGAGAGTGGAGGGGATAGTAGAGGAGTGTGGAGGGTATAGTGGAAGAATGTGGAGGGGATAGTAAAGGAGTATGGATGGGATAGTAGAGGAGTGTGGAGGGGATAGTGGAGGAGTGTGGAGCGGATAGTGTTTGAGTGTGGAGGGGATAGTGGAGGAGTGTGGAGGTGAGAGTAATGGAATGTGGAGGTGATAGTGCTGGAGTGTGGAGGGGTGGTGGAGGAGTTTGTACTTGTAATGGAGGAGTGTGGAGGGGATAGTGGAGGGGTGTGGAGGGGTGTAGGAGTGTGGACAGTTGGTGGAGGAGTGTGGAGGGGTGGCGGAGAAGAGTGGATTTGTAATGGAGAAGTGTGGAGGGGATAGTGGAGGAGTGTGGAGGGGTGGTGGAGGAATGTGGACAGGTGGTGGATGAGTGTGGAGGGGTAGTGGAGGAGTGTGGGGGGGTGGTGGAGGAGTGTGGAAAGGTGGTGGAGCAGTGTGGAGGGGTGGAAATAAATGGTATAAAATACCGACACAGTGGAAATATAAACACATATGCAGTTTAATGTGATCCTTTATTGACAACGTTTCGCCCACACAGTGGGCTTTTTCAAGTCACATACAGATCACTGAGCGTCTTCCAGTACAGATTCAGTGCAGGGATGTCTAATTGGGCATGGAGAGACTCGCTTGTGGCGAAGTCTTCCCACCTGACATCAAGCACCCAGCGCAGCGCCTTGTTCTGGACACGTTGCAGTTTAAGTAAGTTTGTTTTTGCTGCAAGAGAAAGGGCTAGAGGAGAGTAAGTGATCAGAGGACGAATTAGGGATTTGTAGAGGTGTAGTTTGGTGCGCTGAGAGGCATGTTTCAGCTTGTAGAGGCCCGCAAGGGCCTTACTAGTTATTGCATGCCTTGAGTGAATGTGTCCGTGTAAACGAAGAAGGTAGTCAAGATTAACGCCAAGGACAGTGACAGATTGTGTGATGGGGATGTAAGTGCGGGTGTCAGCTGTTCTGAGCTCGACAGGTAATGGAGGATCACGTTTCCTGTAGCTAAAATACGTGATGCTGGATTTAGCTGCATTGGTTTTGATCCTCCATTTTTTGTTCCCAGATGGCTATCCTGTCGACCTCATTTTGTGTTTTGTGTGTGAGTGTATCTATATTGGCATGAGTGATAAGTTGTGTAATGTCGTCTGCATAGGCTAGTGTGATGGAGTTGTGGTATACAGGTGTTGGAATGTCGTTAGTGTATAAAATGTAGAGGGTAGGGGAGAGGACAGATCCCTGGGGTACTCCGGCTTTTAGTGTGAAGTAGTCAGAGTAACAGCCTTGGAATTTGATTCTCATGGTACGGCCGTCTAGGAAGTTGCAGAGGAGTTTACGAGTAGTGAGAGGCAGGTTGAAGTTAGTGCAGAGTTTGTACTTGAGCCCTTCGGGTCAGACAGTGTCAAAGGCTTTTTCAACGTCTTTTGCAACCAGGGCTGTCCTGTTTCTTTGTTTTGTGTTGATGTGGATATAGTTGAGAATGATGTTAATGGCATCCTGTGTGGATCTGTGTGTTCTGAAGCCAAACTGGCCATCCGAAAGTAGAGAATTGTGTTCCAGGTATCTGCGAAGGCGATTATTGATGAGTTTTTCAAAGAGTTTTCCTAAAGTTTCGAGGAGGCTGATAGGGCGATAGTTTCTAGGGTCAGAGTGGTCTTTTATGGGTTTAGGAAGGAGGATAGCAGTAGCAGCTTTGAAGAGGGAAGGGAAGTATCCAGAGGCAAGGGAGGCATTGAGGAGGTTTGTGTAGGCAGTAATGATAGAGTCAGGAAGGTGTTTCAGGATAATATGGTTTAGGCCAGAGGCACCAGGGGCCTTGGGAAGAAGGTGTCTGAGGAGAGTTTTAACGTCTGTGTTGGTGATAGGAGTGTCAAGTTCTTGGGAGGAGGTAAGAGAGTCCAGATGGATGTGGCTGTCTGGTGTTGTTTCGTGTGTGTGTGTAGTGTTCCAGTGTTCTATGTTCTGAATGTGTTGAATAGCGTTAGGGTGGGGTGGGTAAGGGTGGAAGATATTCTCCCAGATGTGTTTGAAGATGTTAGTAGCAGCCTGTGGGTCTGAGATGTGTGTGTTGTTGTGGGTGATGTGTTTGAATTTGTTGGTGGGAGTGGTGCCTCTGATTTTTTTTATAAAGTTCCAGAAGGCTTTGGTGTTTTTGATACGCTGTTTGTCCGCTTGTAGTATGAGCTGTGACCAGTGATTGTTGTGGTCTTGGTCTAGACTGTGTAGAATGTTGTTTCTGAGGTAAGTGAGATCTAATCGGACTTGATTAAATCTATGTGTGTTGTAGAGAAAGCGGTTGTGGTAACAGATAATTAGTCTTCTTGTTCTGATTGATGGTTTGAAGGAATAACGAGTGGTGTGGGTTTTCTTTGGTATTGCGGTGTTGGCAGCTTGAATGAGAGCAAGTTGAGTGTCAATGTCAGAGATGGGTTTGTTGTTGTAGTCATAGGTGAGGTTAGTATTATCAATGTGTTGTTTGAAGGCATCCCAGTCAGCGTTCTTGTAGGAGAAGGAAGGTGTGGCCGGGATGAGGATAGGGTTGGAGGAGATGTGTAAGATGACGGGAATGTGATCAGAGCCTGTAATAGGGCCAGGTGATATGTAGTGCTGGCTCGGTTTGCCAGAATGATGACGGATTTGCCTTGGCCAGTGTGATTGTAGAAGGTGTTGAAGTCTGGGCCAAGGTGAACTAGGTGTTTGTGGTTTGTGAAGTTGAGTAATTGGTGACCAAGTTGGTTGTTACTTGTGTGATGAAAGGCGGTGTGTTTGGCATTCATATCAGCTGGGGTGGAAGGTACGTGAGTATTTATAGCCAGGTTCAGAATGATAAATTAGACACATGTGCAACTCTTGGGTATCTTTATTGAGGAAACGTTTCGCCACACAGTGGCTTCATCAGTCCATACAAAGGAGAATCTTGAAGAACAGCAGGAGAATGAGGTAATCAGTCCCTCAACCTTGAGTCGATGTGGTCAGTCCATCATTCTCCTGCTGTTCTTCAAGATTCTCCTTTGTATGGACTGATGAAGCCACTGTGTGGCGAAACGTTTCCTCAATAAAGATACCCAAGAGTTGCATATGTGTCTAATTTATCAACATGTCGGTTCTCTGAACCATTCATCTACAGGTTCAGAATGTTGAGGTCAGGTGGAGAATGCTGCATCTGATAATCTACCGAGTGGGGTTGTAGAGTCTAAAATCTTGGGTAGCTTGGAAGGAAGATTGGATAAGTTGTGAGTAGAACTTCTGCAGTGTTCTGTGTTCTTATGTGGGATAGCGATGAAGAAGTTTCTTGGCAAGTGGTTCAGATATGTTATAGAAGCCATTGTTCTGGTTGAAATTGTTGGTTATAGAGATAAGCGATGATTCCGGGATTCTTCGGTATTGAGTGTTGTCTTCTCTGGCGATAAGTCTTAAGTTTCTGTAGTTAATTGTCTAATATGGAATATGCTAGAATAAGAGATGGTAATTCCCAAGTGACAGTAACTCCAGTTTTGCTGCAAGAAAACCTTTGAAGCTGCCACAGCCGACGAACCCCTAATGGAATACTTGAAGATATTTTGAAGGCACGCCGAAGCCTCCCAGATCTGGCTGACATATTTCAGCACACACTGAGATTCATCCTGTGTGATGGAATATGACAGGTAAAGAAAATTAACTATTATTCCCACTGTGTAACTGAATAGAATTGGGTAACAGCACACTGCGGATGTAGCCAATTTTGCTAAAAAGGTGAAAAATTAAACTCATCAAAGGGTACAACAGATTGCGAAAAGGACTTGGGGGTTATGGTGAGCAGCAATCTTAAACCAAGACAGCAATGCCTAAGAGTACGTAATAAGGCAAATAGATTACTGGGATTTATATCAAGAAGTATAAGCAACAGAAGTCCAGAGGTCATACTGCAGCTTTATACATCATTAGTAAGGCCTCACCTAGATTATGCAGCTCAATTCTCGTCTCCATATTACAGAATGGACATAAATTCGTTAGAAAACATTCAGCGTAGGATGACTAAATTAATACATAGCATTAGAAATCTTCCTTATGAAGAAAGATTGAAGACTCTTCAGTTACACTCACCAGGATGCCCTCTCTCAAACCACCAGGATGCCCTCTCTTGAGCAACTTTACCAGCAGCTGAGAGAAGAGCTCAGAGTTGCTAAGCTGGAGATACAAAGATTAACGGAGGAGAACAAGAGGATTCGTAGTAATCCTCCTGTTTTGAGTCCCCAGGTTAAGAGGGGAGCTTGGTCAGTGGCCGGGCAACATGGAACCAAGCTGAGGATCAAGAAAACGGTTGGAGAGGCAGAAACAACGAGAAACCAGAAGACTACGGTGGAAACTTCCAACCCATTCTCCGTGCTACCTGACGAATGTGAGTGTTCTACTGGGAATGCCACAACGAGCACCAAGGAAGCACTGGCAGACGTGAGTGAGACATCCCTAGAAACCCCAACGAAGACCATCGAGAACGTCTTGACGAATTCCACAAGTGGTGTAATGCTACCTGAAGAATGTGAGTCGACTACTCGGAGCATCACGACGGACGACGCCAAGGAAGGTAAAAACATTGTTGTTGTTGGGGATAGCCAGGTTAGGTACATGGATAGGGCATTCTGCTTGAAGGATAGGAGTAGGAGGCAGAGAGTGTGTTTTCCTGGGGCTGGGATGAAGGATATTGTAAGAGCCGTCTGGATGACATCATGAGAGGTAATGGGAGCAATCCTATTATCTGTCTCAGTGCTGGAGGCAACGATGTTGGCAGACGTAGGAGTGAGGACCTGATTAGCAGGTATAGGTCAGCAATAGAGATAATTAGGAGGAAGGGTGGGAAACCTGTCATATGTGGCATTTTGCCAAGGAGAGGAGTTGGAAATGAATGGTTGTCCAGAGCAATTGGTGTCAATTGCTGGCTGGACAAATACTGTAAGGAAAATGCGGTAACATTCATTGACAACTGGGACCTCTTCTATGGCAGAAATGACATGTATGCCAGGGATGGGGTTCACTTATCTAGGTCTGGGGTGGGAGCACTTGCCAACGCAGTGGAGGGAGCTGTTAGGTCTTTAAACTAGGAATAGTTAGTGGTATGGGTTTTGGTGGGAAAACAGTGAAGTCCCAGTGTAGTAATATGAGTACTAGGAGAGCTAGTAATAGGCAAAATGAGGTGGATATTGGAAAGCCAGTGGCACTAATTGACAAGGACAGTGATAGGTTTAGTGGAATAACAGAAAGGAGCAGGAAGGGTAAAGAGAGAGGAGGGTCTTTAAATATATATTACAAAAATAGTCGCAGTGCTAGGAATAAGATGGACGAGTTGAGACTAGTTGCTAGTGCAGGTAACATTGATGTATTTGCCATAACTGAGACGTGGTTTAATTCAAAAAGTCGGGACATGCCTGCGGAATGTCACATTCAGGGTTTTAAATTGTTCCAAGAAGATAGAAGTGTCGGGAAGGGGGGTAGGGTGGCATTGTATGTCCGAGATCGCTTGAACTGTTGCATAAAAATGGGTATTAAGTCTGAAGTAACACTTACAGAGTCTGGATAGAATTTTCAGAGGGGCATGAAAAATTAATTTTAGGTGTGATATACCGTCCCCCAAACTTAGATAGGGACCAAGGGAGACTACTATGGGAGGAAATTGTTAGGGCCACAAGGCACGATAATATAGTAATTCTAGGAGACTTTAACTTTAGTCATATTGATTGGAATTTCTTGACTGGGAATTTAGAATCATACGACTTCTTAGAAGTAGTTCAGGATTGTTTTTTGAAGCAGTTTGTGACAGAATCTACAAGGGGTAATAACCTGCTTGACTTAGTTCTGGCAAACAATGAATCCCTTGTTAATAATTTAGAAGTTTCAGAGGAACTAGGTGCTAGCGACCACAAATCAATTACTTTTATCATTGAATGGAAGTATGTTAGTAAGGATAACTCAGTAACAGTCCCAGATTTTCGCTTAGCAGATTACGATGGGCTTAGAGAACACTTATCATCTGTTGACTGGGGTAACGAAGAGAGCTATCAGTATCACAGTTTTTTGAACACTATACATGAGGCTCAAAGAACGTTTATCCCTTATAAAGAAATTAGATCAAATAGAAATGACCCAAAATGGATGAATAATAGGCTGAAATATCTACTAGGGCAAAAGAAAGGAATTTATAGGCGTATCAAAAGAGGTGAGGGTCATCTTATGAATCAGTATGTTCACATTAAGAGGGACATTAAAAAGGGGATAAGAAAAGCTAAAAGGGACTAAGAAATTAAAGTTGCTAGGGATTCTAAAACTAACCCAAAAAGTTTTTTCCAGGTATATAGAACAAAAGTCAGAGATAAGATAGGTCCCCTTAAAAATAACTATGAGCATCTTACTGACAAAGAGAATGAAATGTGCTCGATTTTAAATAATGATTTTCTCTCGGTTTTTACACAGGAAGACACTAATAACATTCCAGTAATTAATTTTTATAGTGGGCCAGAAGATGATAAATTATGTAACATCACAGTCACTAGTGAAATGGTTGTGAAGCAGATAGACTGACTGAAGCAAAATAAGTCACCGGGTCCTGATGAGGTTTTTTCAAGGGTTCTTAAAGAATGCAAAATGGAAGTCTGTGAACCATTAACTAATATTTTTAATTTATCTCTTCAAACAGGTGTAGTGTCTGATATGTGGAAGATGGCTAATGTAATTCCTATTTTTAAAACAGGGGACAAGTCGTTACCGTCAAATTACCGCCCAATAAGCCTGACCTCAATTGTAGGCAAATTACTAGAGTCAATTATAGCTGAGATTATAAGAAGCCATCTCGATAAGCATAGCTTGATTAATGATACTCAGCATGGATTCACAAGAGGCCAGTCTTGTCTAACTAATTTATTAACTTTCTTCAGCTAAGCTTTTGAGGCTGTTGACCACGATAAAGAATTTGATATTTACTTAGATTTTAGTAAGGCTTTTGATAGAGTTCCGCACCAAAGACTGTTAAAGAAATTGGCAGCTCATGGCATTGGGGGAAGGGTGCTCTCGTGGATCGAATCATGGCTCACAGACAGGAAGCAGAGAGTGTCCATAAATGGGGTTAAATCCAAGTGGGTATCAGTAACAAGTGGCGTTCCACAGGGATCAGTCTTGGGCCCGTTGTTGTTTATAATATATATCATTGATCTTGATGAAGGAATTACTAGTGATATGAGTAAATTCGCCGATGACACAAAGATAGGTAGGAAAATTGATTCAAACGTAGATGTTAGGGAACTTCAGAAAGATTTAGACAAACTCTATTCTTGGTCAGAAAAGTGGAAGATGCAGTTCATTGTAGATAAATGCAAGGTTCTGAAGCTCGGGAGTGTCCATAACCATAGCACTTATAAGTTAAATAATGTAGAACTTAGCCATACAGATTGCGAAAAGGACTTGGGGGTTATGGTAAGCATCAACCTTAAACCAATACAGCAATGCCTAAGCGTATGTAATAAGGCAAATAGATTACTGGGATTTATATCAAGAAGTGTAAGCAACAGAAGTCCAGAGGTCATACTGCAGCTTTATACATCTTTAGTAAGGCCTCACCTAGATTATGCAGCTCAGTTCTGGTCTCCATATTACAGAATGGACATAAATTCATTAGAAAACATTCAGCGTAGGATGACTAAATTAATACATGGCATTAGAAATCTTCCTTATGGAGAGAGATTGAGGACTCTTAACTTACATTCACTTGTTAGACGAAGAATGAGGGGAGACCTGATCGAAGTGTATAAGTGGAAGATAGGTATTAATAAAGGGGATATTAATAAGGTCTTGAGGATATCTCTCCAAGAGAGAACCCGCAGTAATGGATTTTAATTAGACAAGTTTAGATTTAGAAAGGACATAGGAAAGTATTGGTTTGGAAACAGGGTAGTTGATGAGTGGAACAGTCTACCTAGTTGGGTTATTGAGGCTAGGACTTTGGGTAGTTTTAAATATAGGTTGGATAAGTATATGAGTGGGAGGGGTTGGATTTGAGTGGGACTTGCACATCAGAGCTTATTTCTTGGGTATCATTAAAAATTTGGGGTTTGGGGCAAATGTTTGTTAGTGGGATGAATTGTAAAGGACTGCCTAGTAGGGGCCCAAAAGGCCTGCGCGTTTTCCCTCCTTTTTATGTTTTATGTTCTTATGAAAATTTGGGTTTAGGCCAAAAACACCGGGACCCTTGGGAGGAAGAGGAAATGGTATGGGTACCGACAAGATGGGGAAAAAAGACACAGTTAGGCATTTATTAAAGGAAAAGTTTCCCCACGAGTGGCTTCTTCAGTCCAAATACGAGAAAACTAAAAAACTTTATATATAAAGGGCAGGAGTCAGGTGAGGTGACGGGGGGGGTAGAGGTGGTAGTAGTAGTAGTAGTAGTGTAGTGTAGTAGTAGTAGTAGTAGTAGTGTAGTAGTAGTAGAAGGAATAAGGAGGTGAGGCAAGAGAGGGCCCTGCTGGCCCAAGAAACAAGTTCCCAGGATGGGTAATATCCTTTGCTTAAAATTTTTGAAATACTGTAACTCCCTTTTTTTGCTTTATATGTTACTGAGGGAAAATTTAGTGCAGCTTAAATGCATTTTTCCGTCTTAAGTGTCTTTTAATAACTATTTTAGTTTCATTGTTTTTCATGAGGTGTCCAACTGTCTCTATGTTGAACACATGCGTTTTTGCGGGCATATTTTGCAAGATTTTTGTGTTCGCTATTCTAATGTCGAGTTTGGCTGTTTCCCCTAAATACTTTGTACCCCCCCAATGGTATAGATAGACCCCTGCCTTATCCAGAAATGTTGGGTTTTTGTTCGGGTTTCCCTAATAGAGTAAAGAGCGGTAATATTTTAGCCAGTTTTCTGTCCCCTTTTTTGAACATTAGGGGCAACATTGCTGCTTTTTAAAAAAACGATGAAACTTGGAGGCTTTTCTTCAATTTGATAGGTGTTGGTCTTGCTGAGGTATGTGTCGCACTTTTGCAGTCACGTATGAAGTGTGGGGGGAAAGTGCGGAACTAAAGAGTTGGTGATGTTGTACATTTTCTTGAGGAATGTGGAGGGGAAATTCTGTAGGCTCTCAGAAGAACCCAAAAATCCCCCCCTTTTTTGTTTTGTTCGGGTGAGAGAAGAAATGGAAAAACATATTTTTCCCACCCCCGAAATGCATGGAAGAAAGAAATAGATTTTTTTCAGTAAGCCCCGCGCATACTCGGGAAAAAATAGAAAAAGGGTTTAAAAAAGCTCTTGCCCCCACATCCCTACCAACCCATAAGTCAGCAAGACTTTATGGTTTCCCAAAGCCCCACAAACCAAATGTGCCTATGAGCCCATTACATCTGGAATCGGCAGCGCCCCTCCAGTCTAGCAGGAGTTTTGGGAAATTTTGTAAAAGCTCTGGGTCAACAGTCGGCTCATCAAAAGCTTTGGCGACCTCCTTAACCGTGTCAGGGATCTCGACTGAATGTAAAAAGCTTGCAAGTTTTGACGTGACTGCCTATTCACCAATGTCCCAGTTGATAACCCATTGTCTTCTTTCGCAGGGTGATTAAAGATGATACAGAGTTCCCTGTACCCGCCAAGATTTTGTGAGCCTTGTCGAACTTTGTGTTGTTATAACTGTTTTAGGTTTGGGAAAGAAGTACAAACAACTCTTGGGACTGCCAGGGGACCCCCCCTTAGTGATTTCTTGCCAATTTTATATGGGGACCTGGAATCAAGAAGGATCCTAAAACCCCTGCAATCACATGGATCGGTCGTAGATGTTTTTTGGTCATTGTATCAAAAATCTTGAGTAGGGGGGCTTTCCTAACCCCCAAACATTTGGGAAATCTACTAAAAATTTACACTAGAGGAGGAAAAGGAAACCCAATTATTTTTCTCGACGTTCTCTTCGCCGGGGGAAAAAAACTTTTTTTAAAGTCTCCCGGGAAGCTACCCAAGAACGATCTTTTACATTTTTCTCTCACCATGAACAAGACTAAATGGGGGTAGTTATTGGCTTCTTTCTGAGAGCCTACAAAATTTTCCCAGTCCACAGTTCCCGAAGAAGAATGTCAACATCACCAACTTTTTTTAGTTCACTGCACTTTCCCCTCACTTCATACGTATGAGAAGCGTGCGACACATACCCTCAGCAGCCCAAAACACCTATCAAATTGAAAAAAAGCCTCCAAGTTCATCGTTTTCCCGGGTCAGCAATGTTGCCCTAATGTTTCAAAAATGTTTGACAGAAAATGGCAAAAAATATCTACAGCTTTTCAACTACTTTAGGAACCTGATACAAAAACCCAAGCTGTTCTGGCCAAGTGAAAGGAATCTACATATCCCATGTGGGGGGTGTGACAAGTTTGTGGGGAAAACAGCCAGAATTTGGGACATTAAAATAGCGGAAAAAAAAAATGCTTGCAGAAATGATGCCCAAAAAAACCAGTGTTAACATGTGCGATGTTGGACACCTCAAAAAAATTTCAATAAAGCTGAATAGTTTTAAAGAAGACGACTTAAGACGGAGAAAAGCATTGAAGCTGCCTAATTTCTGTCAGCAACATATAAGCAAAAATGCGGTAGTTACATATTTCAAAATTACAAAAGCAAGAGGATATTCCCCATTTGGGAACTGTGTTACTTGATGCCAGGGCCCCTCACTGCCTCACCCCCTTAGTTCCATTACTACTCTACTACTACTATGCAGCTATACCCCCTCTACCCACGCGTCCCCTCCCTGACCCCTGCACTTTTATATAAAGTTTTTTAGTTTTTCTGTATTAGACTGAAGAAGCCCTCGTGGCAAAAACTTTTCCCTTTAAATAAATGTCCTGAACTTTACATAAGTGTTTTTTTCCCACATTTTGGGGGAGGAAGGTTTGAGGAGAGTTTTAATACTTTGTTGGGGAAAAGGGTGTCGAGTTCTTGGGAGGATGTAAAAGGGGTCTAGATGTATGTGGCTGTCTGGTGTTGTTTTTGGTGTGTGCGTGTTCCAGTGTTTTATGTTTTGAAAGTGTTGAATAATTAGGGTGAGGTGGGTGAGGGTGGAAGATGTTTTCCCAGAGTGTTAGAAAATGAAGATTGAGCATTTGCAGCATATGGGAATCTTTTATTCAGGAACGTTTGCCACACAGTGGGTTTTCAGTCCCAAAACAAAGAAGGGTAAGGAAGGGGGGAATGAGGGAAAACAGTCCCCCAACCTGGAGTCGATGGTTCAGTCCATCAATCTTTTGTTCTACAAGATTGTGGACTGAAACAAATCGATACAGGTTGAGGGGCTGATTCCTTTCTCCCCCTCTCCTTACGCCTTCTTTGTTTTTACTGATGAAGCCATTTTGTGGCGAAACGTTTCTGAATAAGATTCCCTATGCTGCATAAGTGTCTAATCTTTAATTGTCGGTTTTTCAAAAAATTCATCCCCTTTTTTTAGAAGATGTTGGGGCAGCCTGCGGGTCTGAGATGTGTGTGTTGTTGGGGTGATGTGTTTGAATTTGTTTTCGTGGAGAGTTTCCTGGGAGAGTTGGGGGTCAACGCCCCGCGGGCCCCGGGCTGGACCAGACCTCCTTTATCGGTCCCGGATGCGCCCACGCCCGGACTAAACCCAGGTACCCCTTTTATGATGGGGAACATAGACAACAGGTGGAAAGAAAACACGTCCAATGTTTCTACTCTGGCTGGGGAAACGCCCGGCCCTCACCGTGTGAAGCGGGCGTTAACCCCCAGGGGACTGTAGTGCGTAAATATAATGGCGGATACGTTGAGGGGTTTTGGGCAGGTATGAAAAACAAAATTGGCCCCCTGCTTCAAGGAGCTCGGCCCGTAGGTGTTTTAATTTTAAAGTAAGAAGTCGTTTTAACTGAATACCCTTTGGGGGGGTTGTGCTCGGATTTTTTTTTTAAAGTTTCCCGAAGGCTTTAGTGTTTTTAATACGCTGTTTGTTGCTTGTCGTATGAGTTGTGCCCGTGATTTTTGTGGTCTTGGTCTAGGTGGTAAAAAATCGTTTCTAAGGTAAGTGGATCTAATGGGACTTGATTAAAAAACTGTGTGTGTTGTAGAGGAAGCGGTTTTGGTAGCAGATAAATTTGTCTTTTGTTTTGAGTGACGGTTTGAAGGAATACGAGTGGTGTGAGTTTTCTTGGTATTGCGATGTTGGCTGTTGGTAAAGTGTCCTGGATGAGTCAAGTTGAGTATCGAAAGTCGAGTAGGTTTGTTTTGTGTCATAGGTGAGGGTTAATATTGTTAGTGTTGTTTGAAAACATCCCCGTCAGCGTTTTGTAGGAGAAGGAAATGTGGTTGGAATGAGGATAGGGTTGGAGGAGATGGTTTAAAATGCTGGATGTGATCAGAACCGTAAAAGGGCCAGGTGGATTGTGTTGAAAAAGAGAGCTGGGTCGGTTTGCCCCGAAAGTGTTGGTTTGCCTTTGGGGTGTGGTTGTAGAAATATTGAAGTCTGGGCCAAGATGAATTAGGTGTTTTTTGGTTTGTGAAGTTGAGTAAAAGGAGACCAAGTTTTGGTTTTACTGGTTGATGAAAGGGGGTGTGTTTGGATTATTCAGTTAGGTGTGTTGGTGTAGTTGAAGACTAGGAAAAGGGCGTGTATTTGAGAAAAGTGTTTGGGTTAGCATAGGTGGTGAAAAAAATAAAGGGACCAAAAATGGGTTGTGTATTCTGATGCAAGACAGTGTTTGGTGAAAAAAAAGGGGTTGGGAGAAATTCGTGTTTTATGTTGGAAAAATTTACAAGGAGGCAACCCCATCGGGGGATCATAGGGGGGCTGTAGGCAGTATAACTATAATGGCGGATACGTTTTAGGGCTTTGGGCAGGTAGTTTAGCAAAAAAAATTCTGGCCCCTCTGCTTAAAGGGGCTCGGCCCGAGGTGTCTAATTGTAAAGTAAGAACGTACGTTGAAAATGAATCCTTAACGTGATTTAATGGTTTCGTCATAGCCCAAATTTTAAAGTCAGGGGAGGGGAGTTTGGATTAAAAACCCGTGATAGTGGGCCTTTAGGGATGTTGTTTGTAGGTGTACGGACCCGTTTTCCTGGAGGGGGGGGAAGAGATGAAACTGTTTTTATTTTTTTGGTCTTCTGTAGAAGTTGGGGCAGGTTTAGGTTGAGTGGATTTGTCGGAGGGGTGGAGTTGAAGAGTGTAGAGGCGTCCCCAAGGGTTTAACAGCGTATTTTTTGGGGGGTAGAGCTTTTAGGTCTGTAAATATCGTCAACAGGATTTTGTTCTTTGTATAATGCTTTGATAAAATTTCTTTGTCTGTGTCACAGGCAGTCAGGAGAGAATTTGTCTACGTGTTTTGCGATCACTGTGATTTGGGCGGTGCTAGGAGTCCCAAAAAATGGTGGGAAACCTGCGTTGGAAGTTTTTGTCTGGTCTCGGTTGAGGGTACGTTTCGTAAAAAGTCGTCAAAAAGTGTTTGAAGCTGAGTGTTTTAAGATTTCAGTTTGAGGAGCGCAGTGATCTGGTACAATAAATTTCCCGGACAGATAGTGGCATGATCGATTTGGTATTTGAGGTTAAACGAGAAAAAACTGGGTTTTGGAAAAGGTAGAGCAAGGGGAGGCCTTAAAGGAGGGGTAGAAGAGTAGAGGCAGGGTGTTGGGAGTAGAGGGGGAGTGGGAAAGGGGGAAAGAAATGGAAAGGGATTGAAGGCATTTGTAAATTAGATGTGGCGGCCAAATTGTGAGAATAATTTGGTTAGGCAAGTACGTGGAATTAGCACAGTACTTGCTGGGGTCCGCTCGGGGACAGGACACTTAGGAGGTGAGCTGAAGCTTTATGGAGCCTGTATCCCGAACGGTGAGGAGAGGCAACATGGTGTATGGGGTGCGATCAAGTACTGGTGAGGGGTGGAGATTCAGAAGCAAAAGGAGTGCAGAGGGAGGCAGCCACCGACGCCCCAACTGATGCTGAAGACGAAGGTCCGTAAACCCCCCCCGGGGAGGAGGCAAATTGGCTGGGCGATGAGGGAAGGGCCAAAACTGCTGTATGGCGTGCAGACTTCACTACAGGTGAGGCGAGGAGACTTTAGACAAAGGCGAGGAGAGGGAAATGGCTGAATAGCGTATGACAGTTGAAGGGACGGGAGTATTTTGTCAGGTTCAGAAAGTTGAGGTCATGGGAAGCCAATTGATGATTTACAGGGGGGTTATAGAGTTTGGGTAGTTGGCAGGGGTATTGGACAAATTGGGTAGACCTTCTGCAGGTTTTGTTTTATGTGGATAGCGATGAAAAAGTTTCCTGGAAGTGGTTTTAGCTATGTTATAGAAACCATCGTTTGGTTGAAATTGTTGGTTTTAGAGTAAGCGATGATTCAGGATTCTTCGGTATTGGTGTTGTTTCGTGGGGATAAGTCTTGAGTTTCTGTAGTTAGTTAAATGGTTGTGTGAATTGCGATGTTGTACACAGGCATTCCTTGTATCGTCAGTCCTGTTCTGAAATACGTGTTTGGAGGTCTCTTGATGTTTCGCCCACGTATAATTTGTTGCAGTCATTACAAGGGATTATGTATACCCCTGCAGAGGATGAAAGCTTGTCCTGTCTACTACTGGTGATGTCCTTGATGGTCGTGGTTGTGGAGGTGGATACTTGGAATGATGTATTGGAAAAGATGCTGGAAACATGTTTGGCAATAGAGTTGGTGGGGAGGACTGTGTATCTCTTCTCGGCAGTGTCTTCTCTGGGTGTGTTGAAGATGTTTAATGCCCGCCGTCTGCAGTCTCTGATGAAGTGACGAGGATAGTGGAGTTTAGAAAATACTTGTTCAATTATAGCGCATTCTTCTCAAGGAACTCATTGCTGCAGATTCTGAGTGCGCGCAGGAAGAAGCCTATAATTACACCACGTTTAGTTTTGGTGTCGTGGTAAGAGAAGAAGTGGAGAAGATCGTTTTGGTTGGTTGGTTTTCGATAGACTTTAAAACGACTTCTTCTTCAAGTGTGAACTGGATTGAGGGCTCGACCTGGTTGAGCTTGTCTTGGAGAGCTTGAATGTTGAAGCGCCTGGGAGTTATGAGGAGAATGTCGTCAACATAACGGAGCCAGGTGACAGTCGAAGGAATAATGGTGGAGAAACGCTCGGCTTCCAGATGTTCCATGTATAAATTCGCCAGGACGGCACTGAGTGGCGAGCCCATGGGTAGACCAAAAGTCTGTTGAAAGAGATGATTTTCGAAAGAGAAACACGTAAAGCCGACACATAGTTTAACGAGGTCGATGAAATCGCTGGCTGGAATAGGAAGCTCAAGTGAATCGTCATTTTTTCTGCGCAGGAGATCGATGGCTTGTGTATTAGGTACTTTGGTGAACAGGAAGTTACGTCAAGGCTGGAAAGTTTCTTGTTCCTGATGTTGATGTTGCAAATGCGATTGAGAAGATCACCCAAGTGTTTGAGATGTGCTGGACTGATAGTACCCAAGAGTTTGGAGAGGTGTTTTGCGAGAATTCCTGAGAGTTGGTGGGGAGCACTGCCTATTCCCGAAGATATGGGCCTCAATGGGATACCAGGCTTGTGAGTTTTTGGTAGGCCGTACATTCTGGCAGGTCTGGGGTTGCTGGGTATGGTGTGCAGAAGTTTCTTCCCTTGTTCTGAGTTCCTCAGAATGCGGCGAGTCCTTTGAAGAAAAGTTTTAGTAAGGTTGTCCACTTGGTTAGTTGTGAGGGGTTTGTAGGTATCTGGGTCATTAAGTAGATTGAGCATTTTGTTCCTGTAGTCGTCAGTGTTCATGATAACAACACCACCACCTTTATCAGTGGTGGTTACCCTGATGGTCGTGTCTTCTGCTAAACCTTTAAGTGCAATGATGTAACGTCGAGGTATGACTGGGGAGCTGCGTGTAGAGATGGCTGCTGAGATAATGCCTTGAAGAAAACCTTTTTGGAAGTCGGAGTCATTGTGTCTGTAGTTTTTGGCGATACAAGGAATGCCTGTGTACAACATCGCAATTCACACAACCATTTAATTAACTACAGAAACTCAAGACTTATCGCCACAGAAGACAACACTCAATACCGAAGAATCCTGGAATCATCGCTTATCTCTATAACCAACAATTTCAACCAGAACAATGGTTTCTATAACATAGCTGAACCACTTGCCAAGAAACTTCTTCATCGCTATCCCACATAAGAACATAGAACACTGCAGAAGGTCTACTCACAACTTGTCCAATACCCCTGCCAAGCTACCCAAGACTCTATAACCCCACCTGGTAGATTATCAGATGCAGCATTCTCCACCTGACCTCAACATTCTAAACCTGACTATAAATACTCCCGTACCTTCCACCCCAGGTACCTTCCACCCCAGCTTGAGCAGCAAATGCTGCAACAATGAAGAATCAATACTCCTCCAGGAGCCAGAGACGGGTCATCTCAAGATTAAGACCCGTGCCATCACACTGGTCTCTGCAGTCTCTCTGCATTGACTTGGAACAACTAAGATGGAATAGTCTATCTCATCTGAATTTAATTTGAATACTGACTTGTACAAGATACCTTTTGTATATTCAAATTTATATGAAAAGTTTTTCCTTTGGATCACTTTATTTTGTTTAGCGGCCTTATGGCAATTCTGAAGAGAAGGGCAATTACGTTGTAAATTGACAAAGGAGTCCTTCGATATATCTAAAGGCTTAAAGTCAGGGAAAATCAAAGGACGGACAGTAGGAGAAGCCTGGGCTTTGGTCTGAGCCCTAGTCAAGACATTTTTGGTATCAGAGGTGATATCTTCACTTTCATCTAACAAGTGAACCGGTGATCCTACTACCTCGCTTTCGAGAGTAGCATCACTGGTTTTTAATCTCACATGAATCTCACGAGACATTGTCTCATCTGAACTTTCGAGGGGCTTCTCCGACTCTACAGGAAGAGGATCTGAAACACCTATGTCCATCTTTGGTGATGAAAGGTCAACCTCAGAAGGAAGAATGGCACCTTTTACATTACCTATTAGTACGGAGCAAGAAGTGATGGGAGCTAGTACGGCTTCAGACCAACCTGTGAACCATTTAGACCTAATGTAACAACGGATGGTAGGAAAAGTGTCTGTACGGCCCAAGTAGTCTGAAAGTATAGCAGAGGAATGAGTTTCTTTAAGATTAGGGAACAGCTTATCAGAAATTACTATACATGTGCATCCAGTGTCTCGTAAAATGGTAGATACATTAAGTCCATTAACTGTTCCTGAACAGAAGGGTGCTTGGTCATTACAGTCTTTAAAACATCTTCCAACGTTTTGGACCTTCTTAGAAGGACAATCTGGACGTTTATGTCCCTTAACACCACACAAATGACAAACAGGAATAAAAGAAGTCATTTTACTTTCCACTAGAGGCTTTGATTTCTTAAGGCCTGATGAACCCTTGCCCTTAGGGTTCGATCCCTTTAGGTCTTTATAGGAATTGTGAGCCTCAGCATATAGGTCAACAGCCTCAGCAACTTCCTCAGCTTTAATCAGGTTACGTTCTCTGATGAATGTTCGTATTTGGTGAGGAAGAGCTGTCAGGAACTGGTCAGCAACCATGAAGTCTCGAAGAGATTCATAACTGTGATCAATTCCTGAACTCTCTATCCAAAATCGAACAAACGAAAGAGTGTTACCTGTAACTGTTGAAAGTTCTGGCCAGGCTGTAAGGTGGCATACCTGAAATCTTTCCTGTAAGAATTTGTGTTTTTTTGATATGCTTTAAGGATCTTCTTCAGTAGGTTATAATTACATATGATATCCTGCGACAAAGTTGCATAGATATTCAAAGCGGTACCAGAAAATAACATTCCTAACCTGGTAGCCCAGGTGTCAGCAGGCCATTCACAGAGGGTAGCGGTATTTTCAAACCTGATAATGTAAGAAGTTATGTCTTCCCCCTCTGTGAAGGGAGGTAAATTAGGTGTTGGAATATGTGCACTAGCTGCACGTTGTTCCATTACTCCTTCATCTAATTGCTGTTGTGAGAAAGTTAACTTCTTATTCTCTAATTCAAGGCGAGTTTGTTCGAGCTCGCGATCCTTTTCTCTCTCCCTTAACTCATATTCTCTGTCCTTTGCTCTTTCCTCAAGTTCCCTTAATTTAACCTGTTCCTCACATATCTTAGCTTGTTCCTCTCGTACTCTAGCTCTCTCTTCACGATCAAGTCTATCACGCTCCTTTTTGTCTTCTCTTTCGATTCTCTCTCTCTCTCCTTTTTCTCTTCTCTTTCCAACTGTCTTTCTTCTCTCTCAATTCTCTCTTTCAAGTCTTTCCTGGATCTTAGCACTAATGAAAGATTCTAAATTTTTCCCTGTTATTCCTAACTTACTTCCAGCATTCATCCAAAACTGGTATTCATCCACACTTGCAAGAATAACTTAAACTATCAGGGGAAATGAAACGGGTATTAAAGAAAACGGAGGGTTCTATTCCTGCTCCGCTCAAACTATAAATAAACCAGAGGGCTCGATCCCTGCTTCAATTAAACAATATGTTTTAATGAAACGAAGGGTTCTATGCCGGCTCCGAGCAAACAGTAAGTAGAATGGGATCCCTTGACCATCCAATCTTCTCACCAACAAATCAAGAGTGTCCTATGACAGTTCCCTTGACATAATAAAGAGCTCAATGAAACAAGTTGTCACGGGAAAAAATCTCGGGTCCCTAGAGTCTAATCCTCCAAAGTGTTTCAAGCTCACATGAAAAGTGGCAGAATTAACTATTATATCCTGCCTGACTTGAATTACAATAAATTGAGACTATAACAATCACCAAATCTTTTAAATACCTGTACCGTAGTCCTACCATAGAGAATGATTACTCATGGCTGGTGGTAACCGTCTGTGGTATGCGGCGTTGAAGTTCCAATGGTAGATTCGAGATGGAGTTGAATCTTGATTCAGTAGAGTTGATCCTGGCAAGGTCGCCACTTGTGAAAGCTTACTCAGCCCTGTAACAACTTCAGACAATATTACCCAGGCTGGCTCCTCCTCAGGAAAATTAGTGAATAGAAAAAGAAATAATAACAGACAAACATAAACACTTTATTATGTAGAAAATATAAAATATAAAACACTTAAATATGAAATATTAATCCTACATTAAAGAAAATGAAAAAGGAAAAATATAAATGATAACTGAATTCAACGCTAATTTAACACTTGGGTGTCTGGTGTTGGTGACACTGCTTGTTGAAATCGTAGCCGTTGCTTATGATGGGGGGGGGGTCGCAGGTGTTGGTGACCACCACTGGCTAGTTCTTCACATATTAACGCCGTGAGTAGTATCCCGATGACAGGAAAGCAGGTTCTTTACCGCTGCAATGATGTGGGGTTACGTCCTGCAATTTCATACAGGTGCACAGGTACTTAAATGCAAAATGGGGAAGTCTTTGGACGTTAGTCCTTCTCCTGTTCTTCTCGTTGATTGACAGGTGACCCTCACTGTCATCCAAGCTGAAAAGATAGACAGGTTACCCACTGCTTAAATAATCACTCTCCATGGCAGTGTACATTACTCAAAAGACGTGGTGATTATTACAACAGTCAACCTAGAGCAAGACTGAAAGGACTAAGTTTATTATTGGTCAAAAGTGAAGCTTTTAACCAATAAATCCACTAGAATACAAGGCAGGCATGTACTTACAGTAGTGTTGGGAGCTGCGAGTCGAGTGATTTACTGTTTGACCAGAGCCCCATACGTCACCTTTCGAGGGGGGGGGAAGAGGGAGGGGAAGGGATAGCGGGAGCTAGACTGACCCTACGTTAACAAGCAGCCGGCAATCAAACTATCACTTTAGGGGGGGGGGAGAAAAGGCGGGAAAAACAGGAGCGTGACTTACTCTACCTTAACTAGTAGCCGGCAATGAAACTATCACTTTCGGGGAGGGGGAAGAAAGGAGGGAGCGTGACTTACCCTACCTTAACTAGTAGCCGGTAGTGAAACTATTGTTACTATATTGCTACTCATATCTATTGAACTTTTCCCTCACAAATGTCAATCTGATTGGTCGATTTTTTTCCCTCGAATACCCTCCAAGTCTGTGAAAATTTTCTACCTGAGACATGTCCCTCTCTCCTGTTATTGCAATGATGTTCTTAATCTCTGTTTTCTCCCTATGCTTTCTTTCAACATAGGTCTGCCCTTCAGCCTCCTGAAGCCCATGAATAATTATTTATCTCTCCCTCTCCTCTTCCCATTTCTTTTCCCTCTGTATCTCTGGATCTGATTTAAGCTCTCCTTTGCTGTTTCCCTAATCATCTCCCAGACACCATGTGGCTGATATTACTGCTGCAAAAAACTACTTAGATCCATCCCCTCCTTCAGTTCCCCTCGGTGCCTGCTGATGTTCCATTTCAGTCATCTTGCTCCTTTCGAACCTCATCTTTAGATCCTTTTCAACACCCATTTCTTTCTCCAGTCTCTGTATCTTTGCTCAGCTACTACGCTCGTGATTCCACTTCTTGCTCTCTGCAGATATTTGCTCTAACATGTTATTGCAAAGTCGTTTAACCTTTTCTCCCATTGTTCCATTTTGTTCTTGTAGCTGTTCTACCATTCTTCTTTTTCGACCAGCCATCATCGTTTCTTGCCTTTAGTCCTCCTTTGAGAGCCCTTTTGTTTTTATCCTGTTTGGGATGCTCTAGTGCTTCGTTATCGTAAAAATGTGTGTGTGGTGGGGGGGATTTATGAGCTAATGTGTTTGGTTGGTTAGTGTGTGTGTGTGTTGTGTGTGTGTGTGTGTGTGTGTGTGTGTGTGTGTGTGTTGTGCGTGGTGTGTTGTTTATGTGTGTGGTGTTGTATGTGGGGTGGTGTTTTGTATGTGTTGTGGTGTGTGTGTGTGGGTGTGTCGTGGGTGTGTGGGTGTGTGTGGGTGTTTGTGTGTGGGTGTGTGTGTGTGGGGTGTGGTGTGGGGGTGTGTGGGTGTGTGTGGGTGTGTGGGTGTGTTGTGGGTTGTTGTGTGTGTGTGTGTGGGTGTGTTGGGGGTGTTGGGTGTGTGTGGGTGGTGTGGTGGGTGGGTGTGTGGTGGGTGTGGGTGTGTGTGGGTTGGTGTGTGGGTGGTGTGTGGGTGTGGGGGTTTGTGGGGTGTGCGTGCGCACACTAGGCTACGCTACTCTTGAAGATTATAAAAAAATTTCACAGTCAATTTCTTATTAATATACACTAATATATACTATATAATATTTACTGTGTACACTTGTGTTTGTGTGTACACTTGTGTTTGTGTGTGTGTGTTTACTAGCTTGTCGTTCTTTGAAAAAGAGGGGGGGGGGCGTCAGGTTAACACTGTCTCAAGAAATCGTAATGACTCGATTGCAAATAAACCATACCCCCGGCCGGGATTGAACCCGCGGTCATAGAGTCTCAAAACTCCGCGGGTTCAATCCCGTCCGGGGGTATGGTTTAACACTATTTGTTATTGTTGTTGTTTCACCGGTACTCTCCCGGCCCAGATCTTCGCACACTAGGCTACTTTACTTTTTGAAGATTATAGGATTATTTTTTCTCACTTAGTTCCTTATTAATATATACTAATGTTTATTATAATAATAATTACTGGTGAACACGTGTGTTTGTATGTGCGTACTTGTTTACTAGCTTGTTGCTGTCAGGGGGGGGGGGTTCACTAGGCTACACAACTCTTCTGAAGATATTTAGATAATATACTAAACATTATCAGAGTTACCACTATCTATCACAAGGTACTGAAAGTTAGGGAGAGAGTGATGGTATAGCATACAACCAGCAGGGCGAGACACTGACACTTTAGACACTAACCAAAATTAACCACACATAGGAAAGTGATGTTGTCTGCACAACAATGGAGGTTTCTGCTGGTGGCTGATGTCAACTCCTTCACTTTTGTAACTCCTTAAGGAACTTTATCATGCATTCAAGTTTTTATTTTATTTTTATTTTAAGACTTGGTATTCACTCTTTTTTCTTCAGTACAGTATTATGGTCATAACAAATCTGATGATATTAACTACATTCACAACACCAACAGCTGGGGATTGACTAATTTTTTCTTACTTTCAGTATTTACTTAATCACTCGTTTATGACCTTATCACTACACTGCTGCTATAACCAACCAATATCTGTATTTATTAATATTTCAGATCACACCGTTAACCCAATTAACTATGTTTGGATATTTTGTGTCAACACTGCAGCCAGCAGCCTGATCAGCTGACTGCTACCCTCCCTCACTCAACATTCATTCAAATTTAAATTGTAAAATTCTTGATCTTATCACATTATTCACACTCTAGAAAGCTGTTACACTCTTGTAGGTATGATCACTGATTCACTCACGTACGATGACCACTAATATCTTAGGGCAGCCACTAGAACGCTAAATCCTGGGAGCACTATTCAGCGATACTGTTTCACGTGTGTGTGTGTACTCACCTATTTGTTCTCACCTATTTGTGGTTGCAGGGCTCGAGTCACAGCTCCTGGCCCCGCCTCTTCGCTGATTGCTACTAGGTCCTCTCTCTCCCTGCCCCATGAGCTCTATCATACCTCGCCTTAAAACTATGTATGGTTCCCGCCTCCACTACGTCACTTTCTAGGCTATTCCACGGCCTGACTACTCTATGACTGAAGAAATACTTCCTAACATCCCTTTGATTCATCTGAGTCTTCAACTTCCAATTGTGACCTCTTGTGTCTGTGTCCCATCTCTGGAACATCCCGTCTTTGTTCACCTCGTCTATTCCGCGCAGTATTTTATATGTCGTTATCATGTCTCCCCTGACCCTCCTGTCCTCTAGTGTCGTCAGGCGATTTCCCTCAACCTTTCTTCGTAGGACAATCCCCGTAGCACTGGGACTAGTCTTGTTGCAAACCTTTGCACTTTCTCTAATTTCTTGACGTGCTTGAAAGTGTGGATTCCAAAGGGTTTTGCTCATCCCAGTATGGGTGAGAAAATGGTATACAGGTCTTGAACAAATCCTTACTGAGGTATGGGAAAACGTATCCGGGGGTTTTCCCGGGGCCCCCTATGCGCGCAGTTATCGATTTGAGTGCGCCTGGGGGATATGCTGTGCGTGTGTGTGTGTGTGTGCATGTGTTATGTGTGTGTGTTTTGTTGTGTGTGTGTGGGTGTGTGTGGGGGTGTGGTGGGGCGTGCGTGCTGGTGTGCATGTGTGTGCATGTGTGCATGTGTGTGTGTGTGTGTGTGTATGTGTGTGTGGTGTGTTTGGTGGGTGGGTGTGGTGGGGGTGCGGGTGTGTGGGGTGGGGGTGTGGTTTGGGGTTTTGGGTGTGGTGTGTGAGTGTGGGTTGTGTGGGGTGTGTTGTGTGGGGTGGTGTGTTTGTGTGTGGGGTGTTTTGTGTGTGGGGTTTTTATTTTGTGGGGGGGTGTGTTTTTGTGTGTGGGGTGTTTGTTTTGTGTGGTGTATTTGTGTGTGGGGTGGTTTGTGTGTATTTTTGTGTGTGGGGTGTTTGTTTTTGTGTGGGGGGTGTGTGTGTTTGTGTGTGGGGGGTGTGTGTGTGGTGTGTGTGTGTTGTGCTGAACAAAAAAAACTTGCATTTTGTTTAAAATTAACAATGTTTTCCCTCCCGAAAAAAGGCAAGCAAAAATTTTGTATGAAATAATTTTGCAAAAATCATTCTAAAACCTAATGAAAAAAATATATATTTCAATTTTTTTTTTTATAACTAAATTATTGTAAACTTATCTAAAAATTTATTTGTTGGATTAGGCTAAATTAAATTGCTTTTGCGCATGGGGAACAGGGGGGGCGGGGGAGAATGAAAAACGACATAAAAAATACTGCGCGGAATGACAAGGTGGACACAGTGGATGTTCCGGGAGGGGACCAGAAACAAGAGGCCCAAAATTGGAAGTTAAAAGAACGATGAGCAGAGAGTTTTTGGAAAGTATTTCTTCAGTCATTGAGTTGTAGGCATGGAATAGCTAGAAAGTGACTAGTGGAGGCGGGAACCCTGCTAGAAGCAGGGAGAGAGAGGTCCCGTGCAAAACCTTTTAAGGGCGGGGCCAGGAGTAAAACTCGACCCGGAACCCAAATAGGTGGTACACCAAACACACAACCCACAAAAACAACCACACACACCACACACCACAACACAAACACACACCACACAACCCCCCCCCCCAAAAAAAACCCCCCAAACCCCCCCCCACCCCCCCCACCCCCCCCCCCACCCCCCCCAACCCCCCCCCCCCCCCCCCCCCCCCCCCCCCCCCCCCACCCCCCCCCCCCTTTCCCCCCCCCTACCCACAACAATAAACGTCCCTCCCAATAAAAACTAAAGGGGGGCCCTTAGTAAAAAAACTAAAGAGTAAAAAAAAAAGCAAAAAAAAGTGGGCCCCGGGGGCCAGGACGTTAACAGCCTCCCACCCGGCATAAGGGGGATTACCCTAGACCCTGGCTGCCTTCAAGAAGGGGCTTTACAACGCCTAAAGTCAGTCCCTATCATCCAGGTTGGTTCGTAGTTGGTCTAGTGCGGGATAGTAACAACCTGGTTGATAAGGCCAGATCCAAGGGTCGTTGACCTACAGAACACCCCCCAGGTAGACTCCATTTTGATTGTTCAGACCTCAACGAAAAATTCATTCAATCCACCATCCATTTGATCTCCAACATTCTTTCACATTAAAATTAATAGTAATTTATTTCTAAAATTAACACATTCATGCACATCCATCAAACATTCGCATATACAAATCCATCAAACATTCAGTCTCATACAACATCCATCAAACATTCGTCACATACAACATCCGTCAACATTTCAGTCTATATACAACATCCATTCAAACATTCAGTCTCATACAACATCCATCAAAACATTCAGTCACATACGCAACATCCGTAAAACATTGCAGTCACATACAACAATCCGTCAAAAACACTTCAGTCACATACAAACATCCGTCAAAACATTCAGTCACATTACAACATCCATCAAAACATTTCAGTCACCATACATCATCCATCAAAACATTCAGTCACATACAACATCCATCAAAACATTCAGTCACATACAACAGAGATTCATTACCAACCCGTCTTGTTGATAAATTAGGTATATGTGCAACTCAATAAGTTACCCAAGAGTTGCACATATGTCTATTTATCAACATGTCGGTTCTCTGAACCATTCATCTCCAACCCGTCATGTCAACTTAGGTAACACCACTTATCACTTTTTTCAAAAAACATTATTATTAACAATATTTGTTTCATAATTATTAATAGCTTTGCTTTTTTAGTTATTAATATTGTTTCTGCTTCTATAAATTAGATATGGTCTTCTTCTTCTTTTACTAACAGAAAACAATTATTTCAGATACTCCTTCTTTATGTGAGACATATACTTCCTTTATATCTTTACGAGAATTCAAAGGATAAAGAATCATTCTGTTCTATATTGTCGTTTTGAATGTGAATGAAGATCATAAACATTCTAAGGCTCTTTACGCCGAGAACTTGTTGAACGCACTCACACAGGTCCTTGCATTTTCTTATAGAACCTAATAAACTTTCAATTATGACTCTAAACATTTTCATTTAATACCAAAAAACAAAAACATTGGACACACACTCTAAACTTTTCCTTTAAGTGTATTACAACCCAGGAGTCCAAAGGCCTGTTATAATGGGTGTAAAAGGAGCAAAATAACACAGCAGAAAAAACATTGACTTGTATTATACCTTCACCAGTTTAGAAGAGAAGTAGTACATATATACATATGTGCAACAATAGGTATTAGTGCACTCCACAGTATAGCAAGGCAGAATAGAAGGCCACTGAAGAGCAGACAGTGCTTCAACCAGCTCTAGAATGGGAATGACAAGGGCAGACAGGTGTGTGGTTACCATCAACAACCTCTGCGATATGCCAAAAACCATCTTTTCATTGCTGGACTTGGGTACCTGATTGAACGATGGGGCACCATCATCAACCCTTAGCCCTTGGTTTCGCTGGTTGAGGAGGTAGCCTTTCATTGAGGAGTGTTGTATATGCGCGAATAAAGGGTACGCACTCTTTGCATGTCCACAAAGAACCTACATAGTTCACACCCTCTGTTGCCGAACCTTTTGTCATACCTCTTCCTCAGGACCTCATCGACACTTTCACGGTTCACATCGATCAGTCCTCAAGACCACCCCAAAGTCTCTCACTAGTTCGCACTGTATTATAGCACTCTGATGACAAGTGTCTTATACAGCCTTGGCTGAAAGTAGGCCGTTTCTGCATATAGCTCAGTTGATATGACTCTGTTGCACTAACGGTTTTTAGGTTGGTGAGGTAGACGTGAATGTCGATAGCATGGAAGATGGTATTATTCTGCTGCCACCAAACTCACTCACTCTTCGAGTTTTGAACTCATTGTCTATGATTCACCAGATTGTAGAGTGTTTGTACAGTGAGGGTCCTGTTCGTACAAGACATACAGGGCTTCATGTCTCGGGGTTTGGAGTCATGGAATTGATCCCATCACAATCAAAATATTATAATTTCTCAGTTATTTTGTTCTTGTTCCATCCACTGGCACACAGCACCGTGCGTGCGCTTTCGATTATCGGTGCTTTCTTCCAGATATATCATGTACGAGAACCTTTCCCACTGGTTAAGTTCTGAGCCTTGTCTGAATGGTATCTGTGCTAGTAGTTCACTGTCTACCGACCTTTGATTTTAAGAAGCGCATTCAGACCCTTTCTACCAATTATTACTAGGTTGGTTCTCAAATGTACGAGGTTTAATAAAGTTTTGATCGGATAAGAATGTTAATTAATATCGCATCACCTCTCATGGTTATTCACTTCCCATCTCACACATAACAGATTCTGCATAAAACATATATGTAAGTTTTCTTTAATCAGTTTCGTATGCAAGATAATTCCTGCTTCTTATCTTTAAAATTTCAGTGAGACATGAAACTGCAGTTCTTATCAACTTAACTGAGAAACATTATGATTTACTTAACTGATAATGAAACAACATAGCCATGGAAAATGTTGGTTGTATCACCACTGGACATGTTGTCTGGATCACCACTGAACGTATTGGTTGTATCACCACTGAACATGTTGTCTGGATCCCCACTGAACGTATTGGTTGTATCACCACTGAACATGTTGTCTGGATCACCACTGAACGTATTGGTTGTATCACCACTGGACATGTTGTCTGGATCACCACTGAACGTATTGGTTGTATCACCACTGAACTAGTTGTCCTGGATCCCCACTGAAACGTTATTGGTTGTATCACCACTGAACATGTGGTCTTGGATCACCACGAACGTATTGTGTTGTTTTACCACTGGACATGTTGTCTGGATCCCCACTGAACGTATTGGTTGTATCACCACTGAACATGTTGTCTGGATCACCACTGAACGTATTGGTTGTATTACCACTGGACATGTTGTCTGGATCCCCACTGGGTTATGTTGTGTGGGATCCAACCACTGAACATATATTGAGTCACCACTGGACATTTTGTTCGGATCTCCCACTGGAGAGTTGTTCTGGATCACCAGTGGTATGGTTGTCTGGATCAAGCATGGGTATGTTATGGGGAATCACCAACTATGACATGTCTGAGTACACTAGACATTATTGTTGGCTCTCCACTAGACATGTCTGGATCACACTTGACACATTGTCTGGATCACTAGAGGACCTCTTGTATAGATCTCAATGGACCTGTTGTCTTGATCATACTTAACATGTTTGGATCGTCACTAGACATGATTAGTTGGATTATCACTGGATATGCTGGTGCTCTCACCAATGAACATGTTAGTTGGTTACCACCCAAATCTGTTGTTGGATCACCCATCTATATTTCTTAGCTCGGATTCTCATATGAACATGTTGGTTGGATCACCCTGAAACATGTTAGCTGGATCACCACTGAACATGTTAGCTGGATCAACACTGAACATGTTTGGAAAAAGCCGCGATTTATTGTATCACACGATTAATTCTCGATGTATAGAGGCAAAAATTAGGAGGGCAATCAAGTTTGTTCAGAAGGCAGAGTGGCTCCAGTTCACTTGGATTCAAAAGGTTTTCAACCATAAACAAGAGCGCAGCCTTCCTCCCTCCTCAAATTCCCACCTGAAAATCCACTCGAGAATGAAATGAAAAACATTATGAGAATTCCTTAACATGTATTGCCATAAGTTCGGCATTAAAGTGAACAGATATTGAATGACAGAGTTAGAGACCAAGTGGAAAATAAATCACATGTTCGAATAGATATGTATATTTTGAGCCCGGTCTAGGACCGTTCTGAAGAGGGTCTCAAGTGAGACCAAAATTCACATATCTCTTTTCAGTTTATTTTTTCACTGTGTGCTCAGTGCTTCTTATAGCACTTGACAATGATAAAATTCATGTTTTTATATTACGGTTCACTCTCCCACTTATCTATGAGGAGATCCTGAAGGGGTAACTTTTAAGTGCTTTGACGTTAAATATATCTGGTCTTCCTCTTATGAACGTCGTCAATATGTAATGGTTGTTGCATGTTACGGGACAGAATATTACCCATTAAGTTAAGATTGGAGGGACGGCACACTTGTCACTATAGTAAAATAGTTAAAACACCATGAATCGTTGGGATCAGTTCCATAACTAATAAATGACTCTTCTCATATAATTTTAAATAAAGTGTGTGATGTTACTGTGAAGTCCGGATGTGTGAAGTCACGGCGTCCTCAGTGATGTGGATGTTGCTGCGAATGTAGACAATGTTCCACTTGAGAGTCTTAGTTAAAGATGTGATGTCACTATGTGTCTTAGACGAGGATGTGTGACCGTCATTTTGTCTGAACAAAGGACACTGTATACAGAGCAAGTTTCACGTATAGGATTGTGTTCGCTCAAGATACAGCTTACATTGATTTAGCTTCTCCATTGTTCTATATTAATAATAATAATAATAATAATAATAATAATAATATGAATAATATATAATAATAAAAAATTAATTTACCCTTAATAATAATAATAATAATAATAATAATAATAATAATTCATATAATAATAAAAAGAATAATAAAATTATAATAATAATAATATAATTAATATAATATATAATAATAATAATTACAATAATATAATAATATTAATAATAATATAATGAACCT
This sequence comes from Cherax quadricarinatus, assembly GCF_026875155.1. Taxonomy (NCBI): domain Eukaryota; kingdom Metazoa; phylum Arthropoda; class Malacostraca; order Decapoda; family Parastacidae; genus Cherax; species Cherax quadricarinatus. The sequence goes on from NC_069459.1 coordinate 28,870,316, forward strand.
TACTATGTATAGAAAGCCTATGTTTATACAGGTCATTTCAGTCAACAACACCATCTTGGTGGACAGGAGCAGCAGGTGTAAAGAAAATGTTCAAGTGGTAAAGGAAGTCTTGTTCACATGGTCCATCCCGGCTGGTGTTGAAAATTGTTTAAATACATGTGTAACTATACTAATATATTTATATATTATTATTATATATAATTATTATATTATTATAATAATAATTTATATATTTTATTATTATTATATATATATTATTATTATATATTTATTATTATATATTATTATTATTAGTGGTTTCATCTTTAGTGTTCCCCCCCATCTGTGTCCCCTCAGATGTTCTCCCTTCCCCACTTCCTATCCTTCGCTCAGCAGGTCCCTACCTTCCCAGCGTGTCCAGGAGTCATCTGTGTCCCTCAGGTTGTTCTCCTGCCCCACTTTCCTATCCAACGCTCAGCAGTCCTACCTTACCCAGCGTGTCCAGGAGTCATTTGTGTCCCTCTGATGTCTCCCTTCCCCTCTTCCTATCCACGCTCAGGCAGTCCTACATTCCCAGCGTTGTTGTACAGGAGTCAATATGTGTCCCCCTCAGATGTTTCTCCCTCCCCAATTTCCTATCCTACGCTCGCAGTACCTACCTTCCCCCAGCGTGTCCAGGAGTCCTCTGTGTTCCCCCTCAGAGGTTCTCCCTTTCCCCACTTCTATCCTGCGCTCAGCCGTCCTACCTTCCACCAGGCGTGTCCAGGAGTCACATCTGTGTCCCCTCAGATGTTCTCCCTTCCCCACTTCCTATCCTACGCTCAGCAGTCCTACCTTCCCCAGCGTGTCCAGGAGTCCATCTGTGTCCCCTCAGATGTTCTCCCTTCCCCACTTCTTCCTTACGCTCAGCAGTTACCTTCCCCAGCGGTCAGGAGTCCATATGTGTCCCCCTCAGATGTTCTCCCTTCCCCCATTTCCTATCCTACGTCAGCACCCCTCCCTTTCCCCCAGCGGTCCAAGAGTCCATCTGTGTCCCCTCAATGTTTCCCTTCCCCACTTCCTACCCCTACGCCTCAGCAGCCCTCCCTTTCCCCCACGGCCCTGGAGTCCATATTTTCCCCCCTCAGATGTTCCCCCTTTCCCCATTTCCTATCCTACGCTCGCAGTCCTCCTTCCCCACGGCCCAGGAGTCCATCTGTGTCCCCTGATGTTCTCGCTAGCTGGTCTAGGGGCTAACACGACGGCGGGAGTTGTGGTTCTCTCCCCGGGTTTAGTTGCTGGTTAGTGGAACACACGGTCGGGAGTTGTGAGTCTTCTGACCGGGGGTTTAAGCAGCGGGTAGTGGCTAACACGGGGTCTGGAGTTGTAGTCTCTCTACGGGGGTTTAAGCAGCTGGTCTAGTGGCTAACCACGGTCTGGTTGTGGTCTCTCTGCCCCGGGGGTTTTAAAGCAAATTGTCTAGGGGTAACACGACGGTCTGGAGTTGTGAGTCTCTGACGCGGGTTTAATAGCTGGTTGTGGCTAACACGACGGCCTGGAGATTGAACTCTCTGACCGCGGGTTCAAGCTAGCTTGGTATAGTGGCTAACACGACGGTCTGGAGTTGTGAGACTCTCTGACCGGGGGTTTTTAAGCTAGGGGTTAGGGGCTACACGACGGCCTGGAGAGTGGACTCTCTGACCGCGGGTTTAAGCTAGCTGGTTAGTGGCTAACCGGGTCTGGATTTGTGAGTCTCTCTGACCGCGGGTTTAAGCTAGCTGGTTAGTGGCTAACACGACGGTCTGGAGTTGTGAGTCCTCTGCCCGCGGGTTTAGCTAGCGGGTCATGGCTAATCGAGGGCTGGATTTTGTGAACTCTTGACCGGGTTTTAAAGGGGCTAGCTGGTCTAGTGGTAACACGACGGCCCGGGAGTGTGGACCCCTTGCCGGGGGTTTAAGCTAGTTTGGTTAGTGGAAAACCGCGGCTGGATTTGGAGCTCTCTGACCGGGGGTTTAAGCTAGCTGGTTAGGGCAAACACGACGGTCTGGGATTGAACTCTCTGACCGCGGGTTTAAGCTGCTGGTTCTGTGGCAACACGACGGTCTGGAGTTCGGGAATCTCTGCCCGGGGTTTAACTAGTGGTTAGTGGCTAACCGACGCTCTGGAGTTGTGGGGGACTCTCGACCCGGGTTTTAAGTAGCTGGTCTAGTGGTTAACACGACGGTCTGGAG
>NC_069459.1:28873004-28963321 GCF_026875155.1 Cherax quadricarinatus
GGGCACCCCAAATTTACCTACACTCCCTCCATAACATTTTTCCCCATTTAGCTTTGAAATCCCCCCCACCATTCTCTCCATTGTTTCAAAACCCCCCAAGCTTTTCACTCAATTTTCCCAAATCTCTCTTTTCTCTTCTAACTTCTCTCTTTCCAGGTGCATACACGCTTATTTAAAACCCCCTTTTCACCCCAATCTTTTTTTTTACTCCATAACCCTTAAATTTTATGCATTTGTAGCCCCTTTTTTCCTGCATAGTTACCTTCAACATTTTTGCTATCCTTTTTAGCTCTAATCTATTGAAACCCCTGACCTAATCCTTTTTCCTCTCCATTGAAACTTTCACCCCCTTCGCTTTGTTTCATTTAAGCCAGGACACCCAGCTTTTTCATTAAAACATCCCAATCATCTCTTTTTATCTTTGCAAAACCCCACGCTTCGCTTCCCATTTTGACAATTTTCTTCTTTTATTTTTTTTAGAAATCTTTACAGGAAAAGGGGTTACTCCCCATTTTTCCCGGCATTTTAGTTGACTTTTACAAAAACGCAGGTTAGGGAGGAAAGATTCTTTTTCCCATTCCCATGGATATAAAAGGAAAAAAAAATAAGACCAAGAACTTTAAGATAAAATAAAAGAAAATCAGATGATGTGTATAAAAAAACGTTACATGTATGTGTAGTGTGACCAAAGGGTGTAAGTAAAAGTAGAAAGACGTCCCTGTAACTTGCATATTTTATGAGACAGAAAAAGACCCCAGAAATCCTACCTCATGAAAACAATTACAGGCTTCTTTTTTCACTCATTTGGGCAGGACGGTAGTACCCCCCTGGGGGGGTTGTGTCTACCAACCTACTACCTACATAAAAATTTTAAATATATAAATTTATATATATATATATATTATAATATATATTTTATATATTAAAAATTTAATATATAAAAAATTTTAATTTAAAAAAAATATAAAAAAAAAAAGTTTTATAAAAATCGGCTGTCTCTCAGCAAGGGGGGTGGACCAAAAAAGACAAACTTTCATCATTCCTTCATCACTTTTTGCCAGAGGATCCTTAACTACGTTTAAAACTGCCACATTAACCCCCCTCCTTCAGGTGTGGCACTTATTTCCCTTTCCCCGGGGGACTCAAGCCGTCGCTTTTCCCTGAATTCATTCAAAAATATTACCTTGCTTCCCCAACAGCAATCAATCCAAAAAAAACCATTTATCCCCATTCACTCCTATCAAACACGCTCACGCATGCTTTCTGGAGTCCAATCCCCTCTTAAACAAAACCCCCTTTCCCCCACCCCCTCCAACCTTTCCCTAGACATCCCTCCCCCACCTTCCCCTCCACTACAGATTTTATCACCTCTCCAAGTCATTCTATTTGTTCCAACCTCTTACTGCCGAAACTTCAAAACCCCCTCACCCCTCTGGTAATAGTTTTGGTAATCCTGCATTTTCCTCTAATTTCCCAAAAACTTCAAATTCTCTGCATTATATTAAAACCTACACATTGCCCTCGACATAAAACCCCATCCTCCACCTTCTCTTGTTGCAACATTCAACCCAAGCTTCGCCCCCATATAAGAGCGTTGGTAAAACTTCTCCATACATGTGTGTATTGTGCGAAAAACGATGCTTTTAAAACGGTAACAACGAAAATAGATTATATAAAAGAGAAAAGATAACAAAATTTGGGGACGGCTTAAAAGAATGGAAAAATTTATCTATGGTGTTAATTTAGAGAAATTAAAAAAAAAAAGCAATTAGTCTTGATGAAATATTAATTCAAATGTATAAAACCAAAGGTTCAGAGAGAAATTTTAGAAAAGACGAGGGTTTAATTATTACTTAGCGTTGCATTTAAATGCATTTTAGCCCCACATGGGACTGGCAAATTTTAGAAAAAGTCTTGAGAAAGCTTAGAATATTGTGCACAAAGGGAGTCAGAGCAGTCGAAAAATAGGAAGCACTGCAGGATCCACAACTGGAAGGAACATTATAAGTTGAATAATTGATTTTATTAACTTTTGTGAAAAGTTAAAAAAAAGATAAGAATATCATTTTAGAATTTTGTAAACCTAAAATGCATGGATAATTCGTTGGTAATTCGTTTCAACAGAGGAAATGGAATTAGATTAATCCTTTGCCAAAAGGGCCCTTCATTTTATTCAAGACAAACACATTTTCAAGGGTTTAACACTGAGGGTAAAGTAGAGTAATAATCCTGATTTTTTTCTTCTGTATGTTTTTCGGAATGGCCGAAAGCACTTGAAAAACCCGCCGAAACTGTGAGGTTAAGAATGGTAGAGTCCGGGTTGCAGCAGAGTTGATAGGGGACAAGAACCACCCGCCCATAACGCCCTCTGTAAAAACATAAAGAACTAACATCACGCCCCCTGTATAACATAAGAATAACTACACGCCCTCTGCAACAAAAAGGAACTAAAACCGCCCCGCAACAACATAAAAAATAACTTTCCGCCCTCTGCAACAAAAAGAAACTAACATAACGCCCTCTGCAACAACATAAAGAACAACTACACGCCTCTGCAAAACATAAAGAACTAAAAATCACGCCCTCTGCAACAAAAAGAACAAAAATACACGCCCCTGCAACAAAAAAGAAATAAATACACCCCTCTGCAACAACATAAAAAAATAAATACACGCCCTCTGCAAAACATAAAAAACTAACTTTCCCCTCTGCAACAAAATAAAAAAAATAACAACACGCCCCCCTTTCCAGAATAATAGGACCCCTTTCATCCCCTTACACTTAAAAACCTGGGACCTCTGCATCCCCTTTAAACACTAAATGACTTTGCAACACCAACAATATCAGGCGTGTATTTGCAGCATGCGCCGCAGACACTACTTACGGTGGATGTCAATATGGGGCCAAGGGAGCACTGACGCACATAATGGGTGCCAACACAGGCAGTTAGTGACCACAATGAAGAAGAAACGGAGAGCGAAGTTCATCTCGTCACTGGAGAGTGGCGTGGAGAGTCTGGTCACTCTGATGTTGACGAAGAGACCAGAGTAAGCCCCGACGATCACCACCATGCTGTAACATGACGGTAGTGGTGGGAGTAGTGGTACTGGTAGGGGGTATTGTACTGGGTGGAGCAGACGTACTGGTGGCGGATATTATGCTGGGGGAGCAGGGACACTTGTGATAGAAAACACTGGTAGGAGTAATGTTACGTACTGAGTGTGATACTGGTGAAAGTAGTAGTGTTACTAGTGAGATTGGTGGTACTGATGGAATTGGAAGTGCTGGTGGCAGTAAGAGTATTGGTAGGAGTGGTAGTACTGGAGAGAGGAGTGGTTTTGGTGAAAGTAATTGCACTAGTGAGAGTAGTGATACTTGCAGAAGTAGCATATTATAGAGTAGTTGTACTGGTCGCAGTAGAGGTATTGGTAGGAGCAGAGGTACTGGTGGGAACTATGGTACTCGTGGGAGTAGTAGTACAGGTGGAAATAGTATACTGGTAGGAGTTGAGGAAACTGGAAAGAGTAAATTGATGGGAGTAGTTGTACTGGAGGATGCAGTAGTACTGACGGGAGTAGACGACTGGTGACAGTAGAATTTCTGGTGTAAGTAGTGGTACTGGAAAGAGTAGTGCTACTGGTCAAATTAGTAGTACTGGTGGAGTAGTGGCACTTCAATGGTACTGGTGAAAGTAATGGTAAATTTCTGATACATGGGATCAACTTTGTCATCTTCCTTTGTACGCTTTCCAGAGCATTTATTTCCATTCTATAATATGGTGACCAAAACTGTGCAGCATAATCTAAATGAGGCCTAACCAAGGATATATAGAGTTGAAGAACAACCCGAAGATTCCTAATATTTTTGCTTCTTGATATGAAGCCAAGGATTCTGATAACTTTACTGAGAACACTTATGCGCTGTTGTCTTGGTTTCAGATTACTGCTAACCAGAACTCTTAAGTCTTTTTCGCAATCAGTAATATAAAGCTCAACATTATTTAGTTTACACACAACCGAGGAGGTGAAGAGGATCATACATCTCTCCATGGGTCCTGAGAGAGGAAGCAGAGGCTCAGTGTGTGCCCCTAACGATAACCAGCACGGTTTCAGGGAAGGGAACTCTATGTCACAAACCAATTGAAGCTTACAAGGTGACAAGTAAGACAAGAGAGAGGGTGGATAGACTGCATTTCATTGGATTGTATGAAGGCTTTCGACACAGTTCCACACATGAGATTAGTGCAAAAGCTAGAGGAGCAGGCAGGAATAACAAGAAAGGCAGGGGAATAGATCAGAGAATACCTGACAGAAAGGAAACGACGAGTGATTGTACGTGACTCCTCGTCACTTACCAGAAACCAAAAAAGCACCCTAGGGTGCTGTTTTTTGTTTCTTTTCCCACCTTTTTTGACTCTCCTCACTCAGTCTCTCTCTTGCATTGATCTTTCTATCTGTTCCTAGTCAATTGCCCTTGATTACATTTGGTCTGTTCTCCTGGATTTGCACGACAGTGATTACTTTCCTGTTATTCTTACTTCTACTACATATTCCCGACCGCCTCGTAGCCCTCGCTGGCAATTTGGAAGAGAGAACTGGGACTTATACTTTAATCTTACCACTTTATGTGGGGACCTTTCTTCGTCCTCTGTTGATGAGCTAGTTCACCAGTTTTGAGCTTACTTTTCACTGCAGCGTCACATTCTATTCCTCAAACCTCAGGCACGCATTCTTATAAATGCGTGCTTTCGTGGTCTCCTGCCTGTGCCCGTGCAGTGCGCTTGAAACATGCTGCCTGGGGCCGTTGCCAATATAATCGGACAGCAGATTGACTTTTGGATTTTAAGCGAGCAAGGTTTTTTTGGGGATTTTAAGTGATGCTAAGTGCACTTGTTGGCAAGACTATGTTTCTACTGTTACCTCGACTTCCCCTATGAGTGAAGTTTGGAAGAAGGCACAGAAATTGTCTGGCAAGTACGCTCCGGACCCGGCTCCCGTTCGACGGGTTGCTGGCATTAGTGTTGCGGAGCCTCTTGAGGCTTCCATGGAAATCGGGAACTATTTTGTCTGTGTCTCCCATGAGTTTCACCTCTGTCCCTCGTTTCTCGCTTCTAAGTCCGCTAGGGAGCAATTGCACTTGGATTTCTCTTCTAATTGGATGGAAACCATGTAACGTGCCTTTTACTCTATTAGAGCTAGAGTCTGTGCTTTCCGCTTACCGGTCATCGGCAGCTGGGCCCGATAATATTCATATCCGTATGTTACAGCATCTGCATTCTACAGCCCTTGCAGTCCCTTGTGCCTTTTCAATTTTGACTGGACGCGAGGGGCTCTCCCTCAAGAATAGAAATCTGCCATTCTCCTACCGTTTTGCAAACCAGGCACTTCGGGGCTTGATACCTCTCACCAACGTCCCATTGCTCTGACCAATGTAGCCTGCAAGGTCAAGGAACGATTGATGAATAGACGTCTGATATGATATTTAAAGACTTACAATAGCTTTTCTCCTCGCCAAATGGATTTCGCAAGGGCTGCTCTACTTTGGACCCCTTGCTCCACTTAGATACGTATGTGCGAAATGCATTTGCTAATAAACACTCCATCCTAGCAGTTTTTTTTAACCTCGAGAAGACATATGACACCACTAGGAGGTATAACATCTTAGAAGAGGGCCCACTCCTTAGCCTCTGCGGTATTTTATTGGCCTTCCTTGCTGCTTTTTTATCTGAAAGACATTTTTGTGTCCGTGTTGGCGCCTCGCTGTCCTCAGACTGTTCAGGCCGAGGGAGTCCCACAAGGTTGTCCTTAGCACTACCCGTTTTCTCTTGGCTGTAAATGACCTTCCTTCCGTTCTTCCATCGCATATTTGGTAGTCAGTTTATGTGGATGACTTCGCTACAGCTTACGCAGGCGCTGACTGTCGCCTGGTAGAAGCTTCCCTTCAGGATGCGATTGACCATGTTTCTGATTGGGGCACTTCTCCTGGTTTAAATTTTCTAGTATGAAAATCCATTTCATTACCTCCACTAGATGTCCTCTTGTCCCAGATATTTCATTGTATCTATAGTTTCTTGGATTTTTGTTCGATCGCCGGTTGACATGGAAGCCTCACATCTCTTTGAAGGCAGCTTGCTGTGGTTGGCTGAATCTCCTTAAAATTCTTGCTCATCGTTAATGGGGAGCAGATCGCCGAACTCTCCTCCGTTTGCATTCCACTTTAGTTTTGTCCAAGCTAGATTATGGCGACCAAGTCTATTCTGCAGCTTCTCCTACAACTCCTTCTAAGTTAGATCCCCTTCATCATCAGAGTCTACGTTTATGCCATGGTGCCTTTTGTTCATTCACTATTGAAATCCTCTATCATGATGTGAATGACCCTTCCTTAGCCGATTGTCATGATGCTCACTGTCTTCGTTACTATGTCCGCTCTTATGTCCTTCGTGTCCCTTCTACGTATAGGTTGGTCCAGGACGTTATTAGAAGCCCGTTATTTGTTCGGTGCCCCTGCTTACTTCGACCATTTCATTTCATCTTCACTCACTCCGGTCTTCTCTCCAGTTGCCTCCCATGTTTGTTCATGTAGTATCTGCCTTTTCCCTTCTCCCTTGGGAGATTCTGACGGTTCGTGTCTGTTCTTCCCTACTGCCATGCGCCAGAGCTCTCATACCTACGGCTGTTTCTCGCTGTTTTTCTTGATCGCTTCTGGTCGTACGTTCATGCCGTTGCTGTTTACACAGATGGTTTCGTGGCGGTGTTCCCTGACAGTGTTGTCCGGGGTCATTTGTTAGACTCGTCTAGTATTTTTACCGCCGAGTTGCATGCCATCCTCAGAGTGCTTCTCTGTATTTCATATATATTTCCTTCAGCGTTTGTGATCATTTCAAATTCCCTTAGCACTTGACAGGTCATTAAACAACTTGATTCCCCTCATCCATATGGTTGCACCGTGTGCCTAGCAAAAACAAAAACGTCGTTTTCTGTTGGGTCCCTGGACTGTAGGAGCTGTAGGACAAATTTCCGTGCGTGCTCACCCAAAAATCGAAAAATTATGGAAGTTGAGTTATATATACCGAAAAATAGCTTAACTCTTTGGCAACACAATGGTACCAGAATGAATGTTCTACGACGATGTGGGTAGCGCGTCTGCTCACGGCCCGTATATTTTTTGGAGTTTTTTCCTTGTTTTTTATCGTTTTTTCTTGCATTATTCTTTCTAATATAATAACTGACTATTTGGCATCATAAAACAGTAGGCGGAGCTTATCCGTAGAGTGCCAGAATAACCAGGCACCATATGGGAACGCTCGTGTGAAAATTTGTCTGGGCTCCCCCCAAGTGAGTCCCCAAACCCGGAAAACCCTTTTGATTTCCGAGCTCTGAGATGGGTACCTCAGCCTAAACAAGTGGTTTATAGGACAGTTTTTTTCAAAAATGATTGGTATTGCAAAAAAACCTCGCCTGCTTGCACGTTTTAAAGGGGACTAACTTATTTGGGTTTGTTCCCAGCATATATCCTGATCTTCAACTTTCCTAACCCTAGCTTTGGGCCCCTTTGGATTCCCCCTTGGGAACCACGTGCCCCGGGGCATTAATTCCTGCAATATTCAATCGTTTTAGGCCCTTTGCCTGCCCCTCAGAAATTCTATACCCAAAAGGGGTATGTTCCCCTATATAACAATGCAGACTAACGCAGCTTCAACAAACTCTGAGACGCTGGACTTCGGGGAAATTCTCTCTCGTAGCACGCCGGGGGGCCCTCATTAAACTCAACCCAAAATTTCTCCTAAGCCCATTGGCCCAAATCCTACGGGAAAAAGGGTGAATATCTGTTTTACTGAAATGGGCTGATGGAGGAGATCATTACGGTAAAATCGAGGTGCCCTCTACCTTTTTTCCCCAAAGGCCTCAGATGTGAAGACACTTGGGGGGCCCCGGGCCTGATTTTCCCAGGGCACGTCGGTCCTTCAAGTCTATCGTAAGAAGGACCTTTTCTGTTTTTGTGACCGCCCCCCGCCTTTTAAAGTAGGGCTGCCATTCTCCCTACTAATTTATCCTAATGTTTGCCTACATTATCGGCCTATTATCCCTATTTTAAAGGGGTTTGGGCCCTACTCTAATTTTTATACAGATCCCCCTTTTAAAGAAAACCCTAATTTAGTGTATTACCAGAAAACCCTTCCTACCCCTTTCCCCGAAGAGAAAATTTAAAAAATTAAAATAAGTTTTCCCAAACCGCCAACCAAAAATGCCTTGTTTGTTTGGGGGTTTTTAAGGGTCGCCCCGGCTCAAAACGACCAGACCCCTCATGCGGGATCGAGCTGTGGAACTTTTTGGGAAACCCAAATAAAATTTCCCCTCCTCCCGCCGGCGAAGGTGGGCGCTAAGTCTAGATCAAGTCTGCCCCCCGGCAGGCCCCCCCAGTGGGCCCTGGACTCGAGCCCCGTTGGGAACGGGTCGCCCCGGGCCGCTCGCTCCCCAAACCTTTTGGCCCTGTTTTTTTCTTCCCCGGGTTCCCCCCGGGTTTTGGCCCTCGAAAAGGAAAAAGCCTTTTGATGGGTCTTATAGTCTCGACCCCTTTCATTCTCACTTTCACCATTTCAACCGCCCACCCTTTGTCGGGGGTGGGTTGACACAAAAAAAGGGCCCAAAGGCCGTTTTTCCCCTCGGCCCCTTTCGGTTTTACCAGCCCCCAGGTCCCCCTTCACTTAGCTCATCTTTTTCCCTGGGGGTGGCACCATAGAAATTTTCCCCCCAAGGGGGTCAAGTAACCCCTGCCCCAAAACCTGGTTCCTTTTTGTCCAGGATGTTAAACCCATTTCCTTTTGGGAACCCCTTTTGCAGTTCTTCATTGAGGGGGGGGACCCGGGCCCCAAAAATAATCCAGCTCCTTGGAAAAAAACGACTCAAAATTGCGGGGAAGGGTTTCAACCTTTTTCCCAAAACGCATGGATTGGGGGTGGGGAGCTTTTTTGGGCCCGTAAATTCCCATTTTGTACGTAGGTCAGAGGCCTGTTATTAACTTTTGCCTCTACCCTAAACTAACACGGCCCTCGTTCATCACGCTCACCCTCCTGCCGTGAAAGGGCCCTTTTCCGTTGAAAACCTTTTTGACTGTCCCCCAACCATGGTTCATAGAACCCCCCTTCCGGGGTCCCCGGGAGCTATAAACCCAACCCACTCGAACTCTATTTTTCTTCAGGGTGTTCTCGTACTTTTTCCCTTTTGTCCCGGTTTCCTAAAAAACTTTATCGGCCCCCCTAAAGCTTGTGCCATTGTCCAAAAGGGAAAAAAAATTTCCAATCGCGGGCCGAGAATCTGGCGAAAACCCCTCCTAAAACCCACTTCACGAAAGTCTCGTCGTTATATCTTCTGCCAACCCCCAAATGCCCCGCTGAGTAGTGGCACAGGTAAACAGGCAGCCCATATTTTTCGGGGCCCCTTTTTTTAAAAGTCTCCGGGGTTCTTCTTTTGTGATAGCCCCCGTTAGCCCTTTTCCCTACGGGCCCTAAAAGGGGCCTGTCACTATGTCCCCCCCCCGAGGCAGCGGTGGTGGCCCTGGGAAAAAAAGGGTAGGGTCCCCCCAAATGTCCCGCCGGCAGCCCCGTGCAACTTTTTACCCCCTTTTTGGGACGGCAGCTCAAAACCCTTCATTTACCCAGAAATTCTGAGGGGCAGGTGAGGGTATCCCCAAAAACCCCCCAAAAAAGGTCCTCTGTGGGCATCTTGTATAAAAAAAGTTTCTTTTCGCCCACCCCTTCCTTTCCCAGCAGCACGGGATTTTTGGGCCCCCAAGCTGAGTCAGATTTTTTGTATTCTTCCCCTGCATCTTATTCCCCCGCATGATCAAAGGAAAAATCCCAAGGGATAAAACCAAAATTTGCTGTTCCCTGAGCCCGTCATTTTGGGAAACCACGCGCCCTGACGCCAAAACCCCCGGGCCGGGTCGAAAAGAAACTTCCAGCACCCCGGGAAAACCTCCCCCTTTGGTACTCCCTTTATCCAATATTCTCTGGGCCCATAGAGAAAACTGTCAAACCCGGGGGGTCCCTTTTGTCTGCAGCTTCCTCACAAATTCGAAATCCCTTTTCCCGTGACTCCTATAAGTTTTTCCACGAGGGTAGCGCCCGGGGGGTAAAATTTAATTTCAGTGTCGTTTTTCCCCCGCAAAAATGTACTTGCGGTGTTTGCCCTCCAGGGAATTTTCTGCCCCCGGCCACCCCAAACCCCTTTTCCCGGAAACCCAGTCTGGGCTTTGAACCAAAGCTCGCTTTTACTCAATTTTTCTGTGGTCCCCCCTCGGTTATCAGGTCGGCCGGGGTTTTTTTGATCTGTAGGCACATACAAAAATTGTTGACTTTACGAATTCCCCCGAAATCCCCTTTTAAACCCGATTCCTGACTTTGGGGAGCTTAGACCTTTCTTTTCGGAAACCCACGAAAGGCCCACCTCCGAGTCGTCCATACATGGGGTGTGGGGCACCCTCTTTTATTTTAACCCTCCCTACGAAATTACCCATCTTGCTCCCGGGCAACATCGCTTGGCTCTAGCTTTGGGATCGGGGCCAACCCTTCAGGGGGGGTCACCCCCCCCACGACTGGTGACCAATTATTTGGGCCCCCGGGCCACCAAATCCCTATTTGCCCATGGGCCCCGGGAGGGGGCATCACAAAAGACGTGCAAGTCAAAAACCCCGCCCGGGTGAAAACCCGAGGGAAACCTGGGGAATGTAAACCCTCGTGAAATTCCCGCTAGGTCTTTGTTAACCAATCCACCCCTGGCGACTGTTTTGGCAGGGGGCCCGCCCCAACCAGGTTCGCTCCCAGGTCTTTTTATAGCTCCTCCCTCGAATGGGGGAGGGGTGTCAACAAAACCCAAAGGATCGAAGGCATCTGCACTTTGTCAGAAAAAACCCCTCCTGGTAAAGTTTCCCCTTCCCCCCATCAGGTTCCCCCTTTAGCCAAAGTCTGTTTTCCCTTTGTTTTTCCCACTCTGGGTCCCAAAAACCGATTTTCCCCTAGGAAATGAGTACCCGTATTGCATGTTCCCCATCCCCCGCAACGTTGGATTGTTTGTCCCCCAAATTCCCTTCAATGGAAATGTTAGCTGGAGCATCTCCTTTTAAAGATCTCGGTAAATACCATCAAAAAGCCTTTCATTGAGGTGGTCCCCTGCATTTTGTTTTACATAAAATAGGGCTTCATTTTTTTCTTTAAGGGGGCCCCCCCCCCCCTTGTTACATTTTCACAATGGTAGTCTTGGTAGCCTGAAATAGGAATGGTGAACCAAATGGCACCAAACAACACTGCCCTGAATCAATGGGTATCAAAAACCCTTGTTTTGGGCATCTCCCTGTTTACCCCCAAAGAACCTTGTGTAGTCCCTACCCTGTGGCTGCAACCCAATACTAGGAAGGCTTTGCTAATCCTTCCCCGCATGGGGGGAACTTTTTCCGCCCCTGAATCTCAACAAAAACATCTGCAAATTTCTGCGTCAGGGAGGGCCCGGGTAAAGCAGACAGTCGTTCAAGGGGCTCTGGGGGGACTCCCTCGAGCTGCAGTTAAAGATACTCTGATGGGGTGGTTACCGATTTTCCGGTAAACCGCCAGGTTAAGTAATGGGTGTTTTCCCAGGGCTGGATTGGGCACTTTCTCGATAAACCCCAAAGGGGGCCGCTGTTCCTTAAAAATATCATCATTTTTCCCCCCCACCAGCCCTTCCGGGTCAGGCTGTTCCCCAAAATAAAATTCAACGGGACCACGTGCCCTCTTGAAATTAGTGGGCACGTTGGGTGCCCGGTTTCCAGGGATCGCACCCAATATCCCCGTCCCTGAACTGACATGGTTCAAGTAATTCGATAGTCTCTTCGTGTTCGGGGGGGGCTGGTCACCTTTAATCCCTACTACATCCGGTCCCCCCCGTTTTAAAGGACCCGGTTTACTGCGGTTTGCCAAATTGCGCCTCGACGGCCCCCCGTGCACACCAAACTGCATCACCGTTAAAAGCCTCAGTCGCTGTAATTTCCCCGAGCCCCCCTTTCCCGGGGGCCGGGAGGGGAAGTGAGGGTGGTATTTTTTGCCTCCCCCGATGTTTCCCCGTGGAGGGCCTGTACAGGCCCACACCTTTTCCCTTTATTTAAACCCCTTTTGTAAAACCGAAACCCTCCCAGGTAATCCCCTCCTTACCAATATGCCTACATTACTAACACTGTCTGTAGCAATGTCTGGGTTTTGCTAGCTTCAACCCAACTCCCCCAAACGTTTTAAATGCTTCAGCCATCCCCAGTGGTAATGATATTGGGGAGGGCCCCTTCACCATCAAAAGGGTGGGAAAATTTCCCCTCAGGGCCCGGGAAAAATGACCCGTACATTGACTTTTGGATAAGGGGCCTTCCCTGGGCCTTTTCCCCCCCAAACCCTTTTCCCCCTTCATGTCCCAAATTTTAAACCCAAAAATCTCCAGCTTCCCAAACCCAGTGGCTTGAATTCCGCTATGATGGGTCTTGGCCCCCCTTCGAAGAAAAAAACGGGTTGTTTCAAACTTTTTTTTTTTTTTTCCCGTCGCGACCACCGCCATTAAAGGTGGGCAAAGGGGCCCCCGACCTTGAAATTGCTCACCAGAACCCAAAATTTTCGGTGCCGTATACCACACTCATCGTTTTCTTCTGACTTGTTCTTTCTCTCCGCCCTTTCTTGCGGTTTTCCCCTCCTTAACTTGTGCTAATCCGGCATCTTAGGACCCATTTCACCCGTGGTGCTTTCCCCTTTTTGGCAGCCCCGACACTCCCCGAGCATGGTGTTACAGTCCCTGGCAAAAAAGGTTTTCCCAACACTTGAAAAAAAATCTTTTTCTCCTTAGCCGTTGAACCCTTGGTTTTAGGTGGGGAAGCTTGAACACCCTAACTTTGGGGTTCCCCTTTATCCCCAAAACACGCACCCTCTCATATGGGGCCCCTTTAGTGGCTTTTCCCTTGGCCCTGTGGGTGGAGGGCTCCCCTGGGCATAATAGGGGCCCCACTTTAGTGGGGGGTGGTTTAGGTCCCTTTTTCGAAAGTCTGGGGAAATCAAACCCACTTCTCCTTGGTAGGAAAAAATTTTCCCCCCGACCTATGCTCAGGTGAGATAAAGAGTTCCCCCAACCCTTCAATAATTTGGCTTATCCCTGAACCCATTCGTCCCATTTTTTTAATGTAACTCATGCACTTTGTGCTAGCCCTTTCCCCCTTAAAACACCCCGGTAAGGGGGGCCCATTTTGAAACATTCTCACCATGCAGATTTTCTGAAAACTATTGGGCAAGCTCATAAACTCAATACGGAACTTCTCTAGACTTGACGGTCATGTCGGGCAAGGGCCCCTAAACCCAAAAACCGAAAAGTATAGCTCCTTTTTATCCTCAGTGTTGCCCAAAAAAGTTTCTAATTGGGCTTTGGCATGTTGGTAATTTGTGTCCCGTAAACGGGTAAATGCCCGGCCAGATCTAAGGCTTTAAAACCCTTTAGCGCGGGCCGCCAAAAACTGCAACTTGAGGCTCTGACAAATCATTTTTTGTATCTATCTGGGCCTAAACGATCCCCGAAAAACCAAAGTACTCTGTTAAGGTTCCGCAAACTTGGGAAATTCAGCTGGGGCAACCTTTTGGCCCAAACATATTGGCGGGGTGGGGGTTGTTTTGGGGGACCTCCGGGGTTCAACACCATCCCTTTAAAACTAGCCTTTAAGTACTTAAAATTACTTTGTACATTTCATCTCCCGATTAAAATTTTACTTATCCCCTTTTGAATTGTCCATGCCGCTGAAGACTTCCCCGGGGGCCCCATCCCCCAAAGGGCCCGTAGCTATATGCTGAGAAGCTTGTCATAGGCTTCCCACTTTTTCCCCCAAAAATCTTCAAGCAGTTTGCAAATCATCGCAGTCTTAAAATTTTCTGCTTTTGGGAAGGTTTTCCTTGCACCTGTTTCGCGTTCTTTTTTAGATTTCCCTTTTTATGCTGCTATGATCGTTTTAAAATTTTTTTCACTGAACCCGACCTCCTGAACCCCCCAATTTCCTTTTTTGAAAGTTTTAATGAGGTGTGTGAACAAAATTTTAAATTTACCCCCCCCCACCCCCCGCCCCGTCAAAGGTGTTAGGTAAGAATGAAAAGAGTTTAAGGGGTTCTCAACAAGTTAACAATTCCCCTTTTTTATATTGACTCTACGATGAATCAAAAATGTACACTGTTTTTGCTCTCAAATTTCCCAAACAAAATGTGTATTTGATGTGAAAGCTTTTTCAACCTCCCAAATGTACAAAGCCCGCAAATAATTTTCAGGACTTAACCTAGTCTCAGGTATATTTCACAAATCCCAAATTAAAAATGAATCAAAGACAAAGAAAATCACAACTAATTTGGGCCCGTATACAAATTAAAATCCTTGGTTTTAAAAAGGCCCAAAATTTAAACCAAATTTAACTTGGGAAAAAAGTAAATAAATAAATGTAAATTGGTTTTAACCCCAAAAATAAACCCCCCCAACCCCCTTTTGCCCACTTACTCTGTTTAAAGGGGGATGGTTTGGGTAAGGTAAATCCTAATAGCTAGTTGCTATTAAATTAAAAATGGCTTTATAACTCCCTGAAAAAAAATTTAAATAGGTTAAAACGTCCCCAGCTACTAAACCTTTTGTAAAAAATTGCACAAGCCTTTGCCTAAGTGGCTACCCTTTCAAATCCACGTAAGTAATTAAAAACACAAGGGCTCCTACCTGGGGTTTCTTGAAACACTGTAAAAAATTTTAAAATTTACAAAACTTTTTAGCCTTAAAAAACCCGGGCCCGCCTGTAAATTACTGCAAATAACAACTTCTGTTATAAATCAGCTTGGCCCAGCCCCTTTTAACTTTGACCTAAAGGGGTTTCAAAATTAAACCTAACTTTTTTAAACTTGGGTTTCCCAACTGTGGGCCCAGCTATGATAGCTTAACCTGTGGCCTAGCTTTGAAAAGCTTAAAAACCCGTGGCCTAGCTATGATTGCTTTAACCTAACTTTGTTAAACTGGTTCTTTAAATGTAGCCTAGCTAAAGATACTTACCTAACCCGTGGCCTAGCTATGATAGCTTAACCTAAATCTGTTTAAAAATGGTTCCTAACTGTGGCCTAGCCCATGATTGCAAAACCCAGCTATTCCCCCACCCGGTTTTTTGAAGGACCACTTTTTTGAAAATTTGTCTGGGGGTGGGCCCCCAAGTGAATGCCTTTCCCTGGCAAACTCTGTTGAAACCCGGGTCTGGAAAGGGTACCTCAGCCCCACAAGTGGCTTATAGGGGGAAATTTTTTACAAATGATTGGATTGAAAAAACCCCCGCCCGCATGCCGTATTTAAAAGGCTAAATTACTTGGTGTTGCAGCATATATTTCCGGGTCTTCAACTTCCCAAGCCTTGCTTTAACCCCCTTGGATTCCCCTTGGGAAAACCCCGTGCAAACCCGGGGGCATTAATTCCTGCAATATTCAATCGTTATTAGTGTTCCCCGCCCGCCAAACCCAGAAATTCCCTTTTCCAAGAGGGTAAAGTATCCCCCAGTATTAAAATAAAGCAGGGTCGGGCGCTTGCTTCGACGATCTGAGGGCGCTGGTTACTTACTGGGCATACTCTCCTGTAGGGACGCCCAGCCCCCATTAACTTTAATCCACAATTCCTAAATCACTGGCCAGATTTACTGGAAAAAGGTGAAAATCTCGTCTTACTGTTTGGGCTGATGGAGGAGATCACTAAAGGTACATCGAGGTGCTCTACCAGATTTTTCCCCCGGTCTCAAAATGTGAAAACAAGTGGGGGGCCGCCTGTGTTCACGGACTCTTTTCCAGTCGAAAATCTATCTTGGGAAGGGCCTATTCTGGTCTTTTTTACCTTTCCCCCCCCCCATTTAAAAACTAGGGCTGCCGTTTTTTCCCTAGCTAACTTATCCCCAAGGGTTTGGGGCCCCATTTTCGGCCTATTTCTAAACCCATGTTAAAAGGGCTTTTGGTTACTCTAACCCTTTTCTACGATGCCTTAGTAAATAATATTTGTGTTTTTACCCGTAAAACCCAAACCCACTCCTTTCCCCCAAAGGGGTAAAAACTAAAAATTTAAAAAAGCTTTCCAAAAAGCCAACCAAGGGAAAGCCTTGGGTTGTTTGGGGGGGGGTTTTGGGGCGCTCGGGTCAGACGGGCCAACGCTCATGCTGGATCTGAGCTGTGGAAATATTTGGACCAAATAAATTTCCACAGCTCCGGGTCCGAGAGCCCAGGAGAAATCATTCCCTTATTACGTTTATAATTTAGCCCTTTTAAAATCAAATTTTAACGGCTTATTTATCTATCAGAATTGATCTAATATGATATAATAAACACTATAAATAACATACAAACATGTTATATACTCTAGACTGAGTAAAATAGGCCATAACATGGCGAGAGATTATAGGGAATATTTCGATATACTTGACTTACTGCTGGTCTTCATGTCGTATTCTTTGGTCTTGTGATAGAAAACGGTATTTTGAAGAGGATAACTACACTTGAACATGAGTTTACTAAGAAATACACCCAAACAAACGCGATTTTCGCGATTTTTTTTTTTTTTGAGACGGGGGCCGGCCGGCGCTCCCAGCCGATATCTCGCAAGTAACTTATCCACCTAAAGTCCATAATTCTTCCATTATTACTTAATTAAATGGAATAATATTCACAGAAATTGTAGAATAATGATTTCTCTAATTTCCTACGAGAAATTTTTGGAAATATTCCAAATACTTTGGGAGTTATGTGGGAGTAAAGGGCAGATTTTTTGCAACATTCCAGGAACTAACAAACTTTATTTTTTTTTTTTTTGTGAAATAAGGATAAGTTATTTAGAGGAAAGGTCTCGAGGAAAATTAGTATTAACATTGTTCTCTCGGCACCAAGTGTCCAAACAACCTTACGTAGTCCCATATAAGAATAAATTTGGGCACAAGGGCATTTTCAGTAAATCAGTCTTTTCTCAGTTGTTGTTTGAGGTATATTTTTGATAAATATGTTCAAGAAAGAGTGAAAACACTTTGTCTTGTGCACCAGAACTGGAAAAAATCGGACGGTAAACAAAAGAGCTACAAATTTTGCCCGACGGCCCCCTTGATGTGCAGGGCAATGAACAAGCAGATGCTGCTGCGCAGTTAGCGTTCATGGATTATTTCAGTCATTTCTGTCCGTCTTCGTGGCCGTTGGCAACAACGATGGTCGGACATGCACGCTAACAAATTGTACTCTATTAACCCGCTTTTAGGTTTGTGGCCATCATCTTTCCACCGTTGCCGTACTCAGGAGACTGTGCTCTCCCTTCTCCACATTGGCCATACTCGCCTTACCCATGGGCATCTCATGGAACGACACCCTATTCCGCTCTGTGAGGTTTGTCGGGTCCCTATTTCGGTTCTTCACTTTCTTGTGGATTGTCCGGTTTACCAGCGAGCTCGCAGGGTTTACCTCCACAGGTGCCGCCGCCCTACAACACTTACTTTATCTTCCTTCTTGCAGACAATCCTGCCTTAACTTACAATCACTTTTTGACTTTGTCAGCGACTGTTTTACTATACGAACTTTGACACATAGCCTTTAGCGTCCCTTCCAGCCCTTTTCTCCCCTCACCTCTGATCTACTCTCTACCTAACTGTTTATAGTTCCAGTGCTATTTTCTGCCCAGCAGCGTTGCATGACTCTTGACGGTTTAGCGCTCTATTTGATTGCAGTAATAATTTTGCTATAATCAGGAAGCATTTGTCTGGACCCCCTATAATACTGTGAATAGTTGTCAGGAACATCAACAAATCAGATGGAGGGATTTACCTTTAGCCGACCAGATATCACACTTATTCTCTGACCTAAAGCAGGGACTTTTATTAGGGTTAATGACTACACTTACTGGTCTCTCTCGAATGAATCTATGAGCCAGTATCAGTGAGGAAACTTAGTTCTCTTATTAGAATACTGATATGACATCTGCCTATATTGCTATTCTCTTGCTCACTGTAAATATTGTAAATACTGGACGTGGGAATATACGGGTACTCAAAACGCTGCTTTTCATTTGGGCTTTCGACTTCCTTTCTTTCTTTACTGGTGAATTATTTTATGACCAGGTACAACAGATCTTTTATTGGTACCTTTTTTGCAATAATGGCACTGATGAATGTTGTGGTACTAACGAGAGTATGGGTACTAGTGAAAGTAATCGTACTAGTGGGTGAAGTGGCACTCATTAGAGTACTGGTGAAGGTGGTGGTGGGACTAGTGTTTCTGGTGGAAGTAATGGTACTCATGGGGGTAGTGGTACTGGTGATAGTACTGATAGTAGAGAAAGAAGAGATACTGGTGAAAGTAGTGGAAATAGTGATAGTAGTGATACTGATGAGAGAAATGTACTGGTGAACGTAGTGGTAATAGTGACAACACTGGTTTTGACGAGATTAGGTTTAATGATTACATTAATAGTACTGTTGAGTAGTACTTTAGTAAGTACTTGAACTGGCAAATAGAACTGGTAAATAGTGACAGAGATGAGAAATGTGCAGCTAGGGAGCAGTGACTCCTTTGAATGCACTGGTACTGGTGGTTAGAATTAAAGTAGAGAATAATGGAAATATTGAGCAGTGGTATTAGTGAGAGAGGAACTAATGAGTATTTGAACTAGTGATTAAATGTACTAATAAGAGCAGTAACACTAATAAGTATCACTAGTGAGAAACACATCATTCAGACCATCATGAATTCGTATGATAGGTCCAGAAAGATCAGAAACACATACAAATATGCACATATACTCAAGCTCAAACATTCATACACAATCCCACTACTACTACTACTACTACTACTACTACTACTACTACTACTACTACTACTACTACTACTACTACTACTACTACTTCTACTACTACACACACACACACACTGTACTGTAAGAAGGTTTTTAACATAGTTCCACACAAGAAATTGGTACAAAAGCTAAATGATCAGGCAAGTATAACAAGGAAGACACTGCAATGGATCAGAGAATACCTCACACGTAGGCAGCAACATGTCATGGTACGTGACGAGGTGTCAGAGTGGGCATCTGTGACGAGCGGGGTTCCACAGGGATCAGTCCTAAGACCGGTGCTGTTTCTGGTATATGTGAATGACATGACTATTTGCAGACGATGTGAAGTTAATGCCAAGAATTCAGTCAGATGAACATCAGATGGGACTGCAAAGGGATTTGGACAGGCTGCAAGCCTGGTCCAACAACTGGCTCTTGGAGTTTAACCCTAGCAAGTGCAAAGTCATGAAGATGGGGGAAGGACAAAAAAAATCGTAGACAGAGTACAGGCTAAGGGATCAAAGCTGTAAGCTTCATTTAAAGAAAATGATCTACGGTTAAACATTATACCCAGCATGTCCCCTGAGGCACATATCAATCAGATAACTGCTGCAGGATACCCTCGCTTGGCATTCTGACATCTAGGTAAGGAGTCATTCACAACACTGTACACAGTGTAAGTCAGGCCCTTACTGAAGTATGCAGCGCCAGTCTGGAACTAACACCTAGTCAAACACGTCAAGAAATTGGAGTAAGTGCTAAAGTTAGCAGCAAGACTAGTCCCAGAACTGAGGGGTATGTCTTATGAGGAGAGGTTAAGGGAACTGAACCTGATAACACTAGAGGATATGAGGAATAGGGAGAATATGATAGCGACATATATAATACTGAGAGGAATTGACAGAATAGACAGGGCTCGACTGTTTCAGAGATGTGACACAAGAACAGAGGACCACAACTGGAAGTTGAAAACCCAGATGAGTCATAGGGATGTTAGGAAGTATTTCCCGAGCCTTTTATAAGAACATAAGAAAGAAGGAACACTGCAACAGGCCTACTGACCCACGCGGAGCAGGTCCATGTCATCCCCCCCCCCCCCGGATTAGACCAATGACCCACCCCCCGGATTGTCCCAATAACCCACCCAGTCTGGTCATCCCCATTCAAGGATGGAGCACTGTACCAGACCCAGCAGCACAGCTAGTCAGGTCCAACTCACACCCACTCATGTAGTTATCTAACCTATTTTTAAAACTACACAACGTTTTAGCCTCAATAACTGTACTCGGGAGTTTGTTCCACTCATCCACAACTCTATTACCAAACCAGTACTTTCCTATATCCTTCCTGAATCTGAATTTTTCCAACTTGAAACCATTGCTGCGAGTCCTGTCTTGGCTGGAAATTTTCAGCACGCTATTTACATCCTCTTTATTTATTCCTGTTTTCCATTTATACACCTCGATCATATCCCCCCTAATTCTACGCCTTTCAAGAGAGTGCAGATTCAGGGCCCTCAGTCTATCCAAATAGGGAAGATTTCTAATACATGGGATCATCTTTGTCAGGAAGTGGAATAATCTGGAGAGTGAAGTAGTGGAGGCAAGCTTCACACATAGCTTTAAGAACAGGTATGATAAGGCTCTAGGAGCGGGAAGAGTGTGACCTAGTAGCAAGCAGCGAAGAGGCGGGGCCAGGAGCTATGACTCTACCCCTGCAGCCACATATAGTTAAATACATATAGGTGAGTACACACACACACACAAACATTCACGCGCACACACACACACACATACACGCACATCTACCACCTGAATCCAAACATTCCATACGTGATTTGGCAGGGCGTAGCGAGTTGGCAAATTGGTGCACAGCTGTAGGTATAGATACGGTTAAGGAAATGGATATGAACTAGAAGCATGAATCATAGGATTAAAGAAATGATTGGAGAAATAGGTGTTATTACTGAGGGACGAAGAGGCAGAGAGAATAATAAATAAGGAATAGGAGAAGACTGAGGAAAAAATCAGCGACTTCAAGGAAGAATCAGAGAAAAGAGAAAGATAGCTAAATGAGAAGCTTAAAGGAAACAAAAAGGAGGCAATGAAAAGAGAAAGTAAAATTGGTTATGAAATCTGACAAATGTATCCCTTGGTAACGCACTCGCCTCCCACACCGTGACCGTGGTTCAATCACCGGTCGGGTGGAAACGCTGGGTGTTTTCTTACATCTGCTGTCCTGAAGACAGACAGTCCTCGATGACGCACTGACTTTCTTGGGTTATTCTGAGTGACTAACCCTCCGGGTTAAAAATCCGAAAAAAAATCTTATAATCTGTTATAGTATGGCGGTAATCTAGGAAAATATACAAAACATAACAAAACTAGAGGTGACTAGCTAACATATGCTTAGAAGGTATGGAGGTTAATATTAGGGATTAGTGTATTTGCTACTACTTACCAGAAGCCACTGAGTTCGTTGTTACTGTCTGCTGACAACGTAAATGTAAGG
This sequence comes from Cherax quadricarinatus, assembly GCF_026875155.1. Classification (NCBI taxonomy): domain Eukaryota; kingdom Metazoa; phylum Arthropoda; class Malacostraca; order Decapoda; family Parastacidae; genus Cherax; species Cherax quadricarinatus. The sequence goes on from NC_069459.1 coordinate 28,894,370, forward strand.
AGAAGAATAAGAACACAAGAGGACAGTGATAAACTCCAGAGAGACCTCAACAGACTGAAGATGTGATCAAACAGTAAACAGGTGATATCACAATATACAAAACAATCACTGTGAAAAAATAGCGAAATTCCAAGCGCTCTCGTGACTTCTCACATTATCAAGGAACTCAATATGTTATTCAAGTTATTGAGTACTGGCCCTAGAACGGAACCCACACCTGGTCAAGCAGGTGAAGAAACTGGAAAAGGATGAAACGTTTACAACCAGTAATGCAACTGAGAGAAATGCATCATGAAAGGTTGGAGAAACTGAGTCTCACGACCTTATAGGAGAGAAGGACATTTGGGAGAACGATTACTACGTTCAAAATCTTAAGATGAATTGACAAGGCTGATAGACATAAGAACATAAGAACATAAGAACATAAGAACGAAGGAACACTGCAGAAGGCCTACTGGCCCATGCGAGGCAGGTCCAAGTCTCCTACCGGCTTAAGCCAATGCACCCAACCTAGTCAGTCAGGTCACATTGACTTAAGGGAGGAACACGGCAACCGACCTGTTAGCACAAGCTATCAGGTCTAACTCACACCCACCCACATCTACTCATGTATTTATCCAACCTATTTTTAAAGCTACACAACAGTGTTTAAATTGGGAGGATCTGGATAAGGAAGCACAGGTGGAAGCTGACGACACAGATGAACCACTAGTATCTTAGGAAGTATTTTTAATGTCTCACGATGGTTGGAAAGTGGAATGACTAGGATGAGGCAGTAGTGGAAGCAAATTCAATATACAACCTTAAGAGTAGATGAGTGGTTCGGGGCGAGACCAGGAGCTAAGTCTTAAAGGCAACAAGCATAAATCTTGAGTACAAATCGATGAGCACACACACACACACACACCCAGAGCTAAGAGGTATGTCCTATGAGGAGAGGTTAAGGGAAATCAACCTGACGACACTGGAGGACAGGGGAGATAGTGGGGACATGATAACGACTTACAAAATACTGAGAGGAATTGACAAGGTGGACAAAGACAGGATGTTCCAGAGACTGGACACAGTAACAAGGGGACACAGTTGGAAGTTGAAGACACAGATGAATCAAAGGGATGTTAGGAAGTATTTCTTCAGCCACAGAGTAGTCAGGAAGTGGAATAGTTTGGGAAGCGATGTAGTGGAGTCAGGATCCATACATAGCTTTAAGCAGAGGTACGATAAAGCTCATGGTTCAGAGAGAGTGACCTAGTAGCGACCAGTGAAGAGGCGGGCCAGGAGCTTGGACTCGACCCCTGCAACCTCAACTAGGTGAGTACAACTAGGTGAGTACACACACACACACGCACACACACACACACACACACACACACACACACACACACACACACACACACACACACACACACACACACACACACATACACACACACACACGCACACACTGGAAACGACACCTGATGGTGTTTACAAACTAGAGAAGATACTAAGGTTCACATCAAGTTTGGTACCTTAATCGAAAAATGAAATACTAGCAGAAACTCGTGGAGTTGTAGAACAATGGAAATAAATGGTATAAAATACCGACACAATGGAAATATAAACACAAATGCAGTATAATGTGATCCTTTATTGACTACGTTTCGCCCACACAGTGGGCTTTTTCAAGTCACAAACAGAACTACCTGGGGTGGAAGGAACGCGAGTATTTATAGTCCGGTTCAGAATGCTGAGGTCAGGTGAAGAATGCTGCATCTGATGATGTACCGAGTGGGGTTATAGAGTCTAAAAACTTGGGTAGCTTGGAAAGGAGATTGGACAAGTTTGTGAGCAGACCTTCTACAGTGTTCTTATGTGGGATAGCGATGAAGAAGTTTCTTGGCAAGTGGTTCAGCTATGTTATAGAAGCCACTATTCTGGTTGAAGTTGTCGGATAAAGAAATAAGTGATGATTCCAGGATTCTTCGGTATTGAGTGTTGTCTTCTGTGGCGACGAGTCTTGAGTTTCTGTAGTTTATCAAGTGGTTGTGTGAATTACGGTGTTGTACGCAGGCATTCCTTGTGTCGTCAGACCTGCTTGCGTATTGGTGTTCTGAAATACGTGTTTGGAGGTCCCTTGGAGGGACAAACATTCCTACGAAGCGTACACCTCAAGCGATACCAGACAAAAACTTCTCAATGCAGGCTTCACCATTATTTGGACTCCTGAGCACCGTGCCAAAAGCACAGTCATTGCTAAACACGTAGACTACTCTCTCCTGACAGCCTATGACACAGACAAAGAAGACTTAATAAAAGATATCAGTACTAAGAACAAAGTCTCTGTTGACGATATTTACAGACCAGAAAACTCTACCATTCTCAAAATACGCTGTTCTACTCCTGCTGACGCCTCTACACTCTTCAGTCAAGGAATCTTTGCCAAGACCATCCGCATTCCTCCAAACGCTCTCTTCACTCCGAACTTCCACCCAATCACACAATGTCTTAAATGCTACAAATTCGGCCACACAAAACACATGCACATCTACACAAGTCTGCTCCAGATGTTCAGCAACTGGCCACTTCTGGAAAAACTTGCAACCTCCCCCTTTAAATGTTCTAACTGCGGCGGGTCACACACTGCAGTTGCAAATTCCTGCCCTTCTAGAAAGCACATTCTCTCCTCCCTCAGAGCAAACCAACCTCCCTCCCTACCCAACCCCTTCCCTGCTCCTCCCTCCCCTTCCTTACCTCCCCCCCCTTCCACACCTCCCTCCCCTACACCCAATGCCTGGGCCTCCCCACGCACTTGGTCTACCTCTTCTACTCTACACACATCAAACACCAACACACAGACTACAAGCACTTCTCCTTCTACACCCACACTAGACTACAAAACTAACTGTCAACTTGCCACTGCTGCCCACTCTGCGATGGTAATCTCACAAGCTTACCAATCAGACTACTCACATGTCCTTAACCTAATCTTGTCTGCTAACAATCTTCCCTCTTTAATTATCCCTCCTTCCTGCTTCTCTTCCAAGCCTCCTACAACCTCTCCCTCCTTCCTCTCTCCCACCCCCCACTTCCTACTCCCACCAGCTCTCCTCCTCCACTACCTCTCTTCACTACTTCTACACCTCCCACCAACACCCCTACTGCTACTGCTACGACCACCCCTCCCCCCACTTCCTTACCCACTTCATCCCCTTCCAAAGCTTCCACTTCCTCACAGCTTACCAAAACTTCCACTTCCTCTGCATCCACCTTCGCCCACTCCACCACAACCAAAACCTCATCCAGGTCCAACTCCACCTCCTCCAGACAAAATCCACTCAAACCTAAACCTGCCCCAACTTCTAACGGACAGACCAAAGAACATAAAAACAGATCCATCTCTTCCTCCCCCTCCAGGAAACGGGTCCGAAACCCCTACAAACACACATCCCCTGAGGGCACCCTATCCGGGCTTTAACCCAAAACCCCCCCCCCGACTTTAAACTTTGCTAGACGAAAACCTTAAATCACGTTTAAGGCGTTTTCGTTCAACGTACGTTTTTATTTTTAAAATTAACACTCGGGCCCGAGCCCCTTTGAACGAGAGGCCAATATTGTTTTGCTAAACAGTTCCCTGCCTCAAAGCCCCCAATGTATCCGCCATTAGGTTATCTGCCTACGGGCCCCCCCTATACCCCCAAAGGGGTTGCCACCTTGAAATTTCCCAAACAAAAAAATAAAATTTCCCCAATCCCTTTTTTCCCCAACACTTCTTGCGGTCAGAATACACCCCCACCTGGCCCCTTTTACTTTTTCACCCCCTTGTCGCCCAAACACACCTCAACATACACCCCTCCCCTTAGTCTTCAACAACACCAACACACCAACTTACCTACTATGACATGAACCCAAACACACCCCTTTTTATCACCCATTTAACAACCAACTTGGTCCCAATTACTCAACTTCAAAAACCCAAAACCCTAATTATCTTGGCCCAGATTTCAATCCCTTTTTTAAAAACCACAGGGGCCCAATGAAAACCAACATCATTCGGGAAAAACCGAGCCCTCTCTATTTCAACTTACATCTCACCGGCCCTATTACGGGCTCTGTCACATCCCAGTCATCTTAACATCTCCTCCAAAACCCTACCTCTTTCCCAACCACCCCCTTCATTCTCCTACAAGAACGCTGACGGGGTGCTTTCAAACAACACATAACAATATTAACCTACCTATAACAACAACAAACCCCTATCTCTACATCGTACTCAATTGACTCACCAGGACACATTCACAAGCAGCCAACATGCAATACCAAAAAAACTCAACCACTCGTTATTCCTTCAAACCGCACTCAGAACAAGAAACTAATTACTGCTCCAAAACCCGCTTCCTCTAAAACACACATAGTTTTTAATCAAGTCCTTTAATCCACTTACCTTAAAAAAACAACTTTTTTAACACCTAGCCAAGCCAAACAATCACTGGTCACGACTAATCAACAAGCGGACGGCAGGTGTTAAAAACACAAAGCCTTCTGGAACTTTATCAAAAAAATCAGAGGCATACCCACCAAAAATTTAAAACACATCACCCAAACAACACACACACTCTAACCCCACAGGCTGCTACCAACATCTTAAACACATCGGGGAGAACATCTTCCACCTAAAACCCCCCTCACCCAAACGTTATTCAACCATTCAAACATAAAACACTGGAACACTGCACCACACAAAAAAAACAACACCAACGCCACATACATCTAACCTCTTACCTCCTCCCAAGAATCGACCTCCTTTCACCAACACAGACTTAAAACCTCCCAGACACCTTCCTCCAAAGGCCCCTGGGCCTCGGGCCTAAACCTATTTTTCCTGAACACCTTCCTGACTCTATCATTACTGCCTACACAAACCTCCCATGCCCCCCTTGCCTCTGGAATTTCCCCCCCTCTTCAAACTGCTACGACCCCTTCCAAACCCAATAAAGACCACTCTGACCCCAGAAACTATCGCCCTATCACCTCCTCGAAACTTTAGGAAAACCTTTTTTAAAAACTATTAATCATCGCCTTCGCAATTTCCTGGAACTAATTTCTCTACTTCAGAGGCCCCTTTGGCTTCAGAACCACAGTCCACACGGGTGCCCTTAACCATTCCAACTACATCCAATAAAAACAAAACAAAAAAACAGACGCCCTGGGTTGCAAAAGACGTTGAAAAGCTTTTGCACGTGTGGCACGAGGGGGGTCAAGTACAAAACCCGCACTAACTTCAAACCCCCCTCAAACGAAACTCCTCTGCAATTCCTAGACGCCCTACCATGAGAATCAAATTCCAAAAGGGTGTTACTCTGACTACTTCACACTAAATGCGGAGTACCCAGGGATCTTCCTTTCCCCTACCCTCTTTTATACACAAAGACATTCCAACACCCATATCCCAACCCATCACATAGCCTATGCAGAACATTACACAACTTATCACTCATCCAATATAGATACACTCACACACAAAAAACCCAAAAAGAGTTGACAGGAAGCCATCTGGGGAAAAAAAAATGGAGGACAAAACCCAAGCAGCAAAATCCAGCATTGTATTTTAACTAAAGGAAACGTGATCCCCATCCTGTCGAACCAAACGCTACACCCCCTTAATTTCCCCATCACACAAATTTTTTCCTGTCCTTGGGGGGTTTAACTTGACTACCTTTTTCGTTTACACGGACACATCACCCAAACATGCAATACTAGTAAGGCCCTTGCGGCCCTTTCAAACTGAAACTGCCCTCAACGCACCCAAAATAACTCTACAAATCCCTAATACTCCTTGATAACTTACTCTCCTCTAGCCCTCTCTCTTGCAGCAAAAACAAACTTACTTAAGCTGCAGGTGTCCAAACAAAGGGGCTGCGTGGTGCTTTATGTCAGATGGGAGGACTTTGCCACAAGCATCTCCCATGCCGTTAACGTCCCTGCGCTGAAACTGTACTGGAAGAGGGTCAATTACAGACAGACAAACTTGGGGACACCATGACTACTGGGCCCTCTCCTTGCGAAACATTCGCAGACCCACAAACCAAAACAACCTTTTCTACTCCCTTTCTTTCCCCCTAACCCTACTTACAAAAAACCTTGGGGCCACGCAGGTACCTTTTTAAGACAGGTACCCTTTTTGAACCCCACCCTTTCGCCTTTGCTTTTTTGGGGTTTAAAACAAACCATCGCACTCCTCTTTGCTCTAAAGGTCGCAATCCCTTACTCCCCTCACCCCCCCGGATTTCCCCAAAAGAAGAACCGGGAATTTCCTTTTTAATATCTTCCCCCCCAAACGCCTTTGCTGGGGTTAAGCCCTGGCTCTATTTTTTACGAAAAGAAAACCCTCCCAGCACTTTCTTTTTTTGCCGTCTTCCCCCCCCTCATCCCCTTTGGGGTCTTACCTGAACTTTCGTTGTTCGTTCGTTCACCCCAGGTTTAGTTTCTGTTTGTGACTTAAAAAAGCCCCTGGGGGGCGAAACGATCAATAAAGGATCACATATACTCATTTGTGTTTTATTTCCAGTTGTAGAACAATAATAATAAAATCCCGGGAAAGGGAACGTAACAACATACAAAGTACTGACTGGGGAAAATGAATTAAATAGGGAAAAATCTGTTTAAGTGCCCGGGGAAGAAATTAGTGGAACACAAGGGGAAAGACCTAAAAAGGGGGTTTGAAACGTTTTTCTTCTATATCAGTAAATTATGGTAAAACAAGAGGGAAATTTAAGCTAATTTTCTACAAATTCAAAATCAAGGCCCGACACGAAATAAAAAGCGGGTGCCAATGCTTCTTTTTTTTAAAAGTTTTTAAACGCATAATTTAATTAAAGGCAACTAAGTCTGTAAAACATAAAAAAAAAGAAAAAAGGAAAACCCGCAAAAACCTACTGCGACTCATGCGGGGCAGGTCCTTTCCCCCCCCCCCACCCCGGGTTGCCCAATGACCCACCCAGTCTGGTCACCTCCACTCAAGGAAGGAGCACGGCACCAGATCCAGCAGCACAAGCTAGTCAGGTCCAACTCACACCCACGCACACCCACTCAATGTATTTATCTAACCTATTTTTAAAAACTACACAACGTTTAGCCTCAATAACTGTACTCGGGAGTTTGTTCCACTCATCCACTCATAACACAAACATATTAATAAAGACTTATTACACCCTAAATGTTACTGAAATATATTAGACATTAGGGTAACAGCAACTATATAATCGTTATTAAAAAGGAGACTTAAAAAAAAAAACACTAAATAACAGACAACTGCCTCTGAATATACAACATGGAAAGCACGAAGTAATTCCAATTTCATTACTTACATTACATTTTATGACTGGATGACAGAAATTGGAAAGACTGACAAAAACTATAAAACAATGAAATACATCTTCTTCATGAAGCTTGATATTACGTACACCGAGACAATGTACGTGGAAACACTAGAACGCTTCATTAGGAAGACGGTCGCTTCTGGGGCCTTTGTTAAAGTGAAATGTTTTCCAGTTAAATATTGTGTTGAAAAAAAGTGTTTTATTTACAAAATATATCTGTGGTATATTTGAGTGGTTAGGAGAGTGGAGAAGCGAGTCACAGGAATTTGAGGCTGAGATTCACAGGTGTAAGAGATCTCGAACCGTCACAATGTAAGAGAACTCTGATATTGACAGGTGTAAGAGATCTCGAACCGTCACAATGTAAGAGAACTCTGATATTGACAGGTGTAAGAGATCTCGGACCGTCACAATGTAAGAGAACTCTGAGATTCACAGGTGTAAGAGATCTCTGACCGTCACAATGAGCCTCGTACCGTTCTTTCAGGAAGCTCGGTCTGTCTCGCGGTAAGGAGACGGAGGATCAAACCTTCAAAACATCTAGCGTTGAGTTACCTACATGGGTTTATCGCTTAACAAATTATTATTATCATTATTATTAGTTTTTGTATTAATTCATTCATGCGAACTAAATACTAAATGCGCTAAACTAATAAAAACAAAATATAAATTTTAGTTAATATATAATTAAGGAAATTATCGACTTAGAGGAAGGTAATAAAGACAGAATAAGGGAGGAGGGAGCAGTTGGCTTCTCATCTAATACCGAACAAAAAATTATACACTGTAAATGAAAACGAAATGGGAAGCATACCATACTGAACCTGTTGTATGAGACACTCATACAGTGTATGATCTGTTGTCTGAGACACTCATACAGTGTATGATCTGTTGTCTGAGACACATATACAGTGTATGATCTGTTGTCTGAGACACATATACAGTGTATGATCTGTTTTTCTGAGACACATACAGTGTATGACGTGTTGTCTGAGATACACTCATACAGTGTATGACGTGTTGTCTGAGACACACACACACACATACAGTGTATGACGTGTTGTCTGAGACACACACACACACATACAGTGTATGACGTGTTGTCTGAGACACACACACACACATACAGTGTATGACGTGTTGTCTGATGACACACACATACAGTGTATGACGTGTTGTCTGAGACACACACATACAGTGTATGACGTGTTGTCTGAGACACACACATACACATACAGTGTATGACGTGTTGTCTGAGACACACACATACAGTGTATGACGTGTTGTCTGAGACACACACATACAGTGTATGACGTGTTGTCTGAGACACACACATACAGTGTATGACGTGTTGTCTGAGACACACACATACAGTGTATGACGTGTTGTCTGAGACTCACACACACACATACAGTGTATGACGTGTTGTCTGAGACACACACATACAGTGTATGACGTGTTGTCTGAGACGTTACATTATCAAATTCATAATGGTTGAAGCTAATCAGAAGTGACACTCAGAAATTTAAAGCATAAAAAACAGTCAAACCATACCACGGGCGGGGCTTGAACTCGCGGTTAGAGTCGTAAAACTCCACACCAAAATAATTCCAAAATCAATCCAAATATTTCTATAATAAGAATAACCATCTTTTAAGAAACAATTTTTTAACACATCGGCCGTCTCCCACCAAGGCAGGGTGGTCCGAAAAAGAAAAACTTTCATCATCATTCACTCCATCACTGTCTTGCCAGAGGCATGCCTATGGCAAATATACCAAGTATAAACATCCATACACCCATTCCCCCTTAGACATATCCATGCACACACTCCCCCGTTGGACATATCAGTACCCACCCTTCCCCTTGGACAAATCCTTCCTTACACACTCTCACTTCAATACACATCCTCACTTTCCCTATTCCCAGTATACATGCATTGCATGATCAACTCAGGACTCACCTGAACAATGTTAAGGCCGAGGAATATGAAAGCAGAGTACTGCCACCCTACTAAGTAAGGCTCGTTGATGTGCAAAGGAAAACACATGACGTTGCTGCCGTAGAACCCTCTTACCCACAGAGCTGTAAGTGAGAGTGTGCTGGTGAGAGAGTGTGAGCGGAGTGTCATGTGAGTAAAGTGTTTTGGCGAGAGAGGTTTTGCAGCAGTTTTTAAATATGAAGACACAGTCCATCACAGACGTATATACACAGAATATTTTTGTACATCTCAGTAATAATTCCAGCACAAAAAATAAGAAATGACAAGTCTGCGTCGTGTTAAACAAACGATTCAGAAAGCTGTTCCATGTGCAAACAGGGGGAACTACAGAAAGCTAAGGGTACAACAGGTTCTCGTGGGCACACTTTGAATTTAGACACAGTTGTATCATAGACATTTCAAAAAGTAATTCTTCAGGTGGAAGAGGATTAGGATTTGGACAAAAATGTGGTGGAGGCAGACTCCATGCATAGATTTAAGAGTGGGTATGTCAGGGCCCACCTGGCAAGGAGAGAGTAGATCTGGCAAGCGGGAAGTTAAGAGGTAAATAAATGCATAGAGGTACTGTAAATACACCTGTCTAGACACTCGCCCATCACATCAGGTGTCTAGACACTCTCCCATCACCTCAGGTGTCTAGACACTCTCCCATCACCTCAGGTATCTAGACACTCTCCCATCACCTCAGGTGTCTAGACACTTCGCCCATCACAACAGTGTCTAGACACTCTCCCCATCACCTCAGGTATCTAGACACTCTCCCATCACCTCAGGTGTCTAGACCACTCGCCCATCACAACAGGTGTCTAGACACTCTCCATCACCTCAGGTGTCTAGACACTCTCCCATCACCTCAGGTATCTAGACACTCTCCCATCACCTCAGGTGTCTAGACACTCGCCCATCACAACAGGTGTCTAGACACTCCCATCACCACAGGTGTCTAGACACTCTCCCATCACCTCAGGTGTCTAGACACTCTCCCATCACCTCAGGTATCTAGACACTCTCCCATCACCTCAGGTGTCTAGACACTCGCCCATCAAAACAGGTGTCTAGACACTCTCCCATCACCACAGGTGTCTAGACACTCTCCCATCACCTCAGGTGTCTAGACACTCTCCCATCACCTCAGGTATCTAGACACTCTCCCATCACCTCAGGTGTCTAGACACTCGCCCATCACAACAGGTGTCTAGACACTCTCCCATCACCTCAGGTATCTAGACACTCGCCCATCACCACAGGTGTCTAGACACTCTCCCATCACCACAGGTGTCTAGACACTCTCCCATCACCAAGGTGTCTAGACACTCTGTCATCACCACAGGTGTCTAGGCACTCGCCCCATCACCTCAGGCGCTAGACACTCTCCCACACCACAGGTGTCAGACACTCTCCCATCTCCCACAGGTGTTTTCACACTCCTCCTCACCAAGTTGTCTAGACACTCCCCCATCACCACGGGTGTCTAGACACTCTCCCATCACCACAGGTGTCAAGACAGTCTCCCATCACTACAGGTGTCAAGAACACTCTCCCCATCACCACAGTTGTCTAGACACTCTCCCATCACCTCTGGTGTTTACACACTCTCGCCTATCACCTCAGGTATCTACACACTCTCCCATCACCACAGGTGTCTAGACACTCTCCCATCACCACAGGTGTCTAGACAATTTCCCATCACCTCAGGTGTCTAGACACTCTCACCATCACCTCTGGTGTTTACCACACTCTCTCATCACCTCAGGTGTCTACACACTCTCCCATCACCACAGGTGTCTAGACACTCTCCCATCACCACTCTCCCATCACCTCAGGTGTCTACACACTCTCCCATCACCACAGGTATCTAGACACTCTCCCATCACCACTGGTGTCTAGATACTCTCTCCATCACCACAGGTGTCTAGACACTCTCCCATCACCACAGGTGTCTAGACACTCTCCCATCACCTCAGGCGTCTATACACACTTCCCGTTACCACGGGTGTCTAGACTCTATCCATCAACACAGGTATCTAGACACTTTCCCATCACCACAGGTGCCTAGACACTCTCCTATCACTTCAGATGTCTACACACTCCCCCACACCACACTTGTCTAGACACTCTACCATCACCACAGGTGTCTAGACACTATCCCATCACCACAGGTGTCGAGACACTCTCACCATCACCTCAGGCGTCTATACACTCTGCCATCACCACGGTGTCTAGACTCTATCCCATCACCACAGGTATCTAGACACTTTCCCATCACCACAGGTGCCTAGACACTCTCCTATCACCTCAGGTGTCTACACACTCTCCCATCAGAATAGGTGTCTAGACACACTCCCATCACCTCAGGTGTCTAGACATCTCATCCCATCACCACAGGTATCTAGACACTTTCCCTCACCACAGGTGCCTAGACACTCTCCTATCACCTCAGGTGTCTACACACTCTCCCCATCAGAATAGGTGTCTAGACACACTCCCATCACCTCAGGTGTTCTAGACACACTCCCATCACCTCAGGTGTCTAGACACTCTCCTCCATCACCACAGGTGTCTGGGACACAAATACATCCCCATAGGCGTCTACACACTCTCCGGTCACCAAAGGTGTCCAGACACTATCCCATCACCACAGTGTCCAGACACTATCCCATCACCACCTGTGTCTACACACTCTCCCCATCACTGATAATTTTATAGAGCAGTTTTGATGGGGTTTTCGGATACATGTTAACTATAAGTGTTCATACGGATTTTAAACGATGGTTATAAGGCATTTTTATCAAGGGGTTATGGGAATAGCATTTCCTCGTTTACTTAGGGATTTTTCTATTGGTGTGGTCGACTGGTATAATCAGGTTGTAGTACGTTTTTTATAAGAGGGTTGGATCAGAATTTTATACAGGATTTATAACGGATTTTTAAGGGTTTATAAGGATTATATAGAAGGGTGATAATGATTTTTTATAAACAAGGCGGGTTATATAGATTTGCTAAGGGGTTATACGGGGTTATAGGATCTTTATCGAGATTGTTTATGGGGTAATAGATTTTTAAGGGGGTTGGTTAAGACTTTTATCCAGGGGTTTATAAGGATTTTATAAAGGGTTATAAGGGATTTTATAAAGGGTGATAAGGATTTTTTTTTGTATTCTGTGCGTCAATCACCAATTTGATCCGAGGTTGTAGCCATGTGTTTAAGGATGTTGGTAGAGGGCTAGATGTGGTTATAAGGATTTTATAAAGGGTCTACAGGATTTTTATAACGCGTTATCCAGGATTTTCTAAAGGGCTCCTCATCTCACCGCCCCCCTATGTTGGTAGAGGGATATGCATGGGGTTATAAGGATTTATAAGCCGGGCTTTATGGGCATTTATTCTAGGTTTATAGGAATTTATCCCATAATGCCGGGTGGTAGAAACTCATACGTATAATGGTGGTATAGACTTTTATAATCAATTTTGATAATGTTTAGGTTGCTGCATTATAAATATGAAAATATTATAAAATATTAAATATATTCATAAATATTGGGGGGACGAGGGGGGTTAAAGGTGTGGGATGGTCTTGGGTTGTTGGGGTATTATGGTATGATAGTTTTTGGATATTATTTAAAAAAGTTGTATATGCAAGGGGGGATGGGTGCGAGGGTGGAGTCATATTATTATAAATATGAAATATTATATAAATTAAACTAGGATAAAATATAAAATATTATACCAAAATATTCACTATTGGGCGGGGGGCCAGAGCGGGGTTAACAGGAGGTGGGATGGTTTGGGTTGTTGGGGTATATAGTGTGATGTTTTTGGATACCCTCTTTTTATTCAAATACGCGTGTGCTGAGGGGGAGGGGTAGATAGAAGTCTGGAGGGTAGTATCGGTAACACTATTCAAAGATCGATTGGTAATTGCGGTGGATTATGCATGGGGAAAAGGCAGGGGGTAGTAGTTTTGGAGATTGTTTTTACACCGAGAACTGTAAATGAGAAGGCGGGTGATCATGATTGGTGTGCGTTTAGAGATGATTTAGTAATTAGTGAGGAGTATGGGGGGATTTTCATAAAAGCAAATGGAGGGGGAATTGTGCCCCCCTCCTCTGCTGTTGGGGATTGGAGTGTTGGGAGGGCCGGTCCCTTGTGGATATATGGTAAGGGAGTGGATGGTTTTGAAGAAAATGTGGGGAGTCTGGTATTAACGACACAATGTTAACCGGCGAAATGACAGATCACCAGATCCCGGGAGGATATGAATATCTAAATGAGACACATATATAAGAGGAGGTTATATCACTTTTTTTGATTGGGTACTGACTACATTTGGCTGTGATTTTCCTAGTTTTTATCGGGTCACATAGTGTGGATACTTTAGAGATGGTTAATACAGTTTTATCTATCTTCTATATATATATCATATATTATATATATATATATCATTATCATCGATAAGTTCCCAAGTTAGTTCAAGTTCAGTTAATTTCCTTGAGTCCTCCGTTCCGTAACATTTAAGTTACATGTACGTTCGCTTCGCAAGGTTCAGTTTCACAGCTTCTTGCCAGCTTCAAGTGCCATTTACAGATCATCCTTTCCGTTCCTATCCTACACCTAACATAACCTAACCTAACTAACCTAACCTAAACCTAACCTAGCAAACCTAAACCTAAATTAACCTACCTACACCTACACTAACGAACCTACCCACTCAATCCAACCATTACCTAAACATAAACCCTTTCCTAGCCTAAACTTACCCCCTAACTATCTTATACCTATAACACAACCTAACCTAACCTAACCTAGCCTATCCCCTAACTTAATAACCTTACCACTAACCACTAACTAACTAACCTAACCTAACCTAGCCCTAACCTAACTTAAACATAACTAACCTCAATCCTATACCTGCCCTAACATAACTTATCCTTAAACCTAACTATCTTAACCTAACCCTAACCTAACCTTGACGTACCTATCCTAACCATTCCTAACTTAATATCACCTATAATAAGCCTAACTTACCTTTAAATAAACATATCATGCAAACCTAGACCTACACCTAACAATAACACCTATCTTTTCCTAATCTACCTTGCCTAACCAATTCTACCATAACCTCAACTAAACTATCTTAACCTAACCACAACCTAAACCTATCCCGAAACCTATCATTCCTAACCTAAAATATCATTGGAACACTTCCCCCCACATCAATACATTTGTGTACTCCTGTATTAACTTTGACGGATCTCCATTTTTGCGTTATTTCCAAATTTGTTTTGGTAAACCTTTATCGCCCTTAAAATCGAACATTATTTTCTTACCGTTGGTTATAACAATAATTGGTAGTTATATTTTTTAACGATTTCCGATTAGATAATAACTTTAATCGCTCGGAGTGGGTATACATTGGGGGTCTCCCCTCACCCCCTTCAACTCTGGTGTTTGCGCGGTGCAATCAATAGGCAGTTGTTTGTGTATCTGGTTATAAGGAGGATTAGATGGAATGTATGTAGCAATGGTTTGGCGGGGTTATGAATTGGGTGTTTAGCATGAGAGGGAATGTATAGGGAGTGAAGTTTATAGTTTAAGTTAAGTTAAGTTATAGTTGGAAGTTAAGTTAATTTAAGATAAGTTTCAAGTAAGTTAAGTTAGAAGACGTGCTAGAGTGAAGTGAGTTCCAGTTAAGTTAAGTTAAGTAATTAAGTTAGAACTTATTTATACGAGTGAAGTTCTAGTTAATTTTAATTGAAGTTAAGTTTAAGTTCTCAGCCTGATTTATAAAGTTGTAGTAAGTTAGGCTAAGTTTCCGTAAGGTACTTTCAGTACTTTAAGCATAAGTTCATTTAACGTACACTCCTACCGATCCTAACATGTTCCCTAATTAAACTACATACTCCTAACCTATCCCTAACTTATCCTATACATATAACCTATTCACTTATCTTATCCTTACCCCCCTAACCTTACCGAACCTAAAATAACGATCCCTTCTACCTAATCTTCCGATCACTAATCTAACCTTACATACTAATCTTATCCTAAAACTTAACCATTAACTTATTCCTAAACTAACCCTAACTATCTAACCTATAATAACCTAACCTAATCCTCTATCCCCGTAATCTACTCACGTTACTTTGAACACCTTTCAAAACTCTCTCCCCCCATACATCTCATTTGAGACCCACTTTTCTTAAATATTCTCTCTTTCCTCAAACATTTATCATCTCCACTTACAGAACAACTCCCAAGTGTACTTCGAACACTCTCATACTATGCTATTTGAGTATCACATAAAAACACTTGGGTAATGTTCCATAAAACCTCTGAAGCACTTCCAAAATTATCATTTGATTCCTCCACTCCCAAAATACAAGATTTGACTGCTCTAAGTTATCTACACTTACACATTTCTTAAATCCTACATCTCATCCCCCCAAATCCTCCCTCATTCCTCCCAGACTCTTTACAACATTAGCACAAAAAAAACAACTTCATCACACTATGACATGAAGACATTACCATATACTAACACACTGACTAACTTTGAACCAATATGAACAAACCTCCTGCTTCCTTCTTTCAAAAATCGCCCTCTGCACATCATTGAACACCTTCAAAAAAAAACAACAATCACATTCACCTCCGATACTCCCAAAATAAATACACTACTGATTACTCCAAATCACCACTGGCAATACTACCAATCACGTGCTCCACAAAATCACCAGATAACTAAGTTTAACATCACCATCTAACAACTTTTTATAGAAATCCCCTCCAAACGCTCTATAACAAGAAACTCCCTCCCATTTGGCGCATCAAAAACATAAGCCCCATGCGAACACAAACCTATACGCATCCTCACGTAGTAACATGTTCACCTCAAACTGAAAACATATATTGTACACACACATATTATTCTAAGACAAGTCACCATCATACAATCACCCCATGTCTCACTTACCCTCCAAAAATCACTAATATCACAGAGACAAGTCATTTTTTTTAAACCATTTCTCACTCACACACACAATTAAAAAATCATATTGACAAATATCTAAGGCGCACTCACCTCATCTACCACCAATTTTGACACCATATCTACTGAGACACACTCACCTCACTACACCAACACACGATGTCCTCACCTCACCCCTAGGACCGACGAGTCACCTCCAGTCGACACACGTCCAACACTCCCCATTGTGTTACTTGGGGGGTCGGTCAACATCACAACCTAACCCCCCTGTTCCCCAACCTTGGTGTACCCTACATTATCTAAGAACACTATATCCAAGAAGTTTACCAGATTTTATGATCACCCATCACCTAGAATCACAGAAAACCACATTCTTTTATTACTTATTCACCCACAAAAACCTCCACCGCCATCACACTCCTCATTCCATTCATGTTTACCATCATCATACACTTCACCAAGATCACCAAAAAATCTTAGATCCATGCATTCTAACTACTATGATCACTGAAAACACTTGTTTTTTTTAAAAAACATTACGACACCAAAAATACAGGACATACAACAAACAATACCACAACACTTCACCAACATCTATAACATAACATGAGCACTATTACATATCACTATCCATCCAAACAAATAATTTTACTCAGTCACCCACAGTATCTTTACATTTCAATTGCATACATTAATGACATGAGACATACACACCAAATCTAAGACATTACACCTCCAAACTATAGAAATACACATAACCCCTTATATAACTTCCTTCCCTGTTATTTATTCCCGTATATTCTCCTCTAGAGCGTGTTTAACCCCGCTCTCGGATCCATCAACGACCGTAGGGCCAGTGTGTAGTACGGTGGTCGTTGGAGTGAGTGATGGTTCCTCTAGCTCTACGTCCCCAGTGATGGATCCGTCGGGGTTTCTCAAAACAGCAATAGCGCGAGATATACGGAATGAATAAGGAAGGAAGTTTTAGGGGTGATGTGTATGTTCTTAGTTGGAGGTGAAATGTCTTAGATTTTGGCTGTGTATGTCTAATTGTCATTAAATTTGCAATGATAAATTGGATATTATGTGCCCGGTGTCGGTGTATTATTTTTTTTTTTGTGATAAGTCGAACTAGTCTTTGTAGATCATGTTATGTATTAGATGTTGGTGGAAGGGTTGTGGTATTCTTTGTATATGTACTTATATTTGCCCTGTACTCCCTCCGTGCGAAACTGTTTAAAAATAAATAAGTCGTTTTGAGTGATCATAGTTGGTTTGGAGATTGCGGATCTTAGACGTTTTACTTGCGTGAATTCTTGGCGCCTTGACCTTTGTGTGATAGATGTTGGGTAAACCTTGTTATGGAATTGCGTGATCGTGGATTTTTGTGTGGATTATTTATAATTATGTGTCCCTGTGTTTTCTGGGATCCCTTGCGTGTTGGGGGATCATAAAATCTGGTAATTAGTCTTGGATATAGTGTTCTTAGATAATGTTGGGTCACCATCAGGGTTTGAAACAGGGGGGTTAGGTGTGATGCTTCACCACCCACCCACAGGTAAACACAATGGGAGTGTGAAGTCCACTGGAGGTGAGCTCGTCGGTCCCTGTGTCCGGCTGAGACTCGTCGTGTGTTCGATCCGGTAGTGAGGTGTGAGCTGCCGATTCACGACCCCACCTATTGCCCCCCTAAAATTTGGTGGTGGTGAGGTGTGCTCGGCTTAGCTCTATTGTCAATTATGATTTCTTTTTTTGTCGTGTGCACATGTGTGCAATGGCTTTATTAAAAAATGATGTTTTCTGTGATCCATTAGTCGCATTTTGAGGTAAGTGTGATATCATGCGCGCTGATTGTACGTTGGTGAATTGTCCTTTTAGTATGTGTGTGTACAAGAAATGCTTCGCTCAGTTGATGGTGTCAATGTAATATAGTGTTTGCGTATTAGGTTTCGTGGTCCCCAGCTTTTCTTTTTTTATGCGACAAATGGGGCGAGGGAGTTCTTGAGTCTTTAGTGTTTTGGGGGTGATTTATAATCCCAACATGACGCCATGTAGATGGCTGATGTTAAAACTAGGCCTTTTATGGTGGATTTTGACGGTGATTGGTAGTCTTCCAGTGGTTGATTTGGTTAGGTTAATCCTGTTCGTGTTTTCCCCCTTGGGAGTATTCGAGACGGGTGTTTCGATGGTCGTTTTTTTGCAGGTGTTCAAATGATGTGCAGGTGAATTTTTGTGAAGAAGATCGCAGTGGTGTTCGAGTTAGTTCAAAGTTAGTCACCGTGTGTTAGATATGGGTTATGTCTCATGTCAATAAGTGTTATGATGAGTTAGTTTTATTTTGTTGCCTAATGTTGTTTGTTAAGTCTGGAGAATGAGGGTGGAGTTTGGGGCCGGATGAGATTGTCATTTAATGAAATGTGATATCGTGTCTAGATCAAATTAGAGCTGCTCACAATCTTTCTTTGCGGAGTAAGCAAATGATATTTTGAGAAGTGCTTCAGTGTTGTTTGGAATGTTCAAAAGTGTTTATGTGAGTATCTCATTGCTTTATGAGAGTGTTCGAAGTATCTTGGGGTGTTCTGTAGTGAGATGACTACAAGGCTTCCCCTGGTGGGTTGAGAGTTATTCGAGGGAAAAGGGCGGGTATCAAATGATGTCATCCGAGCCAGCTGTTTGGAAGGTGTTCACCCAGCTACTACCACGTGAGTAGGTTAGGAGAAGTCCCCCTTGGTTAGTGTCTCTTATTTTAGTTAGGTTCTGGCTTCTGCGTTAGGTTAGGCTATAAGATTAGGCTTAGGATAAGTTAGGTTGAGGTTGGTTTGATTAGGATAAGTTAGGTTTGGTTCGCTTATTTTAGGTTGGTTAGGTCTAGGTTAGGATAAGTTAGGTTAGGTTAGGTTAGGATAACGTTAGGTTAGGTTCCCCTCCCCCAGGATTGGTTAGGTTGTATAGGACAAGGTTAGGATAGGTTACGTTAGGATTAGGTTAGTTCGCTTTGCGTTTAGAGTTAAGGTAGGTTAGGTTAAGTTAGGTTGTATTACGACGGTGTCTTCGTGGAGTTAGGTTAGGTTAGGTTTGTTTGGTTAGGTTAGGATAGATGGTGTTTGATGGTGTTAGTTTGGGTTAGGTTAGGTTAGTTAGGCTTAGGTTTGGATTGAGGTGATTGATGGAGTCAGGTTAGGTTAGGTTAGGTGAGGTTAGGGTAGGTGAGGAATTAGGTTAGGTTAGGTCGTCTCAGGTTGTAGCGTTAGGATAGACAGTTGGTCTGGAAAGAGATGATTTTATACCTTGGATCCCGTTAACCGCATTTCATGGAGTCTGTCTGTACCTGAGTTGGACGCAGCGTGTTCACTGATTATCTTAAATCTTCCTTGGGTGTGAACCGCACCTTACCCCTGTGGTGTTGGGGGAATGGGGGAGTGACCACAACCTTTGTGTCTCTTACAGAGCGAGGTGGAAATGTGTTTCGTATTCGGATATCGAGTTAAATATTTCTACCATTGAGTGTGTTACCAACAAGATAATAATGTTCGATTTTTCGATAAAGTTTTCACAAAACTAATTTGAAAATATCCAAAAATGGCACGTCGTTCATCCAGTAATTCTGGAGTTCTCTTTTGTATTTTGGAAAGTGCCCGTCAAATATTTTTTTTAGGTTAGGTTAGGAAGTTACGGCCCTGGTAGGGTTGGGTTAGGTTAAGATAGGTTAGGTAGGTTAGGTAATGGTTAGGCAAGGTTAGACTTAGGACTAAGATAGGGTTAGGTTAGGTTTGGCCTGGTTTTGTCTAGGTTAGGTAAAGGTTGGTCCCCTTTAGTGTTAGGGTTAGGTTAGGTTAGTTAAGTTAGGAATGGTTAGGATAGAGTTCGGCTTGTTAGGTTAGGTTAGGTTCAACGATGGTTTGGTGTTTGGTTTAGGTAAGTTAGGTTAGGGCCAGCGTTTGGTTAGGTTAGGTTAGGTTAGGTTAAGTTAGGTTAGGCTTAGGTTAGGTCCTAGGTTAGGTTAGGTTGGTTAGGTTAAGTTAAGTTAGGTTAGGCTAGGTTAGTGTTAGCTGGTAGGTTTTTAGGTTAGGCGTAAGTCTTTAGGTTAGGTTAGGTTTAAGGCTAGGCTTACCCCGGTTACTCGTTAGGTAAGGTTAGGTTTAGGGTTGGTTCGGGTTTAGGTTTGGTTAGGTTTAGGTTAAGTTAGGTTAGGTTCAGGCTAGGTTAGGTTAGGTTAGGTTAGGTTAGGTTTAGGTTATGCTGTTAGCGTTTGGGATAGGTACGGTTAGGTTACGCGTTAGGCCATAGGTAGGGTTACAGTTTAGGTGTGGTTTGGATAAGTTAGGTAAGGTCCCCGTAGGATAGGCTTGCTAGGTTGGTAGGTTACGGTTAGGTTAGGTTAGGTTAGGCATAGATCGAGTGCGTGATCATGTTGTGTACTCACACTATTTGTACTACCTATTTGCTGCGTTGCAGGCGGACTCGTGTCCTAAGCTCCTGGCCCGCCTCCTTCACCGGTTGATACTAGGCCCTCTCTCTCCCAGCTCCACCTGAGCTATTATCAAACCTCCGTTCTTAAAAATGTGTATCTGGGTCCTGCATCCACTAAGTCATTTTCTAGGCTATTCCACTGCCTTACTAACTCTATGATGAAGCTAATTACACTTCTACTCTCCTCTCTGACTCTTTTGTGTCTTCTACTCCTCCTATTGTGCCTTTTGTTTCTAGCCCTCACACGCCCTCTGGAACTTTCCTGTCCTTGTCCCACCTTGTCTTCCACCGCAGTTTCTTTCATATGTAGTCCCATCCCTCTCGTCTCCACCCTGACCCTTCCTGCTACAGTGTGGTCAGGACCGCACTTTACCTTATTCTTTCTACACCAGTACGGTCATTCACCCCTTAGCTTCTGGAACTAACCTTGTTGCAAACCTTTGTTACTTTCTCTAGTTTCTTGACGGTGCTTTATCAAGTGCGGGTCCAAAAGGTGCGCATACTACAGTTTGGGGCCTGAATACACGGGTTGTTTACATGTGTCATGAATGATCCTTGCTAAGGTATCGGGAATGCTGTTCTAGGTTTTGCCGGGCGCCCATATGCTGAGGCCAGTTATCGGATTGATGTGTGCTTCCGGAGACATGCTCGGTGTTATACTCACCCCAAGATCTTTACTCCTTGGTGAGGTTTGCAAGTCTTTGTCCACCCTTAGACAATACTCGTCTGCGGTTCTCTTGTGCCCTTCCCTATCTTCTTGACTTGCATTTTTGGCAGGATTAAATTCGAGTAGACATTTGCCTGGACCAGGTGTCCAGGTCGGTCAGGTCTCTGATGTCCTGCCTCGGTCCTCTCAGATTTAATTACCTCATTTACTTCAATCACTCTTGCAACAGCGGACAAATTCTGAGTCTACCCTTCCCGTCATCGTCGTTCTCAATATACCAAAAATAAGCTCTGGTCATACAGCCCGACCCATGTGGGACCCCGCTCGGTCACAGGTGCCCACCTGTGATACGTCTTTACGTTACCATGAATCGTTGTTGCCTCCCTGTCAGGTATTTCTCTGATCCATTGCGTGCCCTTCCTGTTATATGCGCCTGATGCTCTAGATCTGCACTAATCTCTTGTGAGGAACTTGCAAAAGGCCTTCTTTGCAAGTCCATGCAAGATGCAATTCTAACCCACCCTCTCTATCTTGTCTTACTTCTGCTTTATTTTATCATAAACTACCAGAAGGTTTGTGACACAGGATTTGCTTCCGTGATTCCGTGCTGGTTGGCCATTTTATTACTCCTGTTTCGTTCCAGGTGCTAACACCACTCTCCTCCTGATTAATCTTCTCCTAATTTTGCATTTATACCGTCTATGGACCACAGGTCTATTAGTTTAGTCCTCTTTTCTCTGTCTCCTTTTTTTGAAAATGGGAACTACATTTGCTGTCTCCTACCTCAGGTATGTGCCCAGTTTCCAGGGATGTGTTTGAAGATTGGTGGTATGTGGTTCACACAACATATCTGCTCCCCTCCTAAGGACCCATGGAGTGATGTGTCCGGTCCATTGCCTTTGAGGTATCGATGTCCCTTAGCAGGTTTCTTTACCTCTCTCATATCGTATGTATGTCAGTCCAACACTTGTTCGGTGTATTCCTTGTTGGTGTCCCCATTGGTCTGTCCACCCCAGAAGTCCTTCCTGTCTCTACTGTAATTACTTCCTTAAATCTCGTGTTTTGAGACTCCCACATACCTTCTTGATCGTTTCTTGTGAGTTCCCTATACCTTCTTTTCCTCCAGCCTTATCACCTGGTCCTTGACTGTTGTCTTCTTCTTCCTAATGTGGCTATTTACAGCAGTTTCGGGTCAGATTTGTCCTTTCGTGCTATGTCGTTTTCATACTGTCTCTGGGCCTCCCTACTTATCTGTGCATCACTCGTTTCTGGTCTTTCTCTAATCTCCTTGTTTTCCTGGGTCCTATGCTCCTGTACCTTTTTCCATTTCTGTTTGCACTTAGCTTTTGACCTCCCTACACCTTCGGGTAAACCAGGACTCGTCTTGGTATTCCTATTATTTCTGTTTCCCTTGGGAACAAAAACTTCCTCTGCCTCCATTGCACTTTTGTTGCACCATATTCACCATCATCTGTTTACTGATTTCCTACCATTTCTCTGTCCCACTGAACCTTCCTGCTGGATGTTTCTCATTCCTGTGTAGTCCCCCCTTTTGTAGTTTGGCCCCTGTTCCCCTTCAGTTCCTGTTACCCTTCTCCACTGTAACTCTATATATAGTCAATACTCAGACCCATGATCGCTAGCTCCAAGGGGCCTCTGTCAAGTGATGTCCTCGATGTCTGAAACCTCGCCTCGCGGTGAACAAAGAATCACGTATTGCTGGCTCATTCCGAACCTCTCCTCTCCTGGTTGTGGTCCATGACGTGTTGTATGCATTGAGGTTTTCAGTACGACATCCATATCTTTGCTCTCCATGTTTCGGCACCACATTGTGGCTCACTGGTTTTCCAGTCGATCTCCCTGTGGTTGAAATCGAACCCCATTACCAGCCTTGCTGTGCTCGCTGCATCGTTGTGGCTCTTCTTGCCACCTCAGCAAGCTGTGGTCACCCATATCACCTGTTGTATTTCTTTCGTTTCCTCTCCTTGGCCATCCTGTGCGTCTTGGTGGTTATACAACTCACTCCCAATGACCCTACTTTATCGTTCTCCGGCACCTAGAATTGTACCTACAATGTAGTCTCTTTCTCCAATCTTGTCCATGCACTCCATTTACTCAAACCCCCATTGGTAGTTTTATGATGCAGTGCCACACCTCCCTCCCCCCTATAATCCTCTCTTTTTCCTCAGGATCTGACTACTCCTGATGGGAAGATTGTGTCTATGTTATTATCTCAGGCGTCGTTTTGTCTTCTGTGACTGACGCATGATTGTCTGGCCGGATTTTTTCACTGTTTCTTTTCATTCCAATCCTCATGTTTATTCATTATTCCCATTCGCTTTGCTGTACCAAACCCTTTATTCCTTATTTTCCTATCATTGTGTGTGTGTGTGTGTGTGTCGCTGTTGTGTGTGTGTGGTGTGTGTTAGGTGGCCTCATGTGTTTGTGTAATTTTCGGTTACCCAGTTGATTTTTGTGGATTTGTGGATGCAGTCCTGTGCGATGTGCCTGAAATCCGTGATTAATTTTTTTTTGTGTGTTCAGAAGAGGTGTGTTGCGGCAGATTGCGCCCGCGTGTGACGTTGGACCTGTATGAAGAAAATGCGGGTGAGATGACGGTGGGGTATTGGGGAGGGTTTTCCCCTCTGTAATTACGAAATTTGGGGACGATTTTACTGAATATAGTGGTGAATGTTCTCCAATGTGAATATTTTAAAAAGAAAGTATAGAATTGGAAAAGTTATGACTATATTGGAAAAGAATGGAGGGGGAGTGTTTTTGTTGAATTTGAAAAACATTGTCGCAATGTTGGGTAGTTGATGCGAGTATACATATTAATTTATCGTGGATACAAGCCGAGCATGGGTTATGGTGAGGATTTTCATTAGAATTTTAGTCAGTAAAAAAGAAGGGGGAAAAAAAATCGTGATAAATTGGTAATCCTGAGGGGGTGTGGGTAATGTTGTCGAATTAGTAGATACCGAAAAAGATCGATATAGTGGTGTTCGCGTTCCTTATGTTGACTTTTTCTGATATAGTGTGTCCCCCTTATTAATTTATGAACCTAAAAGGGTTTTTCCAAAAAGAAGAAAAAAAATGTGGCGTTGGGGGGTGATGTCAGGGTGTTGTGCTTTTCTGATGTAGTGTGTCCCCTAATTTTAACCCTTAATCGAAACTAAAAGGGTTTTTAAAACGAGAAAAAATAATCTGTGCGGTTGTGGGTTTGTTGTGCCGGTGTGAGGTGAAGTGGGTTTGTCGCGGTGCTTGTGGGATGTGTGGTGTTTGTGGGTGTGTGTCGTTCTAGTGATACCGAATCAAAAGACTGTTATAAACCGTGGGTCTGCCTTGTCGCACTTTCTTCTGATCGTCACTGTGCTACCCTTATTCAACTTTAATGAACTAATAGGGTGTTTTTTCTTCTTTTAAAACGGAGAAAAAATTGTGGGTGTCCTGTGGGTTCGCCTGGGTGTTGTGGGATGTGGGCTTGTTGATATTAGCTTTATGGTCGTTTTTGGTTGGTGTTTCGTGTGTAATCAGTGGTGTAATTTGGGCG
Source organism: Cherax quadricarinatus (assembly GCF_026875155.1). NCBI lineage: Eukaryota > Metazoa > Arthropoda > Malacostraca > Decapoda > Parastacidae > Cherax > Cherax quadricarinatus. Next base: position 28,919,408 of record NC_069459.1, read on the forward strand.
CACGTAATATATGGTGTTTTGGAAGTGTTCCAGGGCGTGTTTGGGAAAATGTTCAAATAGGTGTTTTGAAGGTGCTTCAACATGATGTGACCCAAGAGCAAGAGTAATTATAAGGTTTGTTCTGGGAGGTATTCTGAGATGGTGATTTTGGGGGTTGTTCAGAAATGTTGTTTTTTTTGAAAGGTGGCAAGAGTGTTTTGAAGGTGTTCTAGGGTGTTTTGAAGGTGTTCAAAGGTGTTTTTGAGGTATTCAAAGGTGTTTGAGTGTGTTCAAAATGATTTTGAGAGTGTTTTGAAGGTGCCTTCAAAGGTCCTCCTGTTCAATGGCGTGTTTTGAGTTTGTTCAAAAATGTTGTTTTTTGAAGGTGCCTCAGGGGCTGTTTTGAAGGCCTCGTTCCACGGGCTGTTTTTTGATGGCTGTTGCATGGGGGTGTTTTGATTGACAATTCGAGCGGTCGTTTTCAGTACGCTATTCAGTGGTGTAACGCTGGGAACAGTCAGAGAGTACTTCAAATTGTGTTTTTGAAAGGTTTACCACGGTGTTGATTGGAAATGTTCAAAGGTTGTTTTCATGAAGGTGTTTTTCAAGAGTGTTTGAAGCCTGTTCAAGGGTGTTTATGTGAGTTAATCAAAAGATTTATGAGAGTGGTTTTCTTGGTGATGTTGCAAAGGTGTTCACAAGGTGATTTGAGTGTGTTCAATTGTAGCGTTTTCCGAAGGTGATAAAGGGTATGTTTTGAAGGGTGTTCAGGGTGTTTCAGCGAAGGTGCTACAAAATGATTATGAGCCACAGTACTTATGAAGGTGTTCAAATGATGTGCAAAACGAGTATTATGATGCGCAGTTCTGGGAGTATTCAGTGCGTGATTTGGGGGTGTTCGAATGATGTTTTTGGAAGTTTTTCCCAGTGGTTGTTTGGAAATGTATATCAAAGCGTTATTTTTGTGAGTATTCAAATGTTTATTAGTGGTTTGAAGATGTTACACTAAGTAAAAGGGCGTATTTAAATTCGTAATATGTAAATTTGTGAGTAGTGGTATTTAACGAAAGTGGATGTATGCCGTTGTGGTGTACTTTCCTGATGTACTGTGTCCCTTATTAACTTTATTGAACTAAAGGGTTTTTAAACGACGAAAAATTGGTGGTTCATGAGTGAAAATTGTGAGGTGCCGCTCGCGTTGGAGTGTGAGGGTTTGGGCAGGGTGGGGGGAGGAGGTACTTCGTGGGGGATGCTGACCGGAGTTGAATAGTTAAAAAAATGTCTACAACTTGTGTTGTAATCAGAATTTGTGGGTATTTAACGAAAAAATGTGCCTTTCTGATGTACTGTGTCCTTATAACTAAAAGGATCGATCTAAGATTCAGCCTTGTTTGTATGGGTCGTCAATGACAGCAGGTGTAAGTAAACACCCTTCTTAGGTATTTGACTTGTTTAGACCTTGTAGTAAGCATGCTGACCCCCAAGAGGGGGATTCCAAAATACTTGTACCGAGGAATTGGAGGAATTTCGAAAACCCCCATAGGGGGGGAATCCACTAACAAAACTTGTTTTTATCGAGAAAATTTCGGGGTCGAAAAAAAGTTAGTGGCGGGACCCCCCCAACCTCAAAAAAATTTGATCCGAGGAGATGGGAGACTTTGTTTTCGCAGCAGGAAATGTTGGGATGGGGGGGTGAAAGTCGATGAAAGTGAGAGGGGGGGGAACCTCAGAAATTTGATCTGAGGAGATGGAGAGCACAGAAAAGGAATTTTCAAAAAAAAATTCGAAACCCTATAGGGGGGGAATCCAAAAAAACTTGAGCCAAGGAGTTCATAAGAAAAAAAATTCGAGGCGCGGAGGGCGATCCGGTCGACGCCTGCAGAAGGCGCAAGCAGAAGGAGCGGGCGAGGGGGTGTGTTGCGAAGGGCCTCCGCGGGCCCCGGGGCGCACGGGGTCTTCGCGAAAGGACGCGGGGGGCGAGCGCGCGGGGGAGGTGAGCGCGGCGCACGGGGCCCCGCGCCGGCGAGGAAGGGGGGCGGGGGTCGGACAGGGGGGTATTGGTTGGGGGGTCAAGGGTGTGGGTACAGTCTCGAGGGCCGAGGTCAGCGTCCAAAAACGGGACCAGTAACACCTAGATGTGGCAAAAAGGTGACCCTCCAGCGCTGGGTCCCTAGACCGGAAGGGTGCGCTCAGTGGAAGGCCTAAACCGGAAGGGTGCGACTCTCCAGTGGTTAAAATCGACCTACTCATGGTGTTAGTAGTAGGCAGCGCAGTGATACCCGTAGACATGGTAGTAGTAGGCAGTGGATACCAAGATAACATGGTCCCCACGTAGTAGGCAGTGATACCCGACAACATGGTTCATAGTAGGCAGGGCATACCCCACGATCACATGCGCGATAGATGTTAAAATTCGGGGGCATCAGGGGGTTAAGGGGTGGGATGGTTCTTGGGGGTTAGTTGGGGTCATACTGGTATGAGTTAGTAAACCAATTTGCTATAGGGCCTGTCTAATAGGGGACGCTGGTTTGGAATAGCGGGATATTGGGGGTAATCCGTGCTTAGTTGGGTTTGTAGCATAGGGGTAGGGGTTTTTTAGCTCCGGACTTTTATAGCGCGGTTTGATGCGGGTTGCTCAGTATTTCCTTGTAAGGGTGAATGCGGAATTTTATTCTAGGATTTCATAGGAATTTGATATTGGTTTTCGCGTTTATAACATTTTAGTGGCGGTATGAGGTTTGGGAGGATAGGTATCATAGGATGGTTTGGTATTTAGATGAAAGCATTTAAAGAAGACAAGATGACGAATGCAGGGATATTATGCGTAGATATTTTTTAGTTTCGATTGCCTAGGGGTACGGCGGGTATGATAATTTTTTGTTTTTTTTTATGGTTCTGTGAATTTTTATGATGGAGTTTATAAAACATTTTGGGGGAATAAGAGGTTGTACAGACCTGATATCATGATGGTGGAGCTGGCTATTCTGTGGTTATACCGGATGTTGGTCTAGCTGTTTCTGTGGTTCCAATCATTATTTTAATAAATGGTTAACCAGGCTATTCTCCCATGTTATCCGTACTTTTTATTTCTGGGGTAACTAAGATTTGCAACAGGGGTTTATAAGGGGATAATGATAATTTTTTCGCGATGTTTGATTTGGTTTTCGCTCCTGTTTATCCACAGGGTTCAACCGGCATATTTATCCAGTGGTTATCAGTGGTTTATTGGCACATTTTATCTTGGGGGTGGTCGAACTAGTAATCACATCTGGTATACTTAGTTTTATAAGAGGTTGGATTGATTTTCTAAAGGATTATACCGGATTTTATAAAGGTTAAATGATTTTATACATGGTGGATAGGATTTTTAATTCTGGGTGTTTATCTTAGATTTGATAAGGGGTTGTATCAGGGGTCTCTGATAATTTTATAGAGCAGTTTTGATGGGGTTTTCGGATACATGTTAACTATAAGTGTTCATACGGATTTTAAACGATGGTTATAAGGCATTTTTATCAAGGGGTTATGGGAATAGCATTTCCTCGTTTACTTAGGGATTTTTCTATTGGTGTGGTCGACTGGTATAATCAGGTTGTAGTACGTTTTTTATAAGAGGGTTGGATCAGAATTTTATACAGGATTTATAACGGATTTTTAAGGGTTTATAAGGATTATATAGAAGGGTGATAATGATTTTTTATAAACAAGGCGGGTTATATAGATTTGCTAAGGGGTTATACGGGGTTATAGGATCTTTATCGAGATTGTTTATGGGGTAATAGATTTTTAAGGGGGTTGGTTAAGACTTTTATCCAGGGGTTTATAAGGATTTTATAAAGGGTTATAAGGGATTTTATAAAGGGTGATAAGGATTTTTTTTTGTATTCTGTGCGTCAATCACCAATTTGATCCGAGGTTGTAGCCATGTGTTTAAGGATGTTGGTAGAGGGCTAGATGTGGTTATAAGGATTTTATAAAGGGTCTACAGGATTTTTATAACGCGTTATCCAGGATTTTCTAAAGGGCTCCTCATCTCACCGCCCCCCTATGTTGGTAGAGGGATATGCATGGGGTTATAAGGATTTATAAGCCGGGCTTTATGGGCATTTATTCTAGGTTTATAGGAATTTATCCCATAATGCCGGGTGGTAGAAACTCATACGTATAATGGTGGTATAGACTTTTATAATCAATTTTGATAATGTTTAGGTTGCTGCATTATAAATATGAAAATATTATAAAATATTAAATATATTCATAAATATTGGGGGGACGAGGGGGGTTAAAGGTGTGGGATGGTCTTGGGTTGTTGGGGTATTATGGTATGATAGTTTTTGGATATTATTTAAAAAAGTTGTATATGCAAGGGGGGATGGGTGCGAGGGTGGAGTCATATTATTATAAATATGAAATATTATATAAATTAAACTAGGATAAAATATAAAATATTATACCAAAATATTCACTATTGGGCGGGGGGCCAGAGCGGGGTTAACAGGAGGTGGGATGGTTTGGGTTGTTGGGGTATATAGTGTGATGTTTTTGGATACCCTCTTTTTATTCAAATACGCGTGTGCTGAGGGGGAGGGGTAGATAGAAGTCTGGAGGGTAGTATCGGTAACACTATTCAAAGATCGATTGGTAATTGCGGTGGATTATGCATGGGGAAAAGGCAGGGGGTAGTAGTTTTGGAGATTGTTTTTACACCGAGAACTGTAAATGAGAAGGCGGGTGATCATGATTGGTGTGCGTTTAGAGATGATTTAGTAATTAGTGAGGAGTATGGGGGGATTTTCATAAAAGCAAATGGAGGGGGAATTGTGCCCCCCTCCTCTGCTGTTGGGGATTGGAGTGTTGGGAGGGCCGGTCCCTTGTGGATATATGGTAAGGGAGTGGATGGTTTTGAAGAAAATGTGGGGAGTCTGGTATTAACGACACAATGTTAACCGGCGAAATGACAGATCACCAGATCCCGGGAGGATATGAATATCTAAATGAGACACATATATAAGAGGAGGTTATATCACTTTTTTTGATTGGGTACTGACTACATTTGGCTGTGATTTTCCTAGTTTTTATCGGGTCACATAGTGTGGATACTTTAGAGATGGTTAATACAGTTTTATCTATCTTCTATATATATATCATATATTATATATATATATATCATTATCATCGATAAGTTCCCAAGTTAGTTCAAGTTCAGTTAATTTCCTTGAGTCCTCCGTTCCGTAACATTTAAGTTACATGTACGTTCGCTTCGCAAGGTTCAGTTTCACAGCTTCTTGCCAGCTTCAAGTGCCATTTACAGATCATCCTTTCCGTTCCTATCCTACACCTAACATAACCTAACCTAACTAACCTAACCTAAACCTAACCTAGCAAACCTAAACCTAAATTAACCTACCTACACCTACACTAACGAACCTACCCACTCAATCCAACCATTACCTAAACATAAACCCTTTCCTAGCCTAAACTTACCCCCTAACTATCTTATACCTATAACACAACCTAACCTAACCTAACCTAGCCTATCCCCTAACTTAATAACCTTACCACTAACCACTAACTAACTAACCTAACCTAACCTAGCCCTAACCTAACTTAAACATAACTAACCTCAATCCTATACCTGCCCTAACATAACTTATCCTTAAACCTAACTATCTTAACCTAACCCTAACCTAACCTTGACGTACCTATCCTAACCATTCCTAACTTAATATCACCTATAATAAGCCTAACTTACCTTTAAATAAACATATCATGCAAACCTAGACCTACACCTAACAATAACACCTATCTTTTCCTAATCTACCTTGCCTAACCAATTCTACCATAACCTCAACTAAACTATCTTAACCTAACCACAACCTAAACCTATCCCGAAACCTATCATTCCTAACCTAAAATATCATTGGAACACTTCCCCCCACATCAATACATTTGTGTACTCCTGTATTAACTTTGACGGATCTCCATTTTTGCGTTATTTCCAAATTTGTTTTGGTAAACCTTTATCGCCCTTAAAATCGAACATTATTTTCTTACCGTTGGTTATAACAATAATTGGTAGTTATATTTTTTAACGATTTCCGATTAGATAATAACTTTAATCGCTCGGAGTGGGTATACATTGGGGGTCTCCCCTCACCCCCTTCAACTCTGGTGTTTGCGCGGTGCAATCAATAGGCAGTTGTTTGTGTATCTGGTTATAAGGAGGATTAGATGGAATGTATGTAGCAATGGTTTGGCGGGGTTATGAATTGGGTGTTTAGCATGAGAGGGAATGTATAGGGAGTGAAGTTTATAGTTTAAGTTAAGTTAAGTTATAGTTGGAAGTTAAGTTAATTTAAGATAAGTTTCAAGTAAGTTAAGTTAGAAGACGTGCTAGAGTGAAGTGAGTTCCAGTTAAGTTAAGTTAAGTAATTAAGTTAGAACTTATTTATACGAGTGAAGTTCTAGTTAATTTTAATTGAAGTTAAGTTTAAGTTCTCAGCCTGATTTATAAAGTTGTAGTAAGTTAGGCTAAGTTTCCGTAAGGTACTTTCAGTACTTTAAGCATAAGTTCATTTAACGTACACTCCTACCGATCCTAACATGTTCCCTAATTAAACTACATACTCCTAACCTATCCCTAACTTATCCTATACATATAACCTATTCACTTATCTTATCCTTACCCCCCTAACCTTACCGAACCTAAAATAACGATCCCTTCTACCTAATCTTCCGATCACTAATCTAACCTTACATACTAATCTTATCCTAAAACTTAACCATTAACTTATTCCTAAACTAACCCTAACTATCTAACCTATAATAACCTAACCTAATCCTCTATCCCCGTAATCTACTCACGTTACTTTGAACACCTTTCAAAACTCTCTCCCCCCATACATCTCATTTGAGACCCACTTTTCTTAAATATTCTCTCTTTCCTCAAACATTTATCATCTCCACTTACAGAACAACTCCCAAGTGTACTTCGAACACTCTCATACTATGCTATTTGAGTATCACATAAAAACACTTGGGTAATGTTCCATAAAACCTCTGAAGCACTTCCAAAATTATCATTTGATTCCTCCACTCCCAAAATACAAGATTTGACTGCTCTAAGTTATCTACACTTACACATTTCTTAAATCCTACATCTCATCCCCCCAAATCCTCCCTCATTCCTCCCAGACTCTTTACAACATTAGCACAAAAAAAACAACTTCATCACACTATGACATGAAGACATTACCATATACTAACACACTGACTAACTTTGAACCAATATGAACAAACCTCCTGCTTCCTTCTTTCAAAAATCGCCCTCTGCACATCATTGAACACCTTCAAAAAAAAACAACAATCACATTCACCTCCGATACTCCCAAAATAAATACACTACTGATTACTCCAAATCACCACTGGCAATACTACCAATCACGTGCTCCACAAAATCACCAGATAACTAAGTTTAACATCACCATCTAACAACTTTTTATAGAAATCCCCTCCAAACGCTCTATAACAAGAAACTCCCTCCCATTTGGCGCATCAAAAACATAAGCCCCATGCGAACACAAACCTATACGCATCCTCACGTAGTAACATGTTCACCTCAAACTGAAAACATATATTGTACACACACATATTATTCTAAGACAAGTCACCATCATACAATCACCCCATGTCTCACTTACCCTCCAAAAATCACTAATATCACAGAGACAAGTCATTTTTTTTAAACCATTTCTCACTCACACACACAATTAAAAAATCATATTGACAAATATCTAAGGCGCACTCACCTCATCTACCACCAATTTTGACACCATATCTACTGAGACACACTCACCTCACTACACCAACACACGATGTCCTCACCTCACCCCTAGGACCGACGAGTCACCTCCAGTCGACACACGTCCAACACTCCCCATTGTGTTACTTGGGGGGTCGGTCAACATCACAACCTAACCCCCCTGTTCCCCAACCTTGGTGTACCCTACATTATCTAAGAACACTATATCCAAGAAGTTTACCAGATTTTATGATCACCCATCACCTAGAATCACAGAAAACCACATTCTTTTATTACTTATTCACCCACAAAAACCTCCACCGCCATCACACTCCTCATTCCATTCATGTTTACCATCATCATACACTTCACCAAGATCACCAAAAAATCTTAGATCCATGCATTCTAACTACTATGATCACTGAAAACACTTGTTTTTTTTAAAAAACATTACGACACCAAAAATACAGGACATACAACAAACAATACCACAACACTTCACCAACATCTATAACATAACATGAGCACTATTACATATCACTATCCATCCAAACAAATAATTTTACTCAGTCACCCACAGTATCTTTACATTTCAATTGCATACATTAATGACATGAGACATACACACCAAATCTAAGACATTACACCTCCAAACTATAGAAATACACATAACCCCTTATATAACTTCCTTCCCTGTTATTTATTCCCGTATATTCTCCTCTAGAGCGTGTTTAACCCCGCTCTCGGATCCATCAACGACCGTAGGGCCAGTGTGTAGTACGGTGGTCGTTGGAGTGAGTGATGGTTCCTCTAGCTCTACGTCCCCAGTGATGGATCCGTCGGGGTTTCTCAAAACAGCAATAGCGCGAGATATACGGAATGAATAAGGAAGGAAGTTTTAGGGGTGATGTGTATGTTCTTAGTTGGAGGTGAAATGTCTTAGATTTTGGCTGTGTATGTCTAATTGTCATTAAATTTGCAATGATAAATTGGATATTATGTGCCCGGTGTCGGTGTATTATTTTTTTTTTTGTGATAAGTCGAACTAGTCTTTGTAGATCATGTTATGTATTAGATGTTGGTGGAAGGGTTGTGGTATTCTTTGTATATGTACTTATATTTGCCCTGTACTCCCTCCGTGCGAAACTGTTTAAAAATAAATAAGTCGTTTTGAGTGATCATAGTTGGTTTGGAGATTGCGGATCTTAGACGTTTTACTTGCGTGAATTCTTGGCGCCTTGACCTTTGTGTGATAGATGTTGGGTAAACCTTGTTATGGAATTGCGTGATCGTGGATTTTTGTGTGGATTATTTATAATTATGTGTCCCTGTGTTTTCTGGGATCCCTTGCGTGTTGGGGGATCATAAAATCTGGTAATTAGTCTTGGATATAGTGTTCTTAGATAATGTTGGGTCACCATCAGGGTTTGAAACAGGGGGGTTAGGTGTGATGCTTCACCACCCACCCACAGGTAAACACAATGGGAGTGTGAAGTCCACTGGAGGTGAGCTCGTCGGTCCCTGTGTCCGGCTGAGACTCGTCGTGTGTTCGATCCGGTAGTGAGGTGTGAGCTGCCGATTCACGACCCCACCTATTGCCCCCCTAAAATTTGGTGGTGGTGAGGTGTGCTCGGCTTAGCTCTATTGTCAATTATGATTTCTTTTTTTGTCGTGTGCACATGTGTGCAATGGCTTTATTAAAAAATGATGTTTTCTGTGATCCATTAGTCGCATTTTGAGGTAAGTGTGATATCATGCGCGCTGATTGTACGTTGGTGAATTGTCCTTTTAGTATGTGTGTGTACAAGAAATGCTTCGCTCAGTTGATGGTGTCAATGTAATATAGTGTTTGCGTATTAGGTTTCGTGGTCCCCAGCTTTTCTTTTTTTATGCGACAAATGGGGCGAGGGAGTTCTTGAGTCTTTAGTGTTTTGGGGGTGATTTATAATCCCAACATGACGCCATGTAGATGGCTGATGTTAAAACTAGGCCTTTTATGGTGGATTTTGACGGTGATTGGTAGTCTTCCAGTGGTTGATTTGGTTAGGTTAATCCTGTTCGTGTTTTCCCCCTTGGGAGTATTCGAGACGGGTGTTTCGATGGTCGTTTTTTTGCAGGTGTTCAAATGATGTGCAGGTGAATTTTTGTGAAGAAGATCGCAGTGGTGTTCGAGTTAGTTCAAAGTTAGTCACCGTGTGTTAGATATGGGTTATGTCTCATGTCAATAAGTGTTATGATGAGTTAGTTTTATTTTGTTGCCTAATGTTGTTTGTTAAGTCTGGAGAATGAGGGTGGAGTTTGGGGCCGGATGAGATTGTCATTTAATGAAATGTGATATCGTGTCTAGATCAAATTAGAGCTGCTCACAATCTTTCTTTGCGGAGTAAGCAAATGATATTTTGAGAAGTGCTTCAGTGTTGTTTGGAATGTTCAAAAGTGTTTATGTGAGTATCTCATTGCTTTATGAGAGTGTTCGAAGTATCTTGGGGTGTTCTGTAGTGAGATGACTACAAGGCTTCCCCTGGTGGGTTGAGAGTTATTCGAGGGAAAAGGGCGGGTATCAAATGATGTCATCCGAGCCAGCTGTTTGGAAGGTGTTCACCCAGCTACTACCACGTGAGTAGGTTAGGAGAAGTCCCCCTTGGTTAGTGTCTCTTATTTTAGTTAGGTTCTGGCTTCTGCGTTAGGTTAGGCTATAAGATTAGGCTTAGGATAAGTTAGGTTGAGGTTGGTTTGATTAGGATAAGTTAGGTTTGGTTCGCTTATTTTAGGTTGGTTAGGTCTAGGTTAGGATAAGTTAGGTTAGGTTAGGTTAGGATAACGTTAGGTTAGGTTCCCCTCCCCCAGGATTGGTTAGGTTGTATAGGACAAGGTTAGGATAGGTTACGTTAGGATTAGGTTAGTTCGCTTTGCGTTTAGAGTTAAGGTAGGTTAGGTTAAGTTAGGTTGTATTACGACGGTGTCTTCGTGGAGTTAGGTTAGGTTAGGTTTGTTTGGTTAGGTTAGGATAGATGGTGTTTGATGGTGTTAGTTTGGGTTAGGTTAGGTTAGTTAGGCTTAGGTTTGGATTGAGGTGATTGATGGAGTCAGGTTAGGTTAGGTTAGGTGAGGTTAGGGTAGGTGAGGAATTAGGTTAGGTTAGGTCGTCTCAGGTTGTAGCGTTAGGATAGACAGTTGGTCTGGAAAGAGATGATTTTATACCTTGGATCCCGTTAACCGCATTTCATGGAGTCTGTCTGTACCTGAGTTGGACGCAGCGTGTTCACTGATTATCTTAAATCTTCCTTGGGTGTGAACCGCACCTTACCCCTGTGGTGTTGGGGGAATGGGGGAGTGACCACAACCTTTGTGTCTCTTACAGAGCGAGGTGGAAATGTGTTTCGTATTCGGATATCGAGTTAAATATTTCTACCATTGAGTGTGTTACCAACAAGATAATAATGTTCGATTTTTCGATAAAGTTTTCACAAAACTAATTTGAAAATATCCAAAAATGGCACGTCGTTCATCCAGTAATTCTGGAGTTCTCTTTTGTATTTTGGAAAGTGCCCGTCAAATATTTTTTTTAGGTTAGGTTAGGAAGTTACGGCCCTGGTAGGGTTGGGTTAGGTTAAGATAGGTTAGGTAGGTTAGGTAATGGTTAGGCAAGGTTAGACTTAGGACTAAGATAGGGTTAGGTTAGGTTTGGCCTGGTTTTGTCTAGGTTAGGTAAAGGTTGGTCCCCTTTAGTGTTAGGGTTAGGTTAGGTTAGTTAAGTTAGGAATGGTTAGGATAGAGTTCGGCTTGTTAGGTTAGGTTAGGTTCAACGATGGTTTGGTGTTTGGTTTAGGTAAGTTAGGTTAGGGCCAGCGTTTGGTTAGGTTAGGTTAGGTTAGGTTAAGTTAGGTTAGGCTTAGGTTAGGTCCTAGGTTAGGTTAGGTTGGTTAGGTTAAGTTAAGTTAGGTTAGGCTAGGTTAGTGTTAGCTGGTAGGTTTTTAGGTTAGGCGTAAGTCTTTAGGTTAGGTTAGGTTTAAGGCTAGGCTTACCCCGGTTACTCGTTAGGTAAGGTTAGGTTTAGGGTTGGTTCGGGTTTAGGTTTGGTTAGGTTTAGGTTAAGTTAGGTTAGGTTCAGGCTAGGTTAGGTTAGGTTAGGTTAGGTTAGGTTTAGGTTATGCTGTTAGCGTTTGGGATAGGTACGGTTAGGTTACGCGTTAGGCCATAGGTAGGGTTACAGTTTAGGTGTGGTTTGGATAAGTTAGGTAAGGTCCCCGTAGGATAGGCTTGCTAGGTTGGTAGGTTACGGTTAGGTTAGGTTAGGTTAGGCATAGATCGAGTGCGTGATCATGTTGTGTACTCACACTATTTGTACTACCTATTTGCTGCGTTGCAGGCGGACTCGTGTCCTAAGCTCCTGGCCCGCCTCCTTCACCGGTTGATACTAGGCCCTCTCTCTCCCAGCTCCACCTGAGCTATTATCAAACCTCCGTTCTTAAAAATGTGTATCTGGGTCCTGCATCCACTAAGTCATTTTCTAGGCTATTCCACTGCCTTACTAACTCTATGATGAAGCTAATTACACTTCTACTCTCCTCTCTGACTCTTTTGTGTCTTCTACTCCTCCTATTGTGCCTTTTGTTTCTAGCCCTCACACGCCCTCTGGAACTTTCCTGTCCTTGTCCCACCTTGTCTTCCACCGCAGTTTCTTTCATATGTAGTCCCATCCCTCTCGTCTCCACCCTGACCCTTCCTGCTACAGTGTGGTCAGGACCGCACTTTACCTTATTCTTTCTACACCAGTACGGTCATTCACCCCTTAGCTTCTGGAACTAACCTTGTTGCAAACCTTTGTTACTTTCTCTAGTTTCTTGACGGTGCTTTATCAAGTGCGGGTCCAAAAGGTGCGCATACTACAGTTTGGGGCCTGAATACACGGGTTGTTTACATGTGTCATGAATGATCCTTGCTAAGGTATCGGGAATGCTGTTCTAGGTTTTGCCGGGCGCCCATATGCTGAGGCCAGTTATCGGATTGATGTGTGCTTCCGGAGACATGCTCGGTGTTATACTCACCCCAAGATCTTTACTCCTTGGTGAGGTTTGCAAGTCTTTGTCCACCCTTAGACAATACTCGTCTGCGGTTCTCTTGTGCCCTTCCCTATCTTCTTGACTTGCATTTTTGGCAGGATTAAATTCGAGTAGACATTTGCCTGGACCAGGTGTCCAGGTCGGTCAGGTCTCTGATGTCCTGCCTCGGTCCTCTCAGATTTAATTACCTCATTTACTTCAATCACTCTTGCAACAGCGGACAAATTCTGAGTCTACCCTTCCCGTCATCGTCGTTCTCAATATACCAAAAATAAGCTCTGGTCATACAGCCCGACCCATGTGGGACCCCGCTCGGTCACAGGTGCCCACCTGTGATACGTCTTTACGTTACCATGAATCGTTGTTGCCTCCCTGTCAGGTATTTCTCTGATCCATTGCGTGCCCTTCCTGTTATATGCGCCTGATGCTCTAGATCTGCACTAATCTCTTGTGAGGAACTTGCAAAAGGCCTTCTTTGCAAGTCCATGCAAGATGCAATTCTAACCCACCCTCTCTATCTTGTCTTACTTCTGCTTTATTTTATCATAAACTACCAGAAGGTTTGTGACACAGGATTTGCTTCCGTGATTCCGTGCTGGTTGGCCATTTTATTACTCCTGTTTCGTTCCAGGTGCTAACACCACTCTCCTCCTGATTAATCTTCTCCTAATTTTGCATTTATACCGTCTATGGACCACAGGTCTATTAGTTTAGTCCTCTTTTCTCTGTCTCCTTTTTTTGAAAATGGGAACTACATTTGCTGTCTCCTACCTCAGGTATGTGCCCAGTTTCCAGGGATGTGTTTGAAGATTGGTGGTATGTGGTTCACACAACATATCTGCTCCCCTCCTAAGGACCCATGGAGTGATGTGTCCGGTCCATTGCCTTTGAGGTATCGATGTCCCTTAGCAGGTTTCTTTACCTCTCTCATATCGTATGTATGTCAGTCCAACACTTGTTCGGTGTATTCCTTGTTGGTGTCCCCATTGGTCTGTCCACCCCAGAAGTCCTTCCTGTCTCTACTGTAATTACTTCCTTAAATCTCGTGTTTTGAGACTCCCACATACCTTCTTGATCGTTTCTTGTGAGTTCCCTATACCTTCTTTTCCTCCAGCCTTATCACCTGGTCCTTGACTGTTGTCTTCTTCTTCCTAATGTGGCTATTTACAGCAGTTTCGGGTCAGATTTGTCCTTTCGTGCTATGTCGTTTTCATACTGTCTCTGGGCCTCCCTACTTATCTGTGCATCACTCGTTTCTGGTCTTTCTCTAATCTCCTTGTTTTCCTGGGTCCTATGCTCCTGTACCTTTTTCCATTTCTGTTTGCACTTAGCTTTTGACCTCCCTACACCTTCGGGTAAACCAGGACTCGTCTTGGTATTCCTATTATTTCTGTTTCCCTTGGGAACAAAAACTTCCTCTGCCTCCATTGCACTTTTGTTGCACCATATTCACCATCATCTGTTTACTGATTTCCTACCATTTCTCTGTCCCACTGAACCTTCCTGCTGGATGTTTCTCATTCCTGTGTAGTCCCCCCTTTTGTAGTTTGGCCCCTGTTCCCCTTCAGTTCCTGTTACCCTTCTCCACTGTAACTCTATATATAGTCAATACTCAGACCCATGATCGCTAGCTCCAAGGGGCCTCTGTCAAGTGATGTCCTCGATGTCTGAAACCTCGCCTCGCGGTGAACAAAGAATCACGTATTGCTGGCTCATTCCGAACCTCTCCTCTCCTGGTTGTGGTCCATGACGTGTTGTATGCATTGAGGTTTTCAGTACGACATCCATATCTTTGCTCTCCATGTTTCGGCACCACATTGTGGCTCACTGGTTTTCCAGTCGATCTCCCTGTGGTTGAAATCGAACCCCATTACCAGCCTTGCTGTGCTCGCTGCATCGTTGTGGCTCTTCTTGCCACCTCAGCAAGCTGTGGTCACCCATATCACCTGTTGTATTTCTTTCGTTTCCTCTCCTTGGCCATCCTGTGCGTCTTGGTGGTTATACAACTCACTCCCAATGACCCTACTTTATCGTTCTCCGGCACCTAGAATTGTACCTACAATGTAGTCTCTTTCTCCAATCTTGTCCATGCACTCCATTTACTCAAACCCCCATTGGTAGTTTTATGATGCAGTGCCACACCTCCCTCCCCCCTATAATCCTCTCTTTTTCCTCAGGATCTGACTACTCCTGATGGGAAGATTGTGTCTATGTTATTATCTCAGGCGTCGTTTTGTCTTCTGTGACTGACGCATGATTGTCTGGCCGGATTTTTTCACTGTTTCTTTTCATTCCAATCCTCATGTTTATTCATTATTCCCATTCGCTTTGCTGTACCAAACCCTTTATTCCTTATTTTCCTATCATTGTGTGTGTGTGTGTGTGTGTCGCTGTTGTGTGTGTGTGGTGTGTGTTAGGTGGCCTCATGTGTTTGTGTAATTTTCGGTTACCCAGTTGATTTTTGTGGATTTGTGGATGCAGTCCTGTGCGATGTGCCTGAAATCCGTGATTAATTTTTTTTTGTGTGTTCAGAAGAGGTGTGTTGCGGCAGATTGCGCCCGCGTGTGACGTTGGACCTGTATGAAGAAAATGCGGGTGAGATGACGGTGGGGTATTGGGGAGGGTTTTCCCCTCTGTAATTACGAAATTTGGGGACGATTTTACTGAATATAGTGGTGAATGTTCTCCAATGTGAATATTTTAAAAAGAAAGTATAGAATTGGAAAAGTTATGACTATATTGGAAAAGAATGGAGGGGGAGTGTTTTTGTTGAATTTGAAAAACATTGTCGCAATGTTGGGTAGTTGATGCGAGTATACATATTAATTTATCGTGGATACAAGCCGAGCATGGGTTATGGTGAGGATTTTCATTAGAATTTTAGTCAGTAAAAAAGAAGGGGGAAAAAAAATCGTGATAAATTGGTAATCCTGAGGGGGTGTGGGTAATGTTGTCGAATTAGTAGATACCGAAAAAGATCGATATAGTGGTGTTCGCGTTCCTTATGTTGACTTTTTCTGATATAGTGTGTCCCCCTTATTAATTTATGAACCTAAAAGGGTTTTTCCAAAAAGAAGAAAAAAAATGTGGCGTTGGGGGGTGATGTCAGGGTGTTGTGCTTTTCTGATGTAGTGTGTCCCCTAATTTTAACCCTTAATCGAAACTAAAAGGGTTTTTAAAACGAGAAAAAATAATCTGTGCGGTTGTGGGTTTGTTGTGCCGGTGTGAGGTGAAGTGGGTTTGTCGCGGTGCTTGTGGGATGTGTGGTGTTTGTGGGTGTGTGTCGTTCTAGTGATACCGAATCAAAAGACTGTTATAAACCGTGGGTCTGCCTTGTCGCACTTTCTTCTGATCGTCACTGTGCTACCCTTATTCAACTTTAATGAACTAATAGGGTGTTTTTTCTTCTTTTAAAACGGAGAAAAAATTGTGGGTGTCCTGTGGGTTCGCCTGGGTGTTGTGGGATGTGGGCTTGTTGATATTAGCTTTATGGTCGTTTTTGGTTGGTGTTTCGTGTGTAATCAGTGGTGTAATTTGGGCGCACGTAATATATGGTGTTTTGGAAGTGTTCCAGGGCGTGTTTGGGAAAATGTTCAAATAGGTGTTTTGAAGGTGCTTCAACATGATGTGACCCAAGAGCAAGAGTAATTATAAGGTTTGTTCTGGGAGGTATTCTGAGATGGTGATTTTGGGGGTTGTTCAGAAATGTTGTTTTTTTTGAAAGGTGGCAAGAGTGTTTTGAAGGTGTTCTAGGGTGTTTTGAAGGTGTTCAAAGGTGTTTTTGAGGTATTCAAAGGTGTTTGAGTGTGTTCAAAATGATTTTGAGAGTGTTTTGAAGGTGCCTTCAAAGGTCCTCCTGTTCAATGGCGTGTTTTGAGTTTGTTCAAAAATGTTGTTTTTTGAAGGTGCCTCAGGGGCTGTTTTGAAGGCCTCGTTCCACGGGCTGTTTTTTGATGGCTGTTGCATGGGGGTGTTTTGATTGACAATTCGAGCGGTCGTTTTCAGTACGCTATTCAGTGGTGTAACGCTGGGAACAGTCAGAGAGTACTTCAAATTGTGTTTTTGAAAGGTTTACCACGGTGTTGATTGGAAATGTTCAAAGGTTGTTTTCATGAAGGTGTTTTTCAAGAGTGTTTGAAGCCTGTTCAAGGGTGTTTATGTGAGTTAATCAAAAGATTTATGAGAGTGGTTTTCTTGGTGATGTTGCAAAGGTGTTCACAAGGTGATTTGAGTGTGTTCAATTGTAGCGTTTTCCGAAGGTGATAAAGGGTATGTTTTGAAGGGTGTTCAGGGTGTTTCAGCGAAGGTGCTACAAAATGATTATGAGCCACAGTACTTATGAAGGTGTTCAAATGATGTGCAAAACGAGTATTATGATGCGCAGTTCTGGGAGTATTCAGTGCGTGATTTGGGGGTGTTCGAATGATGTTTTTGGAAGTTTTTCCCAGTGGTTGTTTGGAAATGTATATCAAAGCGTTATTTTTGTGAGTATTCAAATGTTTATTAGTGGTTTGAAGATGTTACACTAAGTAAAAGGGCGTATTTAAATTCGTAATATGTAAATTTGTGAGTAGTGGTATTTAACGAAAGTGGATGTATGCCGTTGTGGTGTACTTTCCTGATGTACTGTGTCCCTTATTAACTTTATTGAACTAAAGGGTTTTTAAACGACGAAAAATTGGTGGTTCATGAGTGAAAATTGTGAGGTGCCGCTCGCGTTGGAGTGTGAGGGTTTGGGCAGGGTGGGGGGAGGAGGTACTTCGTGGGGGATGCTGACCGGAGTTGAATAGTTAAAAAAATGTCTACAACTTGTGTTGTAATCAGAATTTGTGGGTATTTAACGAAAAAATGTGCCTTTCTGATGTACTGTGTCCTTATAACTAAAAGGATCGATCTAAGATTCAGCCTTGTTTGTATGGGTCGTCAATGACAGCAGGTGTAAGTAAACACCCTTCTTAGGTATTTGACTTGTTTAGACCTTGTAGTAAGCATGCTGACCCCCAAGAGGGGGATTCCAAAATACTTGTACCGAGGAATTGGAGGAATTTCGAAAACCCCCATAGGGGGGGAATCCACTAACAAAACTTGTTTTTATCGAGAAAATTTCGGGGTCGAAAAAAAGTTAGTGGCGGGACCCCCCCAACCTCAAAAAAATTTGATCCGAGGAGATGGGAGACTTTGTTTTCGCAGCAGGAAATGTTGGGATGGGGGGGTGAAAGTCGATGAAAGTGAGAGGGGGGGGAACCTCAGAAATTTGATCTGAGGAGATGGAGAGCACAGAAAAGGAATTTTCAAAAAAAAATTCGAAACCCTATAGGGGGGGAATCCAAAAAAACTTGAGCCAAGGAGTTCATAAGAAAAAAAATTCGAGGCGCGGAGGGCGATCCGGTCGACGCCTGCAGAAGGCGCAAGCAGAAGGAGCGGGCGAGGGGGTGTGTTGCGAAGGGCCTCCGCGGGCCCCGGGGCGCACGGGGTCTTCGCGAAAGGACGCGGGGGGCGAGCGCGCGGGGGAGGTGAGCGCGGCGCACGGGGCCCCGCGCCGGCGAGGAAGGGGGGCGGGGGTCGGACAGGGGGGTATTGGTTGGGGGGTCAAGGGTGTGGGTACAGTCTCGAGGGCCGAGGTCAGCGTCCAAAAACGGGACCAGTAACACCTAGATGTGGCAAAAAGGTGACCCTCCAGCGCTGGGTCCCTAGACCGGAAGGGTGCGCTCAGTGGAAGGCCTAAACCGGAAGGGTGCGCTCAGTGGAAAAATCGACTACTCATGGTAGTAGTAGGCAGTGATACCCGAAACATGGTAGTAGTAGGCAGTGATACCCGAAACATGGTAGTAGTAGGCAGTGATACCCGAAACATGGTAGTAGTAGGCAGGGATACCCGAAACATGGTAGTAGTAGGCAGGGATACCCGAAACATGGTAGTAGTAGGCAGGGATACCCGAAACATGGTAGTAGTAGGCAGGGATACCCGAAACATGGTAGTAGTAGGCAGTGATACCCGAAACATGGTAGTAGTAGGCAGGGATACCCGAAACATGGTAGTAGTAGGCAGTGATACCCGAAACATGGTAGTAGTAGGCAGTGATACCGAAACATGGTAGAAGTAGGCAGGGATACCCGAAACATGGTAGTAGTAGTCAGTGATACCCGAAACATGGTAGTAGTAGGCAGTGATACCCGAAACATGGTAGTAGTAGGCAGTGATACCCGAGACATGGTAGTAGTAGGCAGTGATACCCGAAACATGGTAGTAGTAGGCAGTGATACCCGAAACATGGTAGTAGTAGGCAGCGATACCCGAAACATGGTAGTAGTAGGCAGTGATACCCGAAACATGGTAGTAGTAGGCAGTGATACCCGAAACATGGTAGCAGTAGGCAGTGATACCCGAAACATTGTAGTAGTAGGCAGTGATACCCGAAACATGGTAGTACTAGGCAGTGATACCCGAAACATGGTAGTAGTAGGCAGGGATACCCGAAACATGGTAGTAGTAGGCAGTGATACCCGAAACATGGTAGTAGTAGGCAGGGATACCCGAAACATGGTAGTAGTAGGCAGTGATACCCGAAACATGGTAGTAGTAGGCAGTGATACCCGAAACATGGTAGAAGTAGGCAGGGATACCCGAAACATGGTAGTAGTAGTCAGTGATACCCGAAACATGGTAGTAGTAGGCAGTGATACCCGAAACATGGTAGTAGTAGGCAGTGATACCCGAGACATGGTAGTAGTAGGCAGTGATACCCGAAACATGGTAGTAGTAGGCAGTGATACCCGAAACATGTTAGTAGTAGGCAGCGATACCCGAAACATGGTAGTAGTAGGCAGTGATACCCGAAACATGGTAGTAGTAGGCAGTGATACCCAAAACATGGTAGCAGTAGGCAGTGATACCCGAAACATGGTAGTAGTAGGCAGTGATACCCGAAACATGGTAGTACTAGGCAGTGATACCCGAAACATGGTAGTAGTAGGCAGTGATACCCGAAACATGGTAGTAGTAGGCAGGGATTCCCGAAACATGGTAGTAGTAGGCAGTGATACCCGAAACATGGTAGTAGTAGGCAGTGATACCCGAAACATGGTAGTAGTAGGCAGGGATATTCGAAACATGGTAGTAGTAGGCAGTGATACCCGAAACATGGTAGTAGTAGGCAGGGATACCCGAAACATGGTAGTAGTAGGCAGTGATACCCGAAACATGGTAGTAGTAGGCAGGGATACCCGAAACATGGTAGTAGTAGGCAGTGATACCCGAAACATGGTAGTAGTAGGCAGTGATACCCGAAACATGGTAGTAGTAGGCAGGGATACCCGAAACATGGTAGTAGTAGGCAGGGATACCCGAAACATGGTAGTAGTAGGCAGTGATACCCGAAACATGGTAGTAGTAGGCAGTGATACCCGAAACATGGTAGTAGTAGGCAGTGATACCCGAAACATTGTAGTAGTAGGCAGTGATACCCAAAACATGGTAGTAGTAGGCAGTGATACCCGAAACATGGTAGTAGTAGGCAGGGATACCCGAAACATAGTAGTAGTAGGAAGGGATACCCGAAACATGGTAGTAGTAGGCATGGATACCCGAAATGCGGTAGCAGTAGACAGGGATACCCGAAACATGGTAGCAGTAGGCAAGTATACCCGAAACATGGTAGCAGTAGGCAAGTATACCCGAAACATGGTAGCAGTAGACAGGGATACCCGAAACAAGGTAGCAGTAGGCAGGTATACCCGAAACATGGTAGTAGTAGGCACTGATACCCGAAAGAAATTGAAAGCAGTACCTGAATTAGCACATGAACAATTCTAACACATTCCATATATGCCTACTGGCATATATGCCTACTGGCATATTTTTGAAATTCAAAGACTATTTTAAAAACAAGACATGAAATGGAAATAATTCAGAGAGGCATTCTTTCTATTTCCTATCCGGTTTTAAAATCAGTCTGCTATAATTATTTATTCTAATACACGTACTGTAATCTTTTCTTCGGATATCACTGACTACTGCTATTATTTGTGCCCAAATATGAAATGTCTTCTTGCACTTCCATAATATAAGTCTACCATTTCCTTATTTATTTGCTTTACAAAATTCGAGAATTTATTTTCCTTAACCCTGAGCTGGTTGTTGGTAATGGAGCTGCATCTGTCGAAGTGCTAATTAACTTTCCGGATTATCTTCAACACCAGAATACGTCAGACACATGATATTATTAGCCTACCATATATGCTGGTTATCTGTTCCTGTTTACAAATATTGGCACAACATATTCTGAAGAATCTGTTATTGATTTTAGTTAGTGGTTTACACGGTACATGTGTCTCCACTCACGAACCCATAGTGACACAATGTCATATCCAATCGTCTCTCAGGAATCCAATTTACTCTATAGCTTCTTTCCGTCTTTCTTTGTGCGTATATTGTTCCATTCCTTTTGGTGTGGCCTTTGTTTGGTGTCGCACCTGATAACACAGAGGGAATATTTTTAAATTGTTTCTTTTATTGCGGAGAGACTTTGTTATCCTTCTTCTCGAGTCTTCCTTCTACTACAGTTTTATTATTTTGTCTTGTTCCTTCTGTTGCTTTTCTTCAGATTTAGTATTTCTTTTCACTTGAGCTGATATATGTCTAACTCTTCTGCTAACTTCTATATATTTTGTTGTCATAGTCAACACTAAGACATCTTATTTTGTGAAATATAGTATCTTTATGTACTAGGCAGGAACCAGGACATCTAATTCGTCGTATTCTCTTTATCCACATTGTATATCATAAAAAAATTCTCAGTCTTATACAGTAATAAAATCTTCTGAAATTTATTTACTCCCATAGCACCTCATGGTATGTATCCTCACTACGACCTGGTCACAGACCGGGCCGCGGGGGCGTTGATCCCCAAAAGCCTCTCCAGGTATAATCCAGGTATATATTTACTTCTGAAGAATATTCGAGGCTCAAAAATGTGTGATCGATACCACCAAGACGTTGATCAAAGTTGATTGTACTTACATCAGACAAGCTTAAGGTGAATACCGAGTCCTGTCGTGCTTACTCATATGAAGAAAGTTGTGTATAAGGGATGCATCAACAGTACGGCGTCTATGAAGACTAAAAGAGTAGACAGTTGTACTGAAATACCTGTCAGTAGGATGACTGTGATTTCTAACATGACAGAAAAGAGCATTATTGGTGTCGGCATGTCTAACACCTCTGTTGTGTTCTTTAAGTTTGTGAGAAAGAGAGAGGCCAGTTTCTGTATAGTACTGGAAACGACAAGAGGAGCAGGAAATGCAGTAGATTACCATGAAGGTTTGGCGAAAAGGAAGGTTTATATCTAAGTAACGGAAAAAGTTATTAATAAAATCTGAGAGACTGGAAATATAGGTAAGGCAAAGAACAAGAGATTTCACAGGAGTAGAGAGTTTGGAAAAGAAGGAAGTCCGTTTAACATGGGAGAACGCAGAGATTATGAAATCAGTAGCCAAGGCGAGTATTACAACCCAGGAGTCCAAATGGCCTGTTATCCTGGGTGTAAAGGGAGCAAAATAAACACAGCAGAAAACTTTTGACTTATATTATCCTTCACCAATTTAGAACAGCAGTATGTACACTATATACACTATGTACTGCGATAGGTATTAGTGCACTCCACGGTAAGCAAGGCAGAATAGAAGCCACTAGAGAGCAGACCGTGCTTCAACAAGCTCTAGAATGGGAATGACAAGGGCAGACAGGAGAGTGGTACCCACATAACCTCTGCAATTGCCAAAACCATCTTCTTACTGGCTGGAACCTGGGTACTGCTTGAACGGCGGGGCCCCATCGTCAACCCTCAGTTCCCTGGTTCGCTGGTTGGGGGAGATAGCCTGTGAATGAGGGTGTGTACATGCGCCGAATAAAGGTTACGTACTCTTTGCATGCCACAGCGAGAGAACGATTTGCGAGGAGTGGAAATTTCCGAGTCAAATAGGAGGACACGGAGAAAGAGATAAATATGAACACTTTTCTTAATAGAGGAAATATAGTATGAAAAGTAATGAATGTACATGCCACTGTGGTGGCATGTGTACATGCCACCACAGTGGCATGTAGCTTGTGGTAAACGGTAAAAAGAAAACCCGCAGCCAAGCGATGGACAAGTACATCAAAGAAAAGAAGCAAAGAGTTAGATTCCCAGTCAGCTTTTAATATGATAGAAGGAGCAAGATTGATAAAGACATCGAAAAATGTTTGGGAGAGATTAGAGTCTTGGGGCCAAATAGCAAAGATGTCATCTACATAGCGGAGCCAGAGGGAAGGGTGCACATCAACAGTAGGAAGTGGAACAGTTAGCAAGAACAGGGGATAGAGGAGAACTCACAGCAATATCGAAGGCTTGAGCATAAAATTTGCCTTGAAAGGAAAAGAGTTGGATTCCACACACAGGCGAATAAGAACAAGAAAAACATTAGTAGGTATAGAGGGATACAACAACCCTTCACTGGCGTTCCCTCGTTCATTCTACAGGAGGCTGGGCATACTAGATATTATGGCCTGGGTAAAGGACCAGGTACCAGTTGTCATCAGATCAATCAGACTGGTAAGTAACCTTGTCGAAGGGCGAGTTCATATAATTTAGACCTGGGACGGTTGGGATCTACATGAACTCGACTGACGTGATTAATCTGTGTCAGTCAAAGTAGAACTACCTAATTATTAACAACAATATTATTTCTTTGCTTTCACATTTCTGTTTTGTCTTATGCTGTCTGGTGGAGGATCGTGGATCGCTGCTTCTACTACCTAAGGCACCCCAGCCTGTTTCTCTGCTTATTATGTAGTCATTAGGCTTACATTAGTCTTCCCTCTCATTTCATTTTAACTACACTATATATTTGTGTGTGTGTGTTTTTCGGCTCCTGGCCCCGACTCTCCGTTGGCCGCTACTCAGTTTACTCTCCCATAAGAACATAAGAAAAAAGGAACACTGCAACAGGCCTACTGACCCATGCGGAGGAGGTCCATGTCCCTTCCCCCCCGGATTAGCCCAATGACCCACCCAGTCTGGTCACCTCTACTCAAGGAAGGACAGCACCAGACCCAGCAGCACAAGCTAGTCGGGTCCAACTCACACCCACGCACACCCACTCATGTATTTATCTAACCTATTTTTAAAACTACACAACGTTTTAGCCTGAATAACTGTACTCGGGAGTTTGTTCCACTCATCCACAACTCTATTACCAAACCAGTGCTTTCCTATATCCTTCCTAAATCTGAATTTTTCCAACTTGAAACCATTGCTGCGAGTCCTGTCTTGGCTGGAAATTTTCAGCACGCTATTTACATCCCCTTTATTTATTCCTGTTTTCCATTTATTCCTGTTTTCCATTTATCCCCCCCTAATTCTACGCCTTTCGAGAGAGTGCAGATTCACGGCCCTCTGTATATCCTCATACGGAAGATTTCTGATACATGGGATCATCTTTGTCATCCTCCTCTGTACGCTTTCCAGAGCATTTATATCCATTCTGTAATACGGTGACCAGAACTGAGCAGCATAGTCTAAATGAGGCCTAACCAAGGATATATAGAGTTGAAGAAAAACCTGAGGACTTCTATTGTTTATACTTCTAGATATGAAGCCAAGAATTCTGTTAGCTTTATTGCGAACACTAATGCACTGTTGTCTTGGTTTTACATTACTGCTAACCAGAACTCCTAAATCCTTTTCACAATCAGTAGTATTAAGATCTACATTATTTAGTTTATATGTCCCATGGTTATTTTCCTATCCAACATTTAGAACTTTGCATTTGTCTATATTAAACTGCATTTGCCACTTCTCTGACCATTGCATCAGTCTATTCAAATCATCCTGGAGTGCTCTGTGCTCATTAGAATGAATTGGACGGCCTATTTTGGTGTCATCAGCAAATTTGCTTATGTCGCTATTTATTCCCTCATCTATGTCGTTTATGTAAATTGTGAACAACAACGAGCCCAACACTGACTCCTGAGGAACACCGCTTGTGATGTGCCCCCATTCTGATTTCTCCCCATTTATGTAAACTCTCTGCTGCCTACTGGCTGGGTGAGCCCTATCATACCTATTCGTCAACTATGTATAGATAATGCCTCTATCTCTTGATTGTCTAGAGGCAATACACTTGTTTCTCACTCAAAGGAAAACAAAGTCCTAACATTCCTGTGATTCATGTATGTTTTTAACTTCCAGCTGTGCCCTCCTGTACCTGTTTCCAGTTTCTTGAAATGACTTGTCCTGTCCACTCTACCAGTTTATCTTAGTATTTTGATTCTCGTTATCAAATTATCATATCGTTATCATATCATCAGTTAAAGATCCTTAATTAAGTCTCGTCTTATCGCCCAGATCCCTTAGCTCTTGGATTAGTCTTGTTGTAAACCTCTACACGTTTTTCCAGCTTCTCGAGTGCACTATCACATGTGGTTCTGTACTGGTGCTGCATACTCTCAGATGGGCCTGGCGATGTTATATACAATGTTGTGAATGTTGAGGTTTCTAAAAGCTAATCTTTGATTTACCAGTTTGCCGTTTGCTGCGAAGGTTACTCTGTTGTTGCGTTCCTCCGGTGATGTGCTCAGAGCTATGCTCACCCCAGGACCTCATCTTTCAGGGACGTCTGTACACTTTGACCTTCCCTTCAAGCCTGTAATCTAATTGGCCTTTGTCAGACTATTCCTTCGTCCAAATATATTTGTACTTTATCCTTTTATGTTCCATATGTATTCTCCTCACTAGGCTCACGTTATAAGCAAACAGGGATATCTCTAAAACTATTTCTTCTTTTATGTACAAATAGTAAGAACAGTTCTTGTCTAAGTATGGACTCTTGTTGAACTCCACTCGTCAGTCTGACTCCTTCTGCCGGACAATCACTCATTCTTTACTTTTAATTATTTCTTGGTCCATTGAGGTGCCTTTTCAAAATTCTCACTTTCCTTACCTTGACACAGGACTCTAGCAGATTTGTGAGACAGAATTTACCATTACTAAATTTAATGACTGTATATTATGAACACCTCTACTTTCAGGACCTCCACTACTTTTCCTCTGGAAGTATTTCCATATCAGCTGACTTACTGAAGATAGCGCCTAGTGGTTGGCACAGCTCTACTCTCTATCTCAAAACTCGAGGAGAGATGTGATCTGACCTTATAAACCTTCAAAGGATCTCTGCTTCACTCCGCCTTTCTGTCTCTACTGTGAATACCTCCCTGAATCACAAGCTGAGCTCTTCACATACCTCCTGGTCGTCCCCTGTGAGCTCTCCTCCTTCCTTCCTCAGCCTTCTGATGTGGTTGTACAACAATTTTCTGTCAAATTTGGCTTTTGATGCTATGTCATTCTCGTATTGACCCTAAGCTTCTCTCCTTATCTACGCATATTCATTTCTGGCTCTTCAGCTCAACACCTTTTTTTCTGGGCCTTCTATACTTTTCCCATACCCTAGCACACGTGGCTTTGTCCTCTCCACACCTGCCCCTTGGTACGAAGTTCTCCACTGCCTCCCTGCACTTTGTGGTCATGCGTTCCAGCACTTTATTTACTGTTATCCCCTCTATCTCACTTACCCACTGCTTCTCATGTAGGAATTGCCTCAATACTTGTGTAGTCCCTCTTTGGAAGTTTGACTTCTTCCATCCTTCTTGTACTGCTTCACACTCTATTGTTAATTCTACTATGTATTTGAAACTCAAGGCAACGTGATCGCTAGCGCATCGAGACCTTTCGTGTGTGATATCCCCTATGTCTGAACTGTTCAAAGTGAATATGAGGTGCAGCCTTGCTGGTTCATAGTCTCCTCTCTCTCTGGTTTGTGTTCCTGACATATTGGTACATGAAGTTTTCCAGTACTATCCCTAGAATCTTGGTTTTCCACGTCTCAGGTCCACCATGTGGCTCCAGATTTTCCCTGGTTCAAATCCCCCATGATGAGTATCTTTGCCCTGCTCATGTGGGCCCTTCTGGCAAACTCCGTTGCTCTCATCGCATTCCTGTCTTGGTCTCCTCCTGCTAAGTGGTGGGCTGTACATCACTGCTGTCATTACTTTTGGGAACCCAGTATGAAGTGTTTCTACTGTGCAGTCATTCGCTACTCCTCTGACTAGTTCTCTCATCTCCTCAAAACTCTATTGCTTTTTTGATGAGCAGTGCAGCTCCTCCTCGCCCTCTGCTTCCCTTGTCTTTCCTCAAGATATGATATATTCAGACGGGAAGATAGCATCTGTTATGACTCTTATGAGTTTTCTCTCTGTGATGGTTATGATGACTGGGAATGCCTCAGTGATTCTTTCCTGCCACTCCTCACTCTTATTTGCAATTCTTTCTTCTTCCTTTCTACAAATGTATTGTGGGGGTGGGAGGCGCTGGCTGTGGGTACAGTAGGAAGGTCTGGATGTAATGGTAGTCTACTGGTGTGGCTGTATTAGTGCTGGGGCGGGAGACTGTGGGCGTGAAGTGGGGCTTGCCTCTTGTTATTGTCTTTAGTCGGTGTGGGGCGGTTTGGCTTGAAGGGATGATGTGTGTGATTCTTTGGGAAGTTAGTGTTTGCTCTACCCTTTGAGGCTGTGCTCCTCTGTATATCGGTACCTACCCTGTCCTCCCTGCCTCTGGCGTCTTCTTACTCTTTTCTCTCAGTTGTTCCCTTTCTCTTTTGTGTTCTGTTGCGTTCGAGATACACTCGCTGGTACTTTTTGGAACCCTTTAACTTGTGTTTTTCCCTGCAGGAGTTTGTTTCGTATCACTGACTTGAATGTCAATTTGATTGGGAGATTCTTTTCCCCCGAGTACCACCCAAGTCTCTGAAAATTTGTCATTTTGGTCATGTCCTCTCCTGTTACCACAATGATGCTCTCAGTCTCTTTTATCTCCTGTCTTCTTTCATCATAGGTCTTCTTTGCTGCCTCATGGAGCCTACGAATAATAAATGTCCTCTCCCTTTCCTTATCCCATTTTGTTTCCTTCTGTATCTCTGGGTCTGATTTAAGTATCTCCTTGGATGTCTCCCTTATTATCTCCTAGACGTCCTGGTGGTGTGGTATCATTTCCTCAAGGGATTTCTTTGCTCTTTCCCCTTTTCGGCCCCCTCACTGTCCGCTATTGTTCCTTCACCCAGTTCCTTGCTCCAGTTGGTCCTCGCCTCTGTATTCTGCTTCAGCACTTCAGTTCCTACACTGGACTCCGCATCCTTGCCTTAGCAACAGCGACTCATAACTCCCACTTCTTGCTCTGTAGATATCTTCTCGACCATTGTGTTGCAAAATTTGCTTAGCCTTTTTTCCCACTCCCGTTTCATTGTGCTCTTGATCCTTTCCGCCAGAGCTTCTTGCTCAGCCCAGCCCTCCCTGGTACATTTGTTGTGTGTGTGTGTGTGTGTGTGTGTGTGTGTGTGTGTGTGTGTGTGTGTGTGTGTGTGTGTGTGTGTGTGTGTGTGTGTGTGTGTGTGTGTGTGTATGTGCATGTATGTATGTATGTATTCATAAATGCATCATACATTAGAAGAAGTAAGGCGCCAAAAGGCTTTCCATCAGGTTAGTTTCATTTGTAGGTAACTAAATGATACTTATTACAGACAAGATCATTAATTTTCTGCAAAATAATATCATAATAATGAAAAATAAACATGTGTGTATGTGAGAATATGTGAAAACATTTACATATGTTTATATACTCCTACGCATGTATGTATGTATGAATAACTTTCTGTCTGTGTGTGGCTCTGTCAGTCTCTCTCTCTCTCATATCTTACCTGCTAAGTTTTTGATAAAGAGTTTGAGTATCTTGTTGTCATGTTTGGAGATGGCTCGGCAGCAGATAACCAGAATGTTTCCAAACACAGTAAGGCAGCCCACCACCCACACGCCCACCCGCAGTGCCCACCACCCCACCAAGTCGTGGACACTGGACACACCTGCCGTGGCACAAGGGGAGTCAGTCTGTAGTGAGAAAGATTCTTTATACGAGGTGGAACATTGCTGGTCCAGCCTCCGTTGCAGAGTTAAACAATGGTCACAGATTGGTATGAAAGTATTTCCTGATATAGCCACATATCAACGAATTTCTCACAAATGACCTACATCAATGTTGACAATTCCCCAATAAATGTAGATCAAGTACACTTAATATCTCATGAATGAAAAACACTCCAGTTCCAGCACAGCGAGTGATATTGCTGATGCTGCTGCTGCTGCTGCTGCTGCTGCTGCTGCTGCTGCTGCTGCTGCTGCTGCTGCTGTGCTGCTGCTGCTGCTGCTGCTGCTGCTGCTGCTGCTGCTGCTGTTGCTGCTGCTGCTGCTGCTGCTGCTGCTGCTGCTGCTGCTGCTGCTGCTGCTGCTGCTGCCGCCGCCGCCGCCGCTGCTGCTGCTGCTGCTGCTGCTGCTGCTGCTGCTGCTGCTGCTGCTGCTGTGCTGTTGCTGTTGCTGCTGCTGCTGCTGCTGCTGCTGCTGCTGCTGTTGCTGCTGCTGCTGCTGTGTTGCTGCTGCTGCTGCTGTTGCTGCTGCTGCTGCTGCTGCTGTTGCTGCTGCTGCTGCTGCTGCTGCTGCTGCTGCTGCTGTTGCTGCTGTTGCTGCTGCTGCTGCTGCTGCTGCTGCTGCTGCTGTTGCTGCTGCTGTTGCTGCTGCTGCTGTTGCTGCTGCTGCTGCTGCTGCTGCTGCTGCTGCTGTTGTTGCTGCTGCTGCTGCTGTTGCTGCTGCTGCTGCTGCTGCTGCTGCTGCTGCTGCTGCTGCTGCTACTGCTGCTGCTGAGTGTCTCGGCTAATAAAATGCACTTTGATAACAGGCATTTGGCAGAGGAGCTTATAAGCAGTGTAGTAACAACAATGGTGGCAGAATATCACGGCCTCACATATTACCCATCCAATTGTCTACTCATTTAATTCTGTAACACTTATTAAAAATATTAAAATATGTAATAAAGCAAATGTTGTTATGTTAGTCTGAAAGAATAATTCAAGAGTTGTGTTAGCATCTTCACAAGTTTACTGAGCGACCCTCTACCAGGCACTTATCAAAATCATGGAGAAATCAAAATTCTGTTATTATAGGCTAATTGTTTAACTCTTTCTAAAAGCGAGTTTTGTTATATTGCTCGTCCAGCCAGTGGTACGACAGCCACACAATACATAATGTAGCTCCCAGAAGCCTTCTTATTGATGGGAAATAGGGCACTGTTGCTTATTTCGATGGCTTACAGGAGTCACTTAGGTTATGCTGGCTGGCAAAGGGCTTTAATAATGCTGACTCTGATGTAGACACAAGTATGCAGACCAAGCCTTTATTAAGAGTGACATCCATATGAGCAGACACAAGTGTGTAGACTATAACATTGTTTAGACATTACACTCCACAGGTTCTCAATTAATACAGAGAAAACATTCCAAAAATGATAAATTCTGCTGGAAGGAAGGATGGAAGAATGTGTAAGTAAAATCCATGAAGAGGTGAAAGTCACATGGATATTATCAGTTCACGAAGTCGTAATGACACGATTGCAAACAAACCATACCACGGGCGGGGTTTGAACACGCGATTAGTCACAAAAGTCCACGTGAAAGATGGTTCAGATAAGAAGATCATTAATGAGTGTTCAACATATGGACGACTGGTGATATATTGTCAGCTTACAGACCGGCAGCTGTCAGTTAAAATACTATTTTCTCTAAATTTTAAGATAAACCCTCCATGATTTTGCTGTTCAGTGTTCAAGGTACAAATAACTGCTGCTTCTGAACATTTCCTCTTGGGACAAAAAAAAATTATAAGATTTTGATACTAATAGACCTAATTTATTAAAAAAGAGAACAAAAGAAATTGATACCCTCAAAGTTAGACACTTTTTGATTATTTTCAAACAACCCGGGACAGAGTTGATCAACTCATCAATTTTTCAATTTTTTTTCAATTTAATATGATGAAAATAATAATTTAAAAGTGATGTGTATCAACAAATCTTCTCATTTCGTTCATAATATATTACAGAATATAACACAAAATAGACTACATCTCTGAAGGAGTAAATTTGATTGATTGATTGATTGATGTCGAGTCCACTGAGTTTTCTCTACAGTGTGTTGCGTCTAATATAAATTTAGTGGTTTATGATGTACTAATATTGGTTAGTTTTATGTCTCGTTGTATGAAGTTCATCGAGATTATATTTTCTTTGGAATTCGTATTTAGAGATAGACGTCATTAACAAATTTGATACCTGAATCGGAAACTAATAGAGGATTCTTTATTAAAATGCTGATTCGAATGAAATGGTCTGGAATTTATTGGATTTTGCTCAAAAAAAAGTAGGCTTCTGAGACTTAGCTCTTATGGACTCACTTGAAAATTTCAATTTGGGTTTTGTTTTATGTTGTTTTCATTACTACGTTATATATAACAATATAAACCAAAGAATGTGCGACAGCAGCAAAATACCGTAAAGGAAATATTGGGGAAACTTAGCGATTACCGTAGTGAAGACCTGAAGAATAAGGTATCAGTCACAGCAGGAGAGTGTTGTACTTACCCTTAATATCAAACATAACAACACTGAACCGTAAGATCAAAAACACCAGAAGATACAATGACTATCTTAAGTGATTTCCTCGTTCGTTGGACATAATTCGAAGTTGCTTAATTCTCGCTACGTCAACTTTCATAATGATTATAATGATGATAGGTTAATATTTATTTCTAAAAAAGTGCAGCAGACAATTGATATAGGACAATATTACATTACTACAGTACTTTATAGAAAAAACCTGGTTATGAAATGGATTTTGGGCAGCCTTAAAGCCCAATTTAGCAACAACAATCCTGTTTACCCATATAATTTTAGCAGTTTTATAGAAGTTCTCACTACTGTCAATAAATTTCAATATATAAAATTTTCCCTAATTCATTCGAGCTACAACGTTCCGCTGACCTGACCTGACCTGACCTCCTTGTAGTTGCTGCTCCTTCCCGCAACACTGCAACCTCCTGACCATGTGTTGATAGTAATACAAAGGCCAAGAGCTGTCATTCAACTTTCCCTGTGGTTGTTATATATATATATATATATATATATATTAATATATATATATTTTATATATTATATATATATATATATATATATATATGTATATATATTTATATATTATAAACCTTTTCTAATTATTAAACTCCGCCTACCTAAACGTTCATAAACTATATTTACAAAACAAAATAAACCTGAAGAACACAAACCTTGTATTCACCTAGTTGTGGTTGCAGGGATGAGTCGCAGCTCCTGGCCCCTGTGTGTGTGTGTGTGCTCTGAAGGACAAAGTCATTACTGATTCTTCCAGCAGTAAACTTGTCATATTATTGCTGTTACAGATCCGTCCCTTGCCAGCGATTTTCCATGTGTTTCTGTTTTCTGATTTTAACAATTTCAGTGATAATGGAAAATAGTGATCCAGTGGGGCCAACAATGACTGGCTTGTGAGGTAAGTGATATCGCTGCGGGTATAATAAGTATCTTAGTAAGCAAACCTAGAGCTTATGCGATTATTTAGGTATAATATTTTTCCTAATTATGTGAAAGATACTTATAATAACTAAGACTGATTTCACGGTGTTGAAGTGAGCGTTAAATTTACGAAGAAACAGTTAACAGCTTGGTGGAATAACTTTTCAGGTTCTATTAAGTTTTCACCGAACACTGTGAGTCCTAGGATTCACTTGTCATGGGTTGAATCTCCACCCGTTCTGTGGCTTGTTTGCAATCGTGTTATTGCGATTTCTTAAGTCATTAATGTCTTCCTTTATGCAAGATTCAAAGGTCTTCGTCTAAATCTATGGAAACTTTTCGTAAAACATTGAGCAGTAAAGCATATTTGATAATGTTGAGTAAATGCTGTGAAATGAAGGCATTTTCCTCTGACAGGCGCGTGATACATCCCAGGATACAATCACAGTTCTTCCCCCTCTCACTGTACCAGGAGAACAGTGAGAACAGCGCCACTCACCATAACTGCACCAGGAGAACAGTGAGAACAGCGCCACTCACCATAATTGCACCAGGAGAACAGTGAGAACAGCGCCACTCACCATAACTGCACCAGGAGAACAGTGAGAACAGCACCACTCACCATAACTGCACCAGGAGAACAGTGAGAACAGCGCCACTCACCATAACTGCACCAGGAGAACAGTGAGAACAGCGCCACTCACCATAACTGCACCAGGAGAACAGTGAGAACAGCGCCACTCACCATAACTGCACCAGGAGAACAGTGAGAACAGCACCACTCACCATAACTGCACCAGGAGAAACAGTGAGAACAGCGCCACTCACCATAACTGCACCAGGAGAACAGTGAGAACAGCGCCACTCACCATAACTGCACCAGGAGAACAGTGAGAACAGCGCCACTCACCATAACTGCACCAGGAGAACAGTGAGAACAGTACCACTCACCATAACTGCAGCAGGAGAACAGTGAGAACAGTGCCACTCACCATAACTGCACCAGGAGAGCAGTGAGAACAGCGCCACTCACCATAACTGTACCAGGAGAACAGTGAGAACAGCGCCACTCACCATAACTGCACCAGGAGAACAGTGAGAACAGCGCCACTCACCATAACTGCACCAGGAGAACAGTGAGAACAAGCACCACTCACCATAACTGCACCAGGGAGAGCAGTGAGAACAGCGCCACTCAACCCATAACTGTACCAGGAGAACAGTGAGAACAGCGCCACTCACCATAACTGCACCAGGAGAACAGTGAGAACAGCGCCACTCACCATAACTGCACCAGGAGAACAGTGAGAACAGCACCACTCACCATAACTGCACCAGGAAAACAGTGAGAACAGCGCCACTCACCATAACTGCACCAGGAGAACAGTGAGAACGGCACTACTCACCATAACTGCACCAGGAGAACAGTGAGAACAGCGCCACTCACCATAACTGCACCAGGAAAACAGTGAGAAAAGCGCCACTCACCATAACTGCACCAGGAAAACAGTGAGAACAGCGCCACTCACATAACTGCACAGGAAAACGTGAGAACAGCGCCACTCACCATAACTGCACCAGGAGAACAGTGAGAACAGCACAACCTCACCATAACTGCACCAGGAGAACAGTGAGAACAGCACCACTCACCATAACTGCACCAGGAGAACAGTGAGAACAGCACCACTCACCATAACTGCACCGGGAGAACAGTGAGAACAGCACCACTCACCATAACTGCACCAGGAGAACAGTGAGAACAGTACCACTCACCATAACTGCACCAGGAGAACAGTGAGAACAGCACCACTCACCATAACTGCACCAGGAGAACAGTGAGAACAGCACCACTCACCATAACTGCACCGGGAGAACAGTGAGAACAGCACCACTCACCATAACTGTACCAGAACAGTGAGAACAGCACCACTAACCATCAAAGTTGGGCAGACACTTAGGTACGGTTGGTACGTAGCTGCAGTAGCGGAAGGTGTGAAAATACCTGTGGAACACAGACTTATTTTAATTAAGGAAATAATTATATACATTACTAAAACAGTGAGACACTGGGGCAGCAGTGAGAATAATACATTTTTAAAGATCATGTATACAGTAATTTCAAAAAAATTCTTCTTATGGATATTATAAACGAAAATAGCCCTGAAAAAGCTTGTCAAACTGAAATCCGTCAGGAAAAAATATTTTAAATGGAGATAAATTACACAGAAGTTGCTCAGTGGAGTGCAAACATTAGTAGAGGAATTTCTGTATATCGTGGAAATTGAAGTTAAATGTACTGAAAATGTTGAAATATTAGGGATAAGAGAACGAAATGAAGATGAGAAACTCGTAGTAAACGAGAACACGCAACACTTGATAACACTTGGGAACGAGAAAAGTTAAGTAAGATAAATAAGGAATTGAGTATAATCAACAGGCAACCATTGGTGAGAAGTGACCGTGATCAGGGTAAAGTTATTGTATTAGCAGATTTTATCAATAAAGGGGAAAAAATGGCATTCTATGAGACTAGAACTGCAAATAAATTGTTAGAAGGCGCCATCACTCATGAAATCGTAATGACACTATTGTAAACAAACCATACCCTGGGTGGGGTTAGAACCCGCGATTGGTCTGGAATTTTGAGACTCTGATCGCGGGTTCTAACCCCACCCGCGGTATGGTTTAAATCGTTAGTAGATTTCCCCAATTTGATGACAGTTTTTTTTTGTATGTATCAGCATGTACATAAAACAAGAATGATGGAAGTCAACGCATCAATATCAGATTTAGTAATTGCTTTAACAGCAGAGGACACGAAAGCCAAAATAAAATAAAATAATTAGATAACAAGAAAGGAAATTATAATTTTTAAAGACAATGTTTTTGAGAAATTTACAAGGGACAAGAATTGTGTAGAGTTTACGAAAATGGAATTAAACCGTTTTTTTTCTTAATTGAATTATAAGACGAAATAATAAAAAATGGTTAAATGGAAGATGGAAAACCATGAAAAAAAAATATTCAGATAAGCTAGAAATAAATATACATATGTAACGAGATGGGAGGAAATAATATTCGAAAAGGCGATAGTCAACATGAACCAAACCAAATAAATTTAAGGGTAGTTGACCTGACGACACTGGAGGAGAGGAGAGATAGGGGGAGGTTATGATAACGACGTATAAAATACTGAGAGGAATCGACAAGGTGGATTGAGACAGGATGTTCCAGAGATGGGACACAGCAAGAAGGTGTCACAGTTGATTGATGAAGACTCAGATGAATCACAGGAATCTTAGGAAGTATTTTTTTCAGTCACAGAGTTGTCAGGAAGTGGAATAGTCTGGGAAGTGATGTAGTGGAGGCAGGATCCATACATAGCTTTAAGAAGAGGGATGACTAATCTCTTGAAGCAGGAAGAGTGACCTAGCAGCAAACAGTGAAGAGGTGGGGCCAGGAGCTGTGACTCGACCCCTGCAACCACATCTAGTTAAGTACACACAAGTAGTAATGTTTTCTTCTGTATGGCTTCCTCCATGAGTGGCTTCCACGGTATGGCTTCCTCCATGAGTGGCTTCCACGGTATGGCTTCCTCCCTGTGTGGCTTCTACGGTATGGCTTCCTCCATGAGTGGCTTCCACGGTATGGCTTCCTCCATGAGTGGCTTCCACGGTATGGCTTCCTCCCTGAGTGGCTTCCACGGTATGGCTTTCTCCCTGAGTGGCTTCCATTTATGGCTTTTCACCGCGCGCCCGCCCGCGCCCACCCGCGCCCGCGCATTCTGAGGCGCCTTCTGCTGCGTCCGCCGGATCGCCCCCGCCCCCCGATTTTTTTTCCGATTTTTTCGAATTTTTTTTGAATTTCATTTTCTTGTGCTTTCCATCTCCTCGGATCAACACCCTCCCCCACACCTCCCACCATCCACTTCTACCCTCTATGTCCAAATATTCCTGCTCTACTTCCTTGGATCAAGACCTCCCTCTCCACCCCCCCAAAAAAATCCATTTTCTTGTAATCTCTAACTCCTCGGATCAACACCCTCACCCACACCTCCCACTTGCACCCCCATCCCAATATTCCTGCTCCACTTCCTCGTATTAAGATCACCACCATCACCCTCTATGTCCAAATATTCCTGCTCCATCTCCTCGGATCAAGACCTCCGTCTCCCTCACATCACCCTCTAAACCCAATATTCCTGCTCCATCTCCTTGGATCAACACATCTCTCTCTCCCCCACACCATCACCCTCTATGTTCAAATATTCTTGCTCCATCTCCTCGGATCAAGACCTCCCTCTCCATCTCCCCCAAATATTATCGAATTTTCTTGTATTCTCCAACTCCTCGGATCAACACCCCACACCTCCCAGCATCCACTTCTACCCTCCATGTCCAAATATTCCTGCTCTGCTTCCTTGGATCAACTTTTTCTCGATATTAATGATACAAAGATTTGAGCTACTCCCCGTCTCCTTGGATCAACACCTCCATCTCCCCCAACACCTCCCACCACCCAGATCCACCCTCTATGTCCAAATATTTTTGCTCAATCTCCTTGGATCAAGACCTTGTCCCTCATCCCCCACCCTTTATGTCCAAATATTCCTGCTCTACTTCCTTGGATCAAAGGCCTCCCTCTCCATCCCACCCCATCCCAAAATCCTGATTCACCTCCTGGGATCAAGATCACCCTCCTTGGATTAACTTTTCTCGATAACAATTATACAAAGATTTTCCCTCCACTTCCTTGGATCAAATTTTTGGGCCCTCCCTATGCAGGTCTAAACAAGTAACTTCCTCGTATGCATGATGTCACCCCACCTGTGTTTACTCAGCGGTCAGTGACATAACGTGATGACCTCACACACACAAGCCAACACACAGAATTAGGTCTGTTACCATAACCTTTTTCGTCGGCTCCCAGGCTCGCAACAACACTCACAACCCACAACTCACAACTTGTAACGTTTTTTTTTTCAGCATCTCTAGTTCAACAACAATACCCACAACCCACATCATTTTCCATTTTATTTCACAATTTCACAATTTTTCCCCTTTCGTTACAATTTTTTTCATAAATGACACTAATACACATTTTCACTCTTAACCAGGATAACCCAAATTATTCCTCATTTTCGTTAATACCCACAACAATCCGCAATTTGTACAAAATACAACAAAATATTCACTCTCCTCAAAGTCTAGACATCTGCCGACTAGGCGAATCTTATCTGATTTACCTTCAGATTAAAATCCCAGGTCAGTCCCACGAAGTAACCTTTCCCTCTCGCTCCACTTCTCTCTCTCCTCTCTCTCTCATCCTCTCCTCTCTCATCTACCTGAACACCAACACTCTTTCTACCATAGAGAGAATTTTAGCCTAGATATGTTTAGAATCCATTCTTTTAAAATATATTCCCCACAAACCTTAATTCAGTAAATTTCCCAATATTTCATTAAAATTATAATACAATCCTCTTCTTACCCCTTCTCCATAACCCAAACCCTTACCTCCTCACATCCACCCACCCATCTCCCATCACCTCACTCTCCCACCTAACTCCCAACATCACTCTCCCAAAAAACATCTCCCAACACCTCACCTCCCACCAACATCTGCTCAACACCTCACTCTCCCACCAAACATCCTCCCAACCCCTTTCCCCCACTCTCCCACCAACATCTCCAACACCTCACTCTTTCCCACCAACATCTCGCAACACCTCACTCTCCACACAACATCTCCCAACACCTCACTCTCCCACCAAAAATCCACAACACCTCACTCTCCCACAACACCCTCCACACCTCACTCTCCACCAACATCTCCCAACACCTACTCTCCCACCAACATCTCGCACACCTCACTCTCCCACCAACATCTCCCAACACCTCACTCTCCCACAACATCTCACAACACCTCACTCTCCCACCAACATCTCCAACACCTCACTCTCCCACCAACATCTCCCAACACCTCACTCTCCCACCAACATCTCCCAACACCTCACTCTCCCACCAACATCTCCCAACACCTCACTCTCCCACCAACATCTCACAACACCTCACTCTCCCACCAACATCTCCCAACACCTCACTCCTCCACCAACATCTCCCAACACCTCACTCTCCCACCAACATCTCCCAACACCTCACTCTCCCACCAACATCTCCCAACACCTCACTCCCCACCAACATCTCCCAACACCTCACTCTCCCACCAACATCTCACAAAAAGACAATTTCACTCATAACCCACAATTTTCTCATTTAATTATTTCAGCAGAAAAAGTCACTACAACAACTGCAATTTTTCGTCAATATAAGAAAAAGATGCAAGTCACAATTTTACATATTACGAAGTTAATACTCTCTTCTCTCTCTCACACACACACACACACACACACACACACACACACACACACACACACACACACACACACACACACACACACACACACACAGAACGGAGCCAGGAGCTAGGACTCGACCCCTGCAACCACAAATAGGTGAGTACACACACACACACAACACACACATACACACACATACACACATACACACACACACACAGGATCCTCCAAGAGAAACCACGATTGAAATACTCGGAAGAGTACAAGAGGGTGTTCCTAGACAGAGACAGAACAAAATCAGAACGACAGCAGCTGAGGGAGAGGACAAAAAAGCGAAAGGAGCTAGGAAAAGAGACAAGGATGGAACCGGCAGAGGTCAGTCAGAGCAGAACAGAACAGCAAGGGCAAGCACACACACAACTATTCTCAGAACCATACAACCTATCACACCATCCCAACACACACTACAATCCATACCCACAGCCTCCACCCAACACCGAGCTATAGAATCCCACAGTATGCCACCAGGTCTCCCACCCTCACAGGCCCCCAAACCACAGTGTTGGAAAGGAAACTGAAGGTATGGTACACAAACGCTGATGGAATAACAAATAAGTGGGAGGAGTGGCATGAAAGAGTCAAAAAGCATCACCGGACATCATAGCTCTCACAGAAACCAAGCTTACAGGTATGATAACAGATGCCATCTTTCCAACGGGATACCAAATCCTGAGGAAAGACAGAGGGAACAGGGGGTGGAGGAGTGGCGTTGCTGATCAAAAATCGCTGGAATTTTGATGAGCTGGAGAGAGGAGACAGCGGAGAAGAAAGTGATTACATAGCGGGAACACTTCACTCTGGAGGTCCCAAGGTGGTAATAGCAGTGATGTATAACCCACCACAGAACAGCAGGAGGCCTAGGCAAGAGTACGACGAGAGCAATAGAGCGATGGTTGACACACTGGCTAGAGTGGCCAGAAGAGCTCATGCATGCAGGGCAAAGCTCCTGATCATGGGTGACTTTAACCACAAGGAGATCGATTGGGAGAACTTGGACCCACATGGGGGCCAAGATACATGGAGGGCTAAGATGATGGAGGTGGTACTGGAAAACTTCATGTGCCAACACGTAAAGGACACTACAAGAGAGAGAGGAGAGGATGAACCAGCAAGGCTGGACTTAGTATTCACCTTGAGTAGTGCAGATATCGAGGACATCACATATGAAAGACCCCTTGGGGCCAGTGACCATGTGGTTTTAAGCTTCGAATACACAGTAGAGCTACAATTGGAGGGAGAAGCAGGAAGGCCAGGACGAATGAAGCCAAACTACAAGAAAGGGGACTACACAGGAATGAGTAACTACCTGAACGGGGTTCAGTGGGACAGAGAAATGGCAGGGAAGCCAGTTAATAAGATGATGGAATATGTAGCAACAAAATGCAAGGAGGCTGAGGAAAGGTTTGTACCCAAGGGTAACAGGAATAATGAAAAAGCCAGGATGAGCCCATGGTTTACCCAAAGGTGCAGGGAGGCAAAAACCAAGTGTGCTAGGGAATGGAAGAAATATAGAAGGCAAAGGACCCAGGAGAATAAGGAGAACAGTCGTAGAGCCAGAAACGAATATGCACAGATAAGAAGGGAGGCCCAAAGACAATATGAAAATGACATAGCAGCAAAAGCCAAATCTGACCCGAAACTGTTGTACAGCCACATCAGGAGGAAAACAACAGTCAAGGACCAGGTAATCAGGCTAAGGAAGGAGGAGGAGAGACAACAAGAAATGACCGTGAAGTATGTGAAGAACTCAACAAGAGATTCAAAGAAGTGTTCACAGAGGAGACAAAAGGGACTCCAGAAAGACGGAGAGGTGGGGCACACCACCAAGTGCTGGACACAGTGCACACAACCGAGGAAGAAGTGAAGAGGCTTCTGAGTGAGCTAGATACCTCAAAGGCAATGGGGCCAGATAACATCTCCCCATGGGTATTGAGAGAGGGAGCAGAGGCGCTATGTGTACCCCTAACAACAATATTCAATACATCTATCGAAACAGGGAGATTGCCTGAGGCATGGAAGACAGCAAATGTAGTCCCAATCTTTAAAAAAGGAGACAGACATGAAGCATTAAACTACAGACCAGTGTCACTGACATGTATAGTATGCAAAATCATGGAGAAGATTATAAGGAGAAGAGTGGTGGAACACCTAGAAAGGAACGATCTCATCAACAGCAGCCAACATGGTTTCAGGGACGGGAAATCCTGTGTCACAAACCTACTGGAGTTCTATGACATGGTGACAGCAGTAAGACAGGAGAGAGAGGGGTGGGTGGATTGCATTTTCTTGGACTGCAAGAAGGCGTTTGACACAGTTCCACACAAGAGATTGGTGCAAAAACTGGAGGACCAAGCAGGGATAACAGGGAAGGCACTACAATGGATCAGGGAATACTTGTCAGGAAGACAGCAGCGAGTCATGGTACGTGGCGAGGTGTCAGAGTGGGCACCTGTGACCAGCGGGGTCCCGCAGGGGTCAGTCCTAGGACCAGTGCTGTTTCTGGTATTTGTGAACGACATGACGGAAGGAATAGACTCTGAGGTGTCCCTGTTTGCAGATGACGTAAAGTTGATGAGAAGAATTCACTCGATCGAAGACCAGGCAGAACTACAAAGGGATCTGGACAGGCTGCAGACCTGGTCCAGCAATTGGCTCCTGGAGTTCAATCCCACCAAGTGCAAAGTCATGAAGATTGGGGAAGGGCAAAGAAGGCCGCAGACGGAGTACAGTCTAGGGGGTCAGAGACTACAAACCTCACTCAAGGAAAAAGATCTTGGGGTGAGTATAACACCAGGCACATCTCCTGAAGTGCACATCAACCAAATAACTGCTGCAGCATATGGGCGTCTAGCAAACCTCAGAACAGCATTCCGACATCTTAATAAGGAATCATTCAGGACCCTGTACCCGTGTACGTTAGGCCCATATTGGAGTATGCGGCACCAGTTTGGAACCCACACCTAGCCAAGCACGTGAAGAAACTAGAGAAAGTGCAAAGGTTTGCAACAAGACTAGTCCCAGAGCTAAGAGGTATGTCCTACGAGGAGAGGTTAAGGGAAATCAACCTGACGACACTGGAGGACAGGAGAGATAGGGGGGACATGATAACGACATACAAAATACTGAGAGGAATTGACAAGGTGGACAAAGACAGGATGTTCCAGATATTGGACACAGTAACAAGGGGACACAGTTGGAAGCTGAAGACACAGATGAATCACAAGGATGTTAGGAAGTATTTCTTCAGCCACAGAGTAGTCAGTAAGTGGAATAGTTTGGGAAGCGATGTAGTGGAGGCAGGATCCATACATAGCTTTAAGCAGAGGTATGATAAAGCTCACGGCTCAGGGAGAGTGACCTAGTAGCGATCAGTGAAGAGGCGGGGCCAGGAGCTCGGACTCGACCCCCGCAACCTCAACTAGGTGAGTACAACTAGGTGAGTACACACACACTTGTTGCCACACTGTTACAAATATACAAAGTACAAAGCGAGTGACTAAAGAGAAAAGATCAAATAGAATTAAGAGAGGTTGGCAACGAGAAACTGTGATGTAGCACACAGCGTGAACAAGCTAGCCAGAAAGGGGATATATATATATATATATATATATATATATATATATATAAATATATATATATATATATATATATATATATATATATATATATATATATATATATTATATAATATATATATATATATATATATATACATACATATACATAAATATATATAAGCAGAGGTGGTGGCAGCAGTAGGCCTGAAGAAGTAGGCCGCCATAACAGGTTGGGTGTCATCACAAATAAGAAGTGTACTTACCAAAAATGAAGTGTAAATTATAAAAGTAACAGTATACAAGTGATAAGTGTGGTAAATGAGGACTCAAAAGGGCAACGAGAAAAGAATAGCCGAAGAAGTCAGAGGTGGAAGGGGACCTCTGAGGAGTAACGTACAAATCACCTGTTTGTGGTTGGCGGGAAGTTTTGAGTGGTAGAGCTGGCCCTACGATCACTGGTAGCTGGCTATCACAAACCCTGCTCCAGAGTGATTATCATACACACAACACCTAGCAGTAGTAGGAAGATAAAATTTGTAGGAGCAAGGAATAGGCAGGAGGATTAAGTCGGGGCTAATGGGACTACAGCCCTGACAACAGTTATGAGAGATAATGTTTTAGGACACAAAGACAGTACAATCTGAGAAGCAAGTATTGGGTACACATGTAGTACAAGGTGAAACATAATGGGTGAAAGAAAGACTCGTTAACAACACGTTAGTATTATATTATTAGAATTACTCTGTGTTAAGGGTATCTTATTAGTATTACGGATACACAGAGGTGAATTGTATTTCTGGGACATATAAACAACTGACGTGCTCACACACACACGCACGCACACACATACACACTCGGGGCCAGGAGCTGAGTCTCGACCCCCGAAACCACAACTAGGTGAGTACACACTCCCACTCATTTACACAGCTGATCCTTGGGAAATTTGACCGCGTCCCCTCACCCCCCCACACACCTTTCCCTCCCCACAGACCTTTCCCCCCCCCCCGACTTTGCCTTCACTCCCTCCTCCCTCCTATCTTTCTCTCTCCCCCTCCCTCGCGTTTCTCTCTCTCATAGCCTTTTTTCCCTCCCCTTCCCCCTACCCTTTCTTTTCTCTCTCCTCTCTCTCCCTCTCCTCCTCTCACTCTCTCTCCCACTCTCTCTCTCTCTTTTCTCTCTCTCTCTCTCTCTCTCTCTCTCTCTCTCTCTCTCTCTCTCTCTTTTATAGGCTTCTCTCTCCATCTCCCTTTTTCTATATTTCTACCCCCCCCTCGCATTTCTCTCTCTCATAGCCTTTTCCCTCACCTCCTCTCTCTGTCTGTCTGTCTTCTCTCTCCCCTCTCTCTCTCTCTCTCTCCCTCTCTTTTTCCCTCTTACCCCTTTCTCCCCCCCTCACATTTCTCTCTCTCCTTTTTTTCTCTCTCCCTCTCCTCTCTCTCTCTCTCTTTACTCTCTTTTCTTCTCTCCTCTCTCTCTCTCTATAGGCTACTCTCTCCATCTCCCTTTTTTTATATTCTACCCCTCCCTCGCATTTCTCTCTCTCTAGCCTTTTTCCCCCCCCCTTTCTTTTTCTCTTCTTTCC
>NC_069459.1:28963821-28989074 GCF_026875155.1 Cherax quadricarinatus
ACAAAAGAAATAATATTTTTTGTTAATAATTGGGTAGTTCTCTTTTTGACTGACACAGATTAATCAGGGTCAGTCGAGTTCATGTAGATCCCAGCCGTCCCAGTCTAAAATTATATGAACTCGCCCTTCAACAAGGTTACTTACCAGTCTGATTGTCTGATGACAACTGGTACCTGATCATTTACCCAGGCCATAATATCTGTATGCCCAGCCTCCTGTAGAATGAACGAGGGAAGGCCATTAAAGGGGTTGTTTTATCCCTCTATACCTACTAATGCCCTTTTTTGTTCTCATTCGCCTGTGTGTGGAATCCAACTCTTTTCCTTTCAAGCAAATTTTATGCTCAAGCCTTGGGTATTGCTGTGAGTTCTCCTCTATCCCTGTTCTTGCTAACTGTTCCACTTCCTACTGTTGATGTGCACCCTTCCCTCTGGCTCCGCATGTAGATGACATCTTTGCTATTTGGCCCCAAGACTCTAATCTCTCCCAAACTTTTTTTCGATGTCTTTATCAATCTTGCCCTTCTATCATATTAAAAGCTGACTTGGAATCTAACTCTTTGCTTCTTTTCTTTGATGTACTTGTCCATCGCTTGGCTGCGGGTTTTCTTTTACCGTTTACCACAAGCTAAAATGCCACTGTGGTGGCATGTACACATGCCACCACAGTGGCATGTACATTCATTACTTTTCATACTATATTTCCTCTATTAAGAAAAGTGTTCATATTTATCTTTTTCTCCGTGTCCTCCTATTTGACTCGGAAATTTCCAACTCCTCGCAAATCGTTCTCTCGCTGTGGCATGCAAAGAGTACGTAACCTTTATTCGGCGCATGTACACACCCTCATTCACAGGCTATCTCCCCCAACCAGCGAACCAGGGAACTGAGGGTTGACGATGGGGCCCCGTCGTTCAACCATACCCGGGTTTTCCAGCCAGTAAGAAGATATTTTTGGCAAATTGCATAGGTTATGTGGTACCACTCTCCTGTCTGCCTTGTCATTCCCATTCTAGAGCTGGTTGAAGCACGGT
This sequence comes from Cherax quadricarinatus, assembly GCF_026875155.1. Taxonomy (NCBI): domain Eukaryota; kingdom Metazoa; phylum Arthropoda; class Malacostraca; order Decapoda; family Parastacidae; genus Cherax; species Cherax quadricarinatus. The sequence goes on from NC_069459.1 coordinate 28,964,855, forward strand.
CTGCTTTCTAGTGGCTTCTATTCTGCCTTGCTTACCGTGGAGTGATAAGATAAGATAAGATAAGATTTCGTTCGGATTTTTAACCCCGGAGGGTTAGCCACCCAGGATAACCCAAGAAAGTCAGTGCGTCATCGAGGACTGTCTAACTTATTTCCATTGGGGTCCTTAATCTTGTCCCCCAGGATGCGACCCACACCAGTCGACTAACACCCAGGTACCTATTTGCTGCTAGGTGAACAGGACAACAGGTGTAAGGAAACGTGTCGAAATGTTTCCACCCGCCGGGAATCGAACCCGGGCCCTCCGTGTGTGAAGCGGGAGCTTTAGCCACCAGGCCACCGGGCCACCCCACCAGGCCACCGGGCCACTAATACCTATCGCTGTACATAGTGTATATAGTGTACATATTGCTGTTCTATATTGGTGAAGGATAATATAAGTCAAAAGTTTTCTGCTGTGTTTATTTTGCTCCCTTTACACCCAGGATAGCAGGCCATTTGGACTCCTGCGTTGTAATACTCGCCTTGGCTACTGATTTCATAATCTCTGCGTTCTCCCATGTTAAACGGACTTCCTTCTTTTCCAAACTCTCTACTCCTGTGAAATCTCTTGTTCTTTGCCTTACCTATATTTCCAGTCTCTCAGATTTTAATAACTTTTTCCGTTACTTAGATATAAACCCTTCTTTTCGCCAAACCTTCATGGGAATCTACTGCATTTCCTGCTCTCTTGCGTTTCCAGTACTATACAGAAACTGGCCTCTCTCTTCTCACAAACTTAAAGAACACAACAGAGGTGTTAGACATGCCGACACCATAATGCTCTTTTTGTCATGTTAGAAATCACAGTCATCCTACTGACAGGTACTTCAGTACAACTGTCTACTCTTTTTGTCTTCATAGACGCCGTTCTGTTGATGCATCCCTTTACACAACTTTCTTCATATGAGTAAGCACGACAGGGCTCGGTATTCACCTTAACTTGTCTGATGTAAGTACAATCAACTTTGATCAACGTCTTGGTGGTATCGATCACACATTTTTGAGCCTCGAATATTCTTCAGAAGTAAATGTATACCTGGAGTATACCTGGAGAGGCTTTTGGGGGTCAACGCCCCCTCGGCTCGTCTCGTGACCAGGTCGTAGGAGGATACATACCATGAGGCTATGGGAGTAAATAAATTTCAGAAAATTTTATTACTGTATAAGAAAAGAATTTTTAAGGGTATACAATGTGGATAAATAGAATACGACGAATTAGATGTCCTGGTTCCTGCCTAGTACATAAGATACTATTATTTCACAAAATAAGATGTCTAAGTGTTGACTATGACAACAAAATATATAGAAGTTAGCAAAGAGTTAGACATGTATCAGCTCAAGTGAAAAGAAATACTAAATCTGAAGAAAAGCAACAGAAGGGAAAAAGACAAAATAATAAAACTGTAAATAGAAGGGAAAACTCGAGAAGAAGGATAACAAAGTCTCTCCGCAATAAAAGAAACAATTTAAAAATATTTCCCTCTGTTTATCAGGTGCGACACCAACCCAAAAGGGCCCCGCCAAAAGGGAAAGGAACAATATACGCACAAAGAAAGACGGAAAGAAGCTATAGAGTAAATTGGATTTCCTGAGAGACGATTGGATATGACATTGTGTCATATGGGTTCGTGAGTGGAGACACATGTACCGTGTAAACCACTAACTAAAATCAATAACAGATTCTTCAGAATATGTAGTGCCAATATTTGTAAACAGGAACAGATAACCAGCATATATGGTAGGCTAATAATATCATGTGTCCCGACGTATTCTGGGTTGAAGATAATCCGGAAAATTAATTAGCACTACGACAGATGCAGCTCCATTACCAACAACCAGCTCCCGGGTTAAGGAAAAAAAATTCTGGGAATTTTTTAAAGCAAATAAATAAGGAAATGGTAGACTTATATTATGGAAGTGCAAGAAGACATTTCATATTTGGGCACAAATAATAGCAGTAGTCAGTGATATCCGAAAAAAGATTACGGACGAGTGTATTAGAATAAATAATTATAAGCAGACTGATTTTAAAACCGGACAGGAAATAGAAAGAATGCCTCTCTGAATTATTTCCATTTCCTGTCTTGTTTTTAAAATAGTCTTTGAATTTCAAAAATATGCCAGTAGGCATATATGCCAGTAGGCATATATGGAATGTGTTAGAATTGTTCATGTGCTAATTCAGGTACTGCTTTCAATTTCTTTCGGTGGTATCAGTGCTTACTACTACCATGTTTCGGGTATACCTGCCTACTGCTACCTTGTTTCGGGTATCCCTGTCTACTGCTACCATGTATCGGGTATACTTGCCTACTGTACCATGTTGGGTATACTTGCCTACTGCTACCTGTTTCGGTATCCTGTCTACTGTCTACCGCATTTGGGTATCCATGCCTACTACTACCATGTTTCGGGTATCCCTTCCTACTACTACTATTTCGGGTATCCATGCCTATTACTACCATGTTTCGGGTATCCCTGCCTACTACTACCATGTTTCGGGTATCACTGCCTACTACTACCATGTTTCGGGTATCCTGCCTACTACTACCATGTTTCGGTACACTGCCTACTACTACCATGTTTCGGGTATCACTGCCTACTACTACACCATGTTTCGGGTATCCCTGCCTACTACTACCATGTTTCGGTATCACTGCCTACTACTACCATGTTTCGGGTATCACTGCCTACTACTACCATGTTTCGGGAATCCCTGCCTACTACTACCATGTTTCGGGTATCACTGCCTACTACTACCATGTTTCGGCTATCAATGCTACTACTACCATGTTCGGGTATCACTGCTACTACTACCATGTTTCGGGTATCACTGCCTACTGCTACCATGTTTCGGGTATCACTGCCTACTACTACCATGTTTCGGTATCACTGCCTACTACTACCATGTTTCGGGTATCACTGCCTACTACTACCATGTTTCGGGTATCACTGCCCACTACTACCATGTTTCGGGTATCACTGCCTACTACTACCATGTTTCGGGTATCACTGCCTACTACTACCAGTTTTCGGGTATCACTGCCTACTACTACCATGTTTTCGGGTATCACTGCCTAACTACTACCATGTTTCGGGTATCACTGCCTACTACTACCATGTTTCGGGTATCACTGCCTACTACTACCATGTTTCGGGTATCACTGCCTACTACTACCATGTTTCGGGTATCACTGCCTACTACTACCATGTTTCGGGTATCACTGCCTACTACTACCATGTTTCGGGTATCACTGCCTACTACTACCATGTTTCGGGTATCACTGCCTACTACTACCATGTTTCGGTATCACTGCCTACTACTACCATGTTTCGGGTATCACTGCCTACTACTACCATGTTTCGGGTATCACTGCCTACTACTACCATGTTTCGGGTATCACTGCCTACTACTACCATGTTTCGGGTATCACTGCCTACTACTACCATGTTTCGGGTATCACTGCTCCTACTATTACCATGTTTCGGGTATCACTGCCTACTACTACCATGTTTCGGGTATCACTGCCTACTACTACCATGTTTCGGGTATCACTGCCTACTACTACCATGTTTCGGGTATCACTGCCTACTACTACCATGTTTCGGGTATCACTGCCTACTACTACCATGTTCGGGTATCACTGCCTACTACTACCATGTTTCGGGTATCACTGCCTACTACTACATGTTTCGGGTATCACTGCCTACTACTACCATGTTTCGGGTATCACTGCCTACTACTACCATGTTTCGGGTATCACTGCCTACTACTACCATGTTTCGGTATCACTGCCTACTACTACCATTTTCGGGTATCACTGCCTACTACTACCATGTTTCGGTATCACTGCCTACTACTACCTAATGTTTTCGGGTATCACTGCCTACTACTACCATGTTTCGGGTATCCTGCCTACTACTACCATGTTTCGGGTATCACTGCCTACTACTACCATGTTTCGGGTATCCCTGCCTACTACTACCATGTTTCGGGTATCACTGCCTACTACTACCATGTTTCGGGTATCACTGCCTACTACTACCATGTTTCGGGTATCACTGCCTACTACTACCATGTTTCGGGTATCACTGCCTACTACTACCATGTTTCGGGTAATCCTGCCTACTACTACCATGTTTGGGTATCACTGCTACTACTACCATGTTTCGGGTATCACTGCCTACTAACTACCATGTTTCGGGTATCACTGCCTACTTTCTACCATGTTTCGGGTATCACTGCCTACTACTACCAATGTTTCGGGTATCCCTGCCTACTATACCATGTTTCGGGTATCACTGCCTACTACTACCATGTTTTCGGGTATCCCTGCCTACTACTACCATGTGTCGGGTACACTCACTGCCTACTACTACCATGTTCGGTATCACTGCCTACTACTACCATGTTTCGGGTATCACTGCCTACTACTACCATGTTTCGGGTATCACTGCCTACTACTACCATGTTTCGGGTATCTCACTGCCTACTACTACCATGTTTCGGGTATCACTGCCTACTACTACCATGTTTCGGGTATCACTGCCTACTACTACCATGTTTCGGGTATCACTGCCTACTACTACCATGTTTCGGGTATCACTGCCTACTACTACCATGTTTGGGTATCACTGCCTACTACTACCATGTTTCGGTATCACTGCCTACTACTACCATGTTTCGGGTATCACTGCCTACTACTACCATGTTTCGGGTAATCACTGCCTACTACTACCATGTTTCGGTATCCCTGCCTACTACTACCATGTTTCGGGTATCACTGCCTACTACTACCATGTTTCGGGTATCACTGCCTACTACTACCATGTTTTCGGTATCACTGCCTACTACTACCATGTTTCGGGTATCACTGCCTACTACTACCATGTTCGGGTATCACTGCCTACTACTACCATGTTTCGGGTATCACTGCCTACTAACTACCAGTTTCGGGTATCACTGCCTACTACTACCATGTTTCGGTAATCACTGCCTACTACTACCATGTTTCGGGTATCACTGCCTACTACTACCATGTTTCGGGTATCACTGCCTACTACTACCATGTCTCGGGTATCACTGCCTACTACTACCATGTTTCGGGTATCCCTGCCTACTACTACCATGTTTCGGGTATCACTGCCTACTACTACCATGTTTCGGGTGTCACTGCCTACTACTACCATGTTTCGGGTATCACTGCCTACTACTACCATGTTTCGGGTATCACTGCCTACTACTACCATGTTTCGGGTATCACTGCCTACTACTACCAAGTTTCGGGTATTACTGCCTACTACTACCATGTTTCTGGTATCACTGCCTACTACTACTATGTTTCTGGTATCACTGCCTACTACAACCATGTTTCTGGTATCACTGCCTACTACTACCATGTTTCTGGTATCACTGCCTACTACTACCATGTTTCTGGTATCACTGCCTACTACTACCATGTTTCTGGTATCACTGCCTACTACTACCATGTTTCTGGTATCACTGCCTACTACTACCATGTTTCTGGTATCACTGCCTACTACTAACCATGTTTCGGGTATCACTGCCTCTACTACCATTTTCGGGTATCACTGCCTTACTACTACCATGTTTCTGGTATCACTGCCTACTACTACCATGTTTCGGGTATCACTGCCTACTACTACCATGTTTCTGGTATCACTGCCTACTACTACCATGTTTCGGGTATCCACTGCCTACTACTACCATGTTTCTGGTATCACTGCCTACTACTACCATGTTTCGGGTATCACTGCCTACTACTACCATGTTTCGGGTATCACTGCCTACTACTACCATGTTTCGGGTATCACTGCCTACTACTACCATGTTTCGAGTATCACTGCCTACTACTACCATGTTTCGGGTATCACTGCCTACTACTACCATGTTTCGAGTATCACTGCCTACTACTACCATGTTTCGGGTATCACTGCCTACTACTACCATGTTTCGAGTATCACTGCCTACTACTAGCATGTTTCGTGTACCACTGCCTACTACTACCATGTTTCGGGTATCACTGCCTACTACTACCATGTTTCGGGTATCACTGCCTACTACTACCATGTTTCGGGTACCACTGCCTACTACAACCATGTTTCGGGTATCACTGCCTACTACTACCATGTTTCGGGTATCACTGCCTACTACTACCATGTTTCTGTATCACTGCCTACTACTACCATGTTTCGGTATCCCTGCCTACTACTACCATGTTTCGGGTATCACTGCCTACTACTACCATGTTTCGGGTATCACTGCCTACTACTACCATGTTTCGGGTATCACTGCCTACTACTACCATGTTTCGGGTATCACTGCCTACTACTACCATGTTTCGGGTATCACTGCCTACTACTACCATGTTTCGGGTATCACTGCCTACTACTACCATGTCTGGCCAAATATCAATAATCTTCCACTCGCAGAATTTGTAGTCCACCAATTTTTTATTGTTTTACTTATGCAACCTTGTCACAAAACTCCAGGATTTCTTTTCACTAACCCTGAACTATTTGCTCCTAAAACTGGACACACTGTAAGAAGTTAAATTAGTGGCTAATAGAATTCACAGCCAATGAAGCATAAAAGTGTGTGTGGGGAGAGAAAGTGAGTGTAGACTCGGAGAAGCTGAGGCTGCAAGCCACACTGAAGGGTCTTAGGTCTAGTCTCAGACGGAGACGCGGGGGCGTTCACCTCCGGAACCCTCTCCAGGTATGCTCCAGATATACTTCAGGTATGCTCCAGGTATTACTACCCAGTAAATTACCAGTGATAAACATTATTCGACTAACCGGTGTAGTAAGTATGTTGCTTGGTAAGTCAAAGATAAAGTATCTCAGTAAGTGCCAAATTTTTTAAAAGGACTCATTAACACATTTAACCATTGTGAAGGATGCAGCGCAGTATCCTCCCACACCTTACTTAAAGCTTAATATATGTTAACCATTGTGAAGTATGCGGCGCCAGTATCCTGCCCACACCTTCTGAAACATTAACACATGTTAACCATTGTGAAGTAAGCAGCGCCAGTATCCTGCCCACACCTTCTGAAACATGGGAAGAAAATTAGAGAAAGTGCAGAGCTTGTCAAGGTGGCTAGTCCATAAATAAAGTAAATGAAAACGAGAGATAAAATAAAGATGTTTTTATTACGAACACATGTAAAGAATGACCTGTGACCTGGTCATAATGGGCTTTTGGAGCAAAAAAACTCAGCAGTAAAATTAAACTTATATTCCTTTCACTAGATATATATACAATTATGTACACTATGTACAGGAGTTGAATATAAGCGTACCACACGGGGACAAAGACTGGCAAAGACAGAAGCCATAGAGAGCACTGTAATCAACCAGCTGCTAGGCAAGTCTGGCAAATGCTGACTAAGTAAACCACGTCACCTCAGCATTTGGTGGGCTCGCCTATGATTAGACAATAAACCAAGGTACTGATTTAACGACCGGTACACTAAAAAAATCGTTAAACCCTTAGCACCTGGTTCACCAAGTGAGAGGCAGCCTATATGAGAGTGTGTACATACGCCGAATAAACTGTAACATACTCTTTGCATGCCACAGTTTTCATTAAAAGACAGGAAGAAGATGAAATATGTGACAACAATATACACAATAGTCAGAGTATTTGAACGAATCTACATGAGTAAAAATCTACATGAGTAAAAGAGAGCAGAGTTGAAAAGACAAGCGACACAGATGAATCACAGGTGTGTCAAATAAGATTTCTTCAGAAACAGAGAGGTCAAGTAGCAGAATAACCGGCTCAAAGAGGTGATGATGGTTGACCCCCAAAAACATCATAAAGACCTGAGATTATACGTCACATGAGACTAACATGACGAGGGTCTAGGAGCTGAGAGTCAACACTTGCAACCAAAAAATAAGTCAAAAAAAAAAAGTTAGCAGTAAATACAGACAAAAAAAAATATTACATGTTCCACCATTACTTTTCACTTATTTTTTTTTTTTGCTATGTCTTCTGCAGCGGCGGACCTGCTGATGGGCGTACTCTTTGGTGATCGTGGGCGACGGCAGGATGTCAGGACCAGGGGCAAGTTTCACTCCTATGCCCTACAGTGGGCTGCTTCCTACGTCTGTACCTTCGCCGGGATCCTTGCACTGGTATCCTCTGAGGTGAGTTGCTCTTTGAGTGCTGCCACTACTTTCCCACTCTTCTATACCTCTTATATATATAATAATATATATATATATATATATATATATATATATTATAGATATATATATATATATATATATATATATATATATATATATATATATATATAGTATATAATAATAATACATAATTATACCATATACATAATATACAATACATATATATTACATATATATATATATATAATATATAATATATATATATAATATAACTATATATAAATATTATTTTATTTTTTTATTATCACACTGCCCGATTCCCACCAAGGCAGGGTGGCCCAAAAAAGAAAAAACGTTCAACCATCATTCACGCCATCACTGTCTTGCAGAAGGTGCTTTACACTACAGTTGTGTTAAACTGCAACATTAACACCCCTCCTTCAGAGTGCAGCACTGTACTCCCATCTCCAGGACTCTTGTCCGGCCTCCGGTTTCCCTGAATTCACCTTCATAATGTTACTTTGCTCAACACTCCAACACACGACAAGTATTAAAAAACCATGTGCCTCCATTCACTCCTATCAAACACGCCCATACGCATGCCTGCTGGAAGTCTCAAGCCCCTCGCATCACAAAACCTCCTTTACCCCCTTCCCTCCAACCCTTCCTAGGCCACCCCTACCCCGCCTTCCTTCCACTACAGACTGAACACTCTTGAAGTTATTCCTTTTTCGCTCCATTCTCTCTACAGTCCGAACCACACCTCAACAACAACCCTTCCTCAGCCCTCTGGCAACAGTTTTTGGTAATCCGCACCTCCTCCTAACTTCCAAACTACGAATTCCTCTGCATATATAGCACACCACACATTGCCCTCAGACATGACATCTCCACTGCCTCCACCTTCTCCTCGCTGCAACATTCATCACCCATGCGTACACACCCTTATAAGAGGCTGGTAAAACATACTCTCATACATTCCCCTCTGTTTGCCTCAAAGCAAAGTTCCTCTGTCGCCACTGACTCCTAAGTGGCACACTCACTCACTCTTTTTTCCCGCATCATTCTATGATACACCTCATCTTCATAGACCCATCCGCTGACACGTCCACTCCCCCAATATCTGATAACGGTCACCTCCTCCATACTCTTCCCATCCAATCAGATATCAATCTTTCACATCACCTAATCTTTTGTTATCCTCATTACCTTCTCTTTCCTGTATATCACCTTTAATTTTCTTCTATTGCGCACACCCTACCAAATTTCATCCAACAATCTCTGCAGCTTCTTCTCTCCAGAATCTCCCAAGAGCACAGTGCCATCAAGAAAGAGCACTGTGACAACCCCCCCACTGTGTGTGATTCTTTATCTTTTAACTCCACGCCTCTTGCAAGACCCTCGCATTTACTTCTCTTACACCCCATCTATATATATATTAAACAACCGGTGACATCACACATCCTTGTCTAAGGCCTACTTTTACTGGGAAAAATTTCCCTCTTTTCTACATACTCTACTTGAGCCTCACTATCCTCGTAAAAACTCTTCACTGCTTTCAGTAACCTACCTCCTACACTACACCAGATACACCTTGCAACACTGCCACTTGCCCCCCTATCCAACCCTTCTAAACGTCTTTCCAAATCCATAAACGCCACAAAGACCTCTTTAGCTTATCTAAATATATATATATATATATATTATATATTTATATATATATATATATATATATAAATTATATATAATATATATATAGATATATATATTATAATGTATATCAAGAAGATAGTGCCCGAACGCTTGAGAGACTTGTTAGGAGCTCAAGACCCCAGGTTTTACTGAAGCAGCAATTCGTGGGACACCCTAAAAAAAAAAAAAAAAAAAAAAAAAAAAAAAAAAAAAAAAAAAAAAAACAAAGACTCCTTCCTCCAGTAAAGACCCAGCTCTCCCTAACAGCACAAACAGTCCCCTGGGAAAAACCGATCATGGAAAAATCGCCACCACAATGGCTCTCCAATGCGTCAGGAAAGAACAAAAGCTCGTCTCCTGGACCGTGAAGGCACCACACTCAGGTGATTTCCCCTGGTAGCTGTTCCCAATTCCTCCCTGGGCACACCGTCCTCGAACCCACAGGCCATTCGATTGGTGTTGCTCTTCGCCTTACCGCCCCCCATCCTCAACCGATCATAGGTGTATTTGCGGCAGGGCGACAGCTTATCAATTCGACTCCATGGTCTCGTGTGCCACACAGCAGAAGGAAGTAATGCCCAGACCATGAGGAGATCAATGAATAATAAAGAGAAGCCTCGCCAAGCCCGTTGCCCCAGCTCAACGGGAACACCAAAGTACAGAGGTCTGATGGAAGTCCAAAAGCGCTGTTGGAGCCACTATGCTACCTGGAAGGATGGAAAAGCAGCATGCTGGGACTACACCTGGTGCTGCCACATTGGCAGACACCTATTGCCATACTCTGTATTGAAGGGTGGAGCGCCACCACAGGGAGACCCAGAAATCCGAAAATATGAAGACCTTCCCCCCTTCTATAAACTTCATTCCAATAGGGTCGGAGACCCTTGGAGCATGGGGCAAGTGTGCTCTAAAGTTCCCCTCAAGAGAGCTGGGTGAAAAAGCTCATCATAGAAACCAGAAGGAGGACCACAGGCACCACTTCCTCTTACAGAGACTCGTGTTGCGAGCCAGCAGAGTAAATGCATGCAGCATTCTGGGCACGGCGGCCCACCCAGGGGAGCTGGATCAAGTATTCGAGATGTAGCTCGAGTTTACCTATGTGTTTTACTTTGTATCATATTTTTGTGAATTTTTTTGTCAATGTATTTTGACTTTAAATTAAAATATATTATATAAATATAAAATATATATATATATATATATATAATATAAATAACATATATAGAATAAATATATTTATATATATATATATATATATATAATATATATAATATGTCGTGCCGAATAGCAGAACTATGCGATCTGGTTTAAATAGCAACGCTCATCTTGCCATATAGGACAAAGTGAAAATTTGTTGTATGCAATAATTTGCCAAAATCATTCTGAACTAACGAAAAAAATTATATTTCACTGTGTTTGCTTAGTATTAAATTATTGTTAAACAATCTAAAAATATATTAGTTGGGTTAAGACTAAAATAAATTGTGTCTTGTTTATAATAAGGTGTAGGTAAGTTTCCTAAGATTCGTTTGGAGCAAAATTAAAATTTTTAACATTAACATTAATGAAACAAAAATATATCTTTAAACGTATAAGAGAAATTTTAGAAAGGACTTAATTTTAAATGAGGTTCTTGTTATGTGACCAGATTTTACATATGCACACTCTATATATATATAATATATATATCGAACTATATATATATAAATAGATATATATATAATATATATATATATATATATAAATATATATATATATATAATTAATATATATATTTATAATATATATATATATATATCTATATATATATATATATATATATTATATATATATATATAGACGTGGCCGAATAAGTAAAATTTGCGATTTTTGGCTTAAATAGGCAAGAGCCTCTTTGTCGATAAGGCAAGCGAAAATTTGCGTAGCAATAATTTGTCACAAAAATCATTCTGAACCTAACGAAAAATAATATTTCATTGTCCTTTGTTTATTATTATATTATTTTAAACATATCTAAAAATATATTTTTTGGATTAGGCTAAATTACAGCCGTGTGTGTGTGTGTGTGTGTGTGCGTGTGTGTTGTGTGTGTGTGTGTGTGTGTGTGCGTGTGTGTGGTGTGTGTGTGTGTGTGTACTCACCTATTTGTGGTTGCAGGGGTCGAGTCCCCCTAGCTCTGCCCGCCTCTTTCACCGGTTGCACTGGCCCTCTCTCTCACCCGCTCCAATGAGCTTTATCAAACCTCGTCTTAAAACTGTGTATGGTTCCTGCCTCCACTACGTCATTTTCTAGGCTATTCCACTGCCTTACAACTCTATGACTGAAGAAATACTTCATACATCTCTCTGCTCATTTGTGTCTCCAACTTCCAAGTTGTGCCTCTTGTTTCTGTGTCCCCACCCCCTGGAACATCCTGTTCTTTATCCCACTTGTGTGTGTGTGTGTGTGTGTGTTTGTGATTGTGAAAGGTTTCGCACATATAGCCGGCTTTTTCAGTCGAATACAGACGGGGCAAAAGAAGCAGAAGATACGTAAAGACGATGTAATTAGTCCATCAACTTCGAGAACCTAGTTATGAGGTGGTCAGTCCCTCAGCCTGAAGAAGAGTTCTCCATAATCTGGAACAATGATCCAGACTGTAGAGCACGAGTGTCAATCAAGGTTGGTCTGAAGAAAGGGAGAATAGCTACAACAGTTTAGTAAAAACGTTGTGCGAGTGTTTTTGTGTGTAAGACGTGGCGAACAACCTAAAAACAGAGTCTCTAATTACTTGTGCGTTATTTCCTCTCTTATATCACGCCAGACGTCGGTGTTCATCCTGACGTTCATGTCACTGGAACGTTACCTGTACATCAGTGAGACGCTGGACTCCAGTACGTTGTCTGAGAAGAGTGCCAGGATGTGTCTTTCTGTTATCTGGCTCACTTCCATCAGCCTGGCCCTCTTCCCAAGTGAGTCCCATTCAAGATACCTGTATTACAGTGAGTACACGATAACCTTACTTTCAGTGAATACTCATGTACCTGAGATACAATGAGTACACAAGTACCTGGGCTACAGCAAGTACTCAAGGACCAGGACTGCAGTAAGTACTCACATACTTGTGTTACAGTAAATACCAAGGAAGCTGGGATACAGTGAGTACTCAGGAAGCTGGCATACAGTGAGTACCCAGGAAGCTGGGATACAGTGAGTACTCAGGAAGCTGGCATACAGTGAGTACTCAGGAAGCTGGGATACAGTGAGTACTCATGAAGGTGAGATACAGTGAGTACTTAAGCAGCTGGGAAACAGTGAATACTCAGGAAACTGGGATACAGTGAGTACACAGGAAGGTAGGTTACAGAGAATACCTAGTGTGTTAGAGTGAGCACCAGGTGTGTGTGTGTGTGTGTGTTACAGTGAGCACCAGGTGTGTGTGTGTGTGTGTATGTTACAGTGAGCACCAGGTGTGTGTGTTGCAGTGAGCACTATGTGTGTTACAGTGAGCACCTAGTTTGTGTGTTACAGTGAGCACTACGTGTGTGTTACAGTGAGCACCAGGTGTGTGTGTGATAGTGAGCACCGGGTGTGTGTGTTACAGTGAGCACCAGGTGTGTGTGTTACGGTAAGCACCAGGTGTGTGTGTTACAGTGAGCACCTGGTGTGTAGGTTACAGTGAGCACCAGGTGTGTGTTACACTGAGCACCTAGTGTGTAGGTTACAGTGAGCACCAGATATGTGTTTGTTACAGTGAACACCAGCACCAGGTGAGCGTGTTACAGTGAGCATCAGATGTGTATGTTACAGTGAACACCAGGTGTGTGGGTTCGTGATGTGGTGGTTAACGCTCTCGCTTCACACGGCGAGGGCCTGGGTTCGATTCCCAGCCAGAGTAGAAACATTGGGCGTGTTTCTTTCCACCTGTTGTCTATGTTCCCCATCAGTAAAATGGGTACCTGGGTGTTAGTCGACTGGTGTGGGTCGCATCCTGGGACACTGACCTAATTTGCCCGACATGCTCAGCATAACAAGTGGCTTTCTATGTAGTAGTATGTCATTGATGTCAGCTAGGACTGTATACCTTGTACATGTACTTGTAGTAAATAAAAATTATATTATATTAATATATATATATTATATATTATATATTAATCATCCATTCCAGACTTAGTAGGTGTCTAGACACCTGTGTTGAAGTGGCGAGTCGTCTGTGATGGACTGTGTGTGTTTAGACACCATGATGGAATATCTGTGCAAAAGCCTCAGCTGTTGCGGGTGTCTATATAGACGCCTGAGTTGTTGTGAGTTTGTTTGGATACCTGAGTTGATGCGTGTGTCTAGACATTTGAGGTAGTGCGAATGTTTGCTTACACACACCTGGAATGGTGTGAGTGTGTAAATACCTGAGGTGATGAGAGTGTGTGTAGACTCCTGAGGTGATGGGAGAGTGTGTAGACACAGGTGGTGATGGGATAGTGTCTGGACACCTGTGGTGATGGGATAGTGTCTGGACACCTTTGGTGACCGGAGAGTGTGTAGACGCCTATGGTGATGGTATAGTGTCTAGACACCTGTGGTGATGGGAGAGTGTCTAGACACCTGAGGTGATGGGAGTGTGTCTAGACACCTGAGGTGATGGGAGTGTGTCTAGACACCTATTCTGATGGGAGAGTGTGTAGACACCTGAGGTGATAGGAGAGTGTCTAGGCACCTGTGGTGATGGGAAAGTGTCTAGATACCTGTGGTGATGGGAGAGTGTCTAGACACCTGAGGTGATGGGAGTGTGTCTAGACACCTATTCTGATGGGAGAGTGTGTAGACACCTGAGGTGATAGGAGAGTGTCTAGGCACCTGTGGTGATGGGAAAGTGTCTAGATACCTGTGGTGATGGGATAGAGTCTAGACACCCGTGGTGATGGCAGAGTGTATAGACGCCTGAGGTGATGGGAGAGTGTCTCGACACCTGTGGTGATGGGATAGTGTCTAGACACCTGTGGTGATGGTAGAGTGTCTAGACAAGTGTGGTGATGGGGGAGTGTGTAGACATCTGAAGTGATAGGAGAGTGTCTAGGCACCTGTGGTGATGGGAAAGTGTCTAGATACCTGTGTTGATGGGATAGAGTCTAGACACCCGTGGTAACGGGAGAGTGTATAGACGCCTGAGGTGATGGGAGAGTGTCTAGACACCTGTGGTGATGGGAGAGTGTCTAGACACCTGTGGTGATGGGAGAGTATCTAGACACCTGTGGTGATGGGAGAGTGTCTAGATACCTGTGGTGATGGGAGAGTGTGTAGACACCTGAGGTGATGGGAGAGTGGTGATGGGAGAGTGTCTAGACACCTGTGGTGATGGGAGAGTGTGTAGACACCTGAGGTGATGAGAGAGTGTGTAAACACCAGAGGTGATGGGAGAGTGTCTAGACACCTGAGGTGATGGGAAATTGTCTAGACACCTGTGGTGATGGGAGAGTGTCTAGACACCTGTGGTGATGGGAGAGTGTGTAGATACCTGAGGTGATAGGAGAGTGTGTAAACACCAGAGGTGATGGGAGAGTGTCTAGACAACTGTGGTGATGGGAGAGTGTCTTGACACCTGTAGTGATGGGAGACTGTCTTGACACCTGTGGTGATGGGAGAGTGTCTAGACACCTGTGGTGATGGGAGAGTGTCTAGACAACTGTGGTGATGGGAGAGTGTGTAGACACCTGTGGTGATGGGAGAGTGTCTAGACACCTGTGGTGATGGGAGAGTGTCTAGACGCCTGAGGTGATGGGCGAGTGCCTAGACACCTGTGGTGATGACAGAGTGTCTAGACACCTGTGGTGATGGGAGAGTGTCTAGACACCTGTGGTGATGGGAGAGTGTCTAGACACCTGTGGTGATGGGCGAGTGTCTAGACACCTGTGGTGATGGGAGAGTATCTAGACACCTGTGGTGATGGGAGAGTGTCTAGACACCTGTTGTGATGGGAGAGTGTCTAGAAACCTGTGGTGATGGGAGAGTGTCTAGACACCTGTGGTGATGGGAGAGTGTCTAGATGCCTGAGGTGATGGGCGAGTGTCTAGACACCTGAGGTGATGGGCGAGTGTCTAGACACCTGAGGTGATGGGAGAGTGTCTAGATACCTGTGGTGATGGGAGAGTGTCTAGACACCTGAGGTGATGTGAGAGTGTCTAGACACCTGTGGTGATGGGAGAGTGTCTAGACAACTGTGGTGATGGGAGAGTGTCTAGACACCTGTGGTGATGGGAGAGTGTCTAGACACCTGTGGTGATGGGAGAGTGTCTAGACATCTGAGGTGATGGGAGAGTGTCTAGACACCTGTGGTGATGGGAGAGTGTCTAGACACCTGTGGTGATGGGAGAGTGTCTAGACACCTGTGGTGATGGGAGAGTGTCTAGACACCTGTGGTGATGGGAGAGTGTCTAGACGCCTGAGGTGATGGGAGAGTGTCTAGACACCTGTGGTGATGGGAGAGTGTCTAGACGCCTGTGGTGATGGGAGAGTGTCTAGACACCTGTGGTGATGGGAGAGTGTCTAGACGCCTAAGGTGATGGGCGAGTGTCTAGATACCTGAGGTGATGGGAGAGTGTCTAGACACCTGTGGTGATGGGAGAGTGTCTAGACACCTGTTGTGATGGGCGAGTGTCTAGACACCTGAGGTGATGGGAGAGTGTCTAGATACCTGAGGTGATGGGAGAGTGTCTAGACACCTGAGGTGATGGGAGAGTGTCTAGACACCTGTTGTGATGGGCGAGTGTCTAGACACCTGAGGTGATGGGAGAGTGTCTAGATACCTGAGGTGATGGGAGAGTGTCTAGACACCTGAGGTGATGGGAGAGTGTCTAGACACCTGTTGTGATGGGCGAGTGTCTAGACACCTGAGGTGATGGGAGAGTGTCTAGATACCTGAGGTGATGGGAGAGTGTCTAGACACCTGTTGTGATGGGCGAGTGTCTAGACACCTGAGGTGATGGGAGAGTGTCTAGATACCTGAGGTGATGGGAGAGTGTCTAGACACCTGAGGTGATGGGAGAGTGTCTAGACACCTGTGGTGATGGGAGAGTGTCTAGACACCTGTTGTGATGGGCGAGTGTCTAGACACCTGAGGTGATGGGAGAGTGTCTAGATACCTGAGGTGATGGGAGAGTGTCTAGACACCTGAGGTGATGGGAGAGTGTCTAGACACCTGTGGTGATGGGAGTGTCTAGACACCTGTTGTGATGGGCGAGTGTCTAGACACCTGAGGTGATGGGAGAGTGTCTAGATACCTGAGGTGATGGGAGAGTGTCTAGACACCTGAGGTGATGGGAGAGTGTCTAGACACCTGTTGTGATGGGCGAGTGTCTAGACACCTGAGGTGATGGGAGAGTGTCTAGATACCTGAGGTGATGGGAGAGTGTCTAGACACCTGTTGTGATGGGCGAGTGTCTAGACACCTGAGGTGATGGGAGAGTGTCTAGATACCTGAGGTGATGGGAGAGTGTCTAGACACCTGAGGTGATGGGAGAGTGTCTAGACACCTGATGTGATGGGCGAGTGTCTAGACAGGTGTATTTACAGTACCTCTATGCATTTATTTACCTCTTAACTTCCCGCTTGCCAGATCTACTCTCTCCTTGCCAGGTGGGCCCTGACATACCCACTCTTAAATCTATGCATGGAGTCTGCCTCCACCACATTTTTGTCCAAATCCTAATCCTCTTCCACCTGAAGAATTACTTTTTGAAATGTCTATGATACAACTGTGTCTAAATTCAAAGTGTGCCCACGAGAACCTGTTGTACCCTTAGCTTTCTGTAGTTCCCCCTGTTTGCACATGGAACAGCTTTCTGAATCGTTTGTTTAACACGACGCAGACTTGTCATTTCTTATTTTTTGTGCTGGAATTATTACTGAGATGTACAAAAATATTCTGTGTATATACGTCTGTGATGGACTGTGTCTTCATATTTAATACTGCTGCAAAACCTCTCTCGCAAAACACTTTACTCACATGACACCTCCCGCTCACACTCTCTCACCAGCACACTCTCACTTACAGCTCTGTGGGTAAGAGGGTTCTACGGCAGCAACGTCATGTGTTTTCCTTTGCACATCAACGAGCCTTACTTAGTAGGGTGGCAGTACTCTGCTTTCATATTCCTCGGCCTTAACATTGTCAGGTGAGTCCTGAGTTGATCATGCAATGCATGTATACTGGGAATAGGGAAAGTGAGGATGTGTATTGAAGTGAGAGTGTGTAAGGAAGGATATGTCCAAGGGGAAGGGTGGGTACTGATATGTCCAACGGGGGAGTGTGTGCATGGATATGTCTAAGGGGGAATGGGTGTATGGATGTTATACTTGGTATATTTGCCATAGGCATGCCTCTGGCAAGACAGTGATGGAGTGAATGATGATGAAAGTTTTTCTTTTTCGGACCACCCTGCCTTGGTGGGAGACGGCCGATGTGTTAAAAAATTGTTTCTTAAAAGATGGTTATTCTTATTATAGAAATATTTGGATTGATTTTGGAATTATTTTGGTGTGGAGTTTTACGACTCTAACCGCGAGTTCAAGCCCCGCCCGTGGTATGGTTTGACTGTTTTTTATGCTTTAATTTCTGAGTGTCACTTCTGATTAGCTTCAACCATTATGAATTGATAATGTAACGTCTCAGACAACACGTCATACACTGTATGTGTGTGTCTCAGACAACACGTCATACACTGTATGTGTGTGTGTGAGTCTCAGACAACACGTCATACACTGTATGTGTGTGTCTCAGACAACACGTCATACACTGTATGTGTGTGTCTCAGACAACACGTCATACACTGTATGTGTGTGTCTCAGACAACACGTCATACACTGTATGTGTGTGTCTCAGACAACACGTCATACACTGTATGTGTATGTGTGTGTCTCAGACAACACGTCATACACTGTATGTGTGTGTCTCAGACAACACGTCATACACTGTATGTGTGTGTCTCAGACAACACGTCATACACTGTATGTGTGTGTGTGTGTCTCAGACAACACGTCATACACTGTATGTGTGTGTGTGTGTCTCAGACAACACGTCATACACTGTATGTGTGTGTGTGTGTCTCAGACAACACGTCATACACTGTATGAGTGTATCTCAGACAACACGTCATACACTGTATGTGTCTCAGACAACAGATCATACACTGTATATGTGTCTCAGACAACAGATCATACACTGTATATGTGTCTCAGACAACAGATCATACACTGTATGAGTGTCTCAGACAACAGATCATACACTGTATGAGTGTCTCATACAACAGGTTCAGTATGGTATGCTTCCCATTTCGTTTTCATTTACAGTGTATAATTTTTTGTTCGGTATTAGATGAGAAGCCAACTGCTCCCTCCTCCCTTATTCTGTCTTTATTACCTTCCTCTAAGTCGATAATTTCCTTAATTATATATTAACTAAAATTTATATTTTGTTTTTATTAGTTTAGCGCATTTAGTATTTAGTTCGCATGAATGAATTAATACAAAAACTAATAATAATGATAATAATAATTTGTTAAGCGATAAACCCATGTAGGTAACTCAACGCTAGATGTTTTGAAGGTTTGATCCTCCGTCTCCTTACCGCGAGACAGACCGAGCTTCCTGAAAGAACGGTACGAGGCTCATTGTGACGGTCAGAGATCTCTTACACCTGTGAATCTCAGAGTTCTCTTACATTGTGACGGTCCGAGATCTCTTACACCTGTCAATATCAGAGTTCTCTTACATTGTGACGGTTCGAGATCTCTTACACCTGTCAATATCAGAGTTCTCTTACATTGTGACGGTTCGAGATCTCTTACACCTGTGAATCTCAGCCTCAAATTCCTGTGACTCGCTTCTCCACTCTCCTAACCACTCAAATATACCACAGATATATTTTGTAAATAAAACACTTTTTTTCAACACAATATTTAACTGGAAAACATTTCACTTTAACAAAGGCCCCAGAAGCGACCGTCTTCCTAATGAAGCGTTCTAGTGTTTCCACGTACATTGTCTCGGTGTACGTAATATCAAGCTTCATGAAGAAGATGTATTTCATTGATTTATAGTTTTTGTCAGTCTTTCCAATTTCTGTCATCCAGTCATAAAATGTAATGTAAGTAATGAAATTGGAATTACTTCGTGCTTTCCATGTTGTATATTCAGAGGCAGTTGTCTGTTATTTAGTGTTTTTTTTTTTAAGTCTCCTTTTTAATAACGATTATATAGTTGCTGTTACCCTAATGTCTAATATATTTCAGTAACATTTAGGGTGTAATAAGTCTTTATTAATATGTTTGTGTTATGAGTGGATGAGTGGAACAAACTCCCGAGTACAGTTATTGAGGCTAAAACGTTGTGTAGTTTTAAAAATAGGTTAGATAAATACATGAGTGGGTGTGCGTGGGTGTGAGTTGGACCTGACTAGCTTGTGCTGCTGGATCTGGTGCCGTGCTCCTTCCTTGAGTGGAGGTGACCAGACTGGGTGGGTCATTGGGCTAATCCGGGTGGGGGGGGGGGGGGGAAATGGACCTGCTCCGCATGAGTCAGCAGTAGGTCTGTTGCAGTGTTCCTTTTTTCTTATGTTTTTATGTTCTTACATGCACTTAGTTGCACTTATTTAATATACTGCGTTTGAACTGCTTAATTAAGAAGCATTGGCACCGCTTCTTATTTCGTGTCGGCCATTGATGTTGAATCTGTGTAGCAAATTAGCTTAAAATTTCTCTTGTTTTTACACATATTTACTGATATGAGACAGAAAACGTTTCAAACCTTCTTTTAGTGTCTTTGCCTCTGCTGTTCCACTAACTTTCTCTCACCGCATCTTAAACAGATTATTCCTATTTAATCTACATATTCCAGTCAGTACTTCTGTATGTTGTTATCGTTACCTTCCGGGATTTTATCTCATTTATTGTTCTACAACTGGAAATATAAACACAAATGCAGTATAATGTGATCCTTTATTGACTACGTTTCGCCCACACAGTGGGCTTTTTCAAGTCACAAACAGAACTACCTGGGGTGAACGAACGAACGAACGAAAGTTCAGGTAAGATCCCAAATGGGATGAGCGGGGAAGACGGGACAGACGAAGAATAGTGCTGGAGAGGAGTGTTCTTAGTCGTAGAAATAGAGCCAGGGCTTAACCCAGCAGCAAAGGCGATCGTGGGACAGATATTGAAAAGAGAAATTCCGGTTCTTCTGTTGGGACTCCGGTGGGGTGAGCTGGGAGTAAGGGACTTGCGACCTTTAGAGCTAGAGAGGAGTGCAGAACTGAGTCATGTCTTAACCCAAAAAAGCTAAGGCGAACGTGGGTCAGAGAATGGTACCTGTCTTAGAAGGTACCTGTCAGTGGATCCAAGGTTATTTGTAAGTAGGGTTAGGAGCAGGATCATGCAAGGAGTAGAAAAGGTTGTGTTGGTTTGTGGGTCTGCGAATGTCTTCGTCAAGGAGAGAGGTCCAGTAGTCATGTCGTGTCTCAAGTTTGTCTGTCTGTCACTGAGCCTCTTCCAGTACAGATTCAGCGCAGGGACGTCTAACTGGGCATGGAGAGACTCGCTTGTGGCGAAGTCCTCCCATCTGACATCAAGCACCCAGCGCAGCGCCTTGTTCTGGACACGCTGCAGCTTAAGTAAGTTTGTTTTTGCTGCAAGAGAGAGGGCTAGAGGAGAGTAAGTTATCAGAGGACGTATTAGGGATTTGTAGAGGTGTAGTTTGGTGCGTTGAGAGGCATGTTTCAGCTTGTAGAGGCCCGCAAGGGCCTTACTAGCTATTGCATGCCTTGAGTGAATGTGTCCGTGTAAACGAAGAAGGTAGTCAAGATTAACGCCAAGGACAGTGACAGATTGTGTGATAGGGAAGTAAGTGCGGGTGTCAGCTGTTCTGAGTTCGACAGGTAATGGAGGATCACGTTTCCTGTAGTTAAAATACGTAATGCTGGATTTTGCTGCATTGGTTTTGATCCTCCATTTTTGTTCCCAGATGGCTATCCTGTCAACCTCATTTTTGTGTTTTGTGTGTGAGTGTATCTATATTGCATGAGTGATAAGTTTGTGTAATGTCGTCTGCATAGCTTAGTGTGATAGGATTTGTGGTATATAGTGTTGGAATTCGTTAGTGTAAAAAGAATGTAGAGGTAGGGGAAAGGACAGATCCCTGGGGTACTCAGCATTTAGTTGTGAGTAGTCAGAGTAACAGCCTTGAATTTGATTCTCATGGTAAGGGGGGGGCGGCCGTCTAGAATGGCAAGGATTTACGAGTATTGAAGGCAGTTGAAAGTTAGTCAGAGTTGTACTTGAGCCCTTGCGTTGTCACACAGTGTCAAAAGCTCTTCAACGTCTTTTGCAACAGCTGTCCTGGTTCTTTGTTGTGTTTATGTGGATGTAGTTGAGAATGAATGTTAATGGCATCCTGTGTGGATTCTGTGTGTTCCAGAAGCCAAACAGCCATCTGAAAGTAGAGAAATATGTTCCAGGTATCTGCGAAGCGATTGATTAAGGAGTTTTTCAAAGCGTTTTTCCTAAAGTTCGAGAGGCGAAAAGGGCAATAGTTTCTATGGACAGATTGGTCTTTATTGGTTTAGGAAGGAGGATAGCAGTAGCCTCTTATGAAGAGGGAGGGAAGTATCCAGAGGCAAGGGAGGCATTAAGTTTGTGAGGCAGTAATGATAGAGTCCAGGAAGGTGTTTTCAGGATAATATGGTTTAGGCTGCCCGAGCACCAAGCCTTTGGAAGGAAGGTCTGAGGATAGTTTTTAATTCTGTGTTGGTGAAAGGAGTGTCCGAGTTTCTTGGGAGGAGTAAGATGTCTAGATTATTGGGCTTTGCTAGTTGTTGTTTCTTGTTTGTGAGCATGTCCAGTGTTCTATTTCTGAATGTGTTGAATACTTTAGGGTGAGGTGGAGAGCGTGGAAGATGTTCTCCCAGATGTTTTGAAGATGTTGGTAGCCGTGGGCTGAGATGTGTGTGTTTTTGTGGGTGATGTTTTTTTAAATTTTTTGTTTGGGGGGAGTGTGCCGATTTTTTGATAAAGTTCCAAAAGGGCTTTAGTTTTTTTTAAACCGTGCCTGTCCGTTTTTTTTAGTCGTACCATGTTTTGTTGTTTCTTGGTCTAGGCTTTTAAAATGTTTTTTCTAAGGAAAAGTGAGATCTAATGGGACTTGATTAAAACTATGTGGTTGTAGGGAAGCGGTTGTGGTAGCGATAAATTATTTCTTGTTCGAGTGACGGTTTTGAAGGAAAACGAGTGGTGTGAGTTTTTTTGGTATTTCGTGTTGGCGCTTGTGTAATGGTTTTCCTGGATGAGATCAAGTTGAGTATCGATTGTCAGAGATAGGTTTGTTTTGTAGCATAGGGGAGTTATATTGCTAGTGTTGTTTTGAAAGATCCAGTCGCGTTCTTGTAGGAAAGAAGGTGTGGTTGGAAATTTAGGATGGGGGTTGGAGGAGATGTGTAAATGACGGGATGTGCAAGCTGTAATAGGGGAGGTGAGATGTAAAGTTGAAAAAGAGACTGGTCGGTTTGCCAGAATGATGTTGGTTTTCCTGGCCCGTGGGTTGAAGAAGGTATTGAAGTCTGGGGCCCAAAATGAATTAGGGGTTTAGGTTTTGAAAGTTGGGGAATTGTGACCAAGTTGGGTTTTTATGGTGGATGAAAAGGCGTGTGTTTGGCTTTTTGTCAGCTGTGGTAAATTGTGTGTTGGTGTAGTTGAAGACTAAGGAAAGGTGTGTATGTTAGAGTGTGTTTGGGGGCTAGGGGGTGAAAAAGATAAAGGGGCCCAAGGGGGGTGTGTATTCTGACCCCAAAACATGTTGGTGAATAAAAAAGGGGTTGGGAGAAATTTTATGTTTTTTGTTGGGAAATTTACAAGGATGGCAACCCATCGTGGGGGGGTCATAGGGGGGGCTGTAGTGCTATAACCATAATGGGGGATACCCTTGAGGGGTTTGAGGCAGGTTGTTTTGAAAACTTTTTGGGCCCCTTGCTTCAAGGGGCTCGGCATAGGGGTCTAATTGTAAAAAAAGAAGACGTTGAACTGAATCCCTTAAAGTTTTTAAGGTTTTGTCTTAGCAAAGTTAAAGTCGGGGGAGGAGTTTTGGATTAAAGCCCCGTGTAGGGGCCATCAGTGGATGTGTGTTTGTAGGGGTCGGACCCGTTTCTGGAGGGGGGGGAAGGAGGATCTGTTTTTATTTCTTTGTCTTTCCGTTGAAGTTGGGGAGTTTGGTTTGGTGGATTTTGTCTGAGGGGGTGGGTTGGCCTGGATGAGGTTTTGGTTGGGTGGGGTGGCGAAGGGGGATGCAGAGGAAATGGAAGTTTTTGGGGG
>NC_069459.1:28989574-29054574 GCF_026875155.1 Cherax quadricarinatus
CAAGTACGCCCCACACCTTGAGTATGCTCCACTTTCTTGGTTTGCCTGTCCCCCCTCTCATCTGCGACTGCTTGACAGAGTAGAGAACAGAGCAAGACGTCTCATCTCTCGCCTGGACCCATCCTGGATGGATCTGTCATTTCAGCAGAGCCTTCAACATAGGGGATGTGGGTGGCCTTACTGTTATGTACAAGGCCAATATTGTCAAAATACCACACTTGGATCCACTTCGAGGACAGCGCGAAAACAAGCTTTTATGCCACAAGACGGGCAGAAAGCAGCAACTTCACTCTGGCTGTACCCTTCTCCAGAACATCACTCCATCTGAGATCATACATACCCAGGAGACTCGAGTATGGAACACATTCGTTCAGCATAATGATGTCAACGAGATAACGTCAGTTGATCAAATGAAAATGCTGGCCCACAGATGGCTCCAACTTCATCCTGTTCCCTACTTGTATGTCTCATAACAATAAAAATGCTTTCAAATGAGCTGATGTAGTAACAGCTCTTAGCTTGTCAATAAAGTTAGGAATCCTTAACCTGTAAATAGCTTGTCAATAAAGCTAGGGATCCTTAACCTTGTCAAACCATGTGTAAAAAAAAAAAAAAAAAAAAAAAAAGAGAGAGAGAGTGAAATAGAGAGAGAGAGAGAGAGAGAGAGGAAGACAGACAGACAGACAGACAGACATAGACTGTTTTTTCAACGTCTGCTGTTATCAAAACCTGTTTTTCCAACATCTGCTGTTATCAACACCTGCTCTTGTTAGCTTCGCAGACACCTGAATTATTTTGAAGAATTGTGGATCTAATGACCTAAGCAAAATCTTTAGTACTAAGTTAAGCCCTGACATGACTACTCTGTAGTCATGTCAAGCAGGTGATATGAGTACTCTGTAGTCATGTCAAGCAGGTGATATGAGTACTCTGTAGTCATGTCAAGCAGGTGATATGAGTACTCTGTAGTCATGTCAAGCAGGTGATATGAGTACTCTGTAGTCATGTCAAGCAGGTGATATGAGTACTCTGTAGTCATGTCAAGCAGGTGATATGAGTACTCTGTAGTCATGTCATGCAGGTGATATGAGTACTCTGTAGTTATGTCAAGCAGGTGATATCAGTACTCTGTAGTCATGTCAAGCAGGTGATATGAGTACTCTGTAGTCATGTCAAGCAGGTGATATGACTACTCTGTATTCATGTCAAGCTGGTGATATGACTACTCTGTAGTCATGTCAAGCAGGTGATATGACTACTCTGTATTCATGTCAAGCAGGTGATATGACTACTCTGTAGTCATGTCAAGCAGGTGATATGAGTACTCTGTAGCCATGTCAAGCAGGTGATATGACTACTCTGTATTCATGTCAAGCAGGTGATATGACTACTCTGTAGTCACGTCAAGCAGGTGATATGAGTACTCTGAAGTCATGTCACCGCCGAACCATAGGGAAAAAAATGGCGACCATTATCCTACTTGACTACCATTGAATTATTTAAGAATTTAGAAATTACAATTCCATTTAACGATTTTCTTTAATATTTATTTAAAGTGGTCACGCGGGTGTAGAACTGCAACGTATAAACCCAGTATGCTTGCTGCATTGTTGTATAAACCCAGTAGCTTGTGATTGTTGTATGAACCAGTATGTTGGGCTGCATTTTTTGTATAAACCCCATTATGTTGCTGCAGTTGTATGCCCATATGCTTGCTGCATTGTTGTATAAACAGTATGCTTGCGATTGTTGTAGAACCAGTTTGCTTGCGCTTGTTGTATAAACCCATTGTTTGCTGCTTTTGTTGTATGAACAGTATGCTTGCTGCATTGTTGTTGTATGAACCAGTATGCTTGCTGCATTGTTGTTGTATAAACCAGTATGCTTGCTGCATGGTTGTTGTATGAACCAGTAAACTTGCTGCATTGTTTGTATGAACCAGTATGCTTGCTGCATTGTTGTATGAACCAGTATGCTTGCTGCATTGTTGTATGAACCAGTATGCTTGCTGCATTGTTGCATGAACCAGTATGCTTGCTGCATTGTTGTTGTATGAACCAGTATGCTTGCTGCATTGTTGTTGTATGAACCAGTATGCTTGCTGCATTGTTGTTGTATGAACCAGTATGCTTGCTGCATTGTTGTTGTATGAACCAGTATGCTTGCTGTATTGTTGTTGTATGAACCAGTATGCTTGCTGCATTGTTTGTATGAACCAGTATGCTTGCTGCATTGTTGTATGAACCAGTATGCTTGCTGCACTGTTGTATGAACCAGTATGCTTGCTGCATTGTTGTATGAACCAGTATGCTTGCTGCATTGTTGTTGTATGAACCAGTATGCTTGCTGCATTGTTGTTGTATGAACCAGTATGCTTGCTGCATTGTTGTTGTATGAACCAGTATGCTTGCTGCATTGTTTGTATGAACCAGTATGCTTGCTGCATTGTTGTTGTATGAACCAGTATGCTTGCTGCATTGTTGTTGTATGAACCAGTATGATTTCTGCATAGTTGTATGAACCAGTATGATTGCTGCATTGTTGTTGTATGAACCAGTACGCTTGCTGCATTGATGTATGAACCAGTATGCTAGCAGCATTTTTGGTGTATGACCCAGTATTCTTGCTGCATTGTTGTTGCATGACCCAGTATGCTTGCTGCATTGTTCTTGTATGACCCAGTACGCTTACTGCATTGTTCTTGTATTACCCAGTATGCTTGCTGCATTGTTGTTGTATGATCCAGTATGCTTGCTGCATTGTTGATGTATGACCCAGTATTCTTGCTGCATTGTTGTTGTATGACCCAGTATACTTGCTGCATTGTTGTTGTATGACCCAGAATGCTTGCTACATTGTTGTTGCATGACCCAGTATGCTTGCTGCATTGTTGTTGTATGAACCAGTATGCTTGCTGCATTGTTGTATGACCCAGTATGCTTGCTGCATTGTTGTTGTATGAACCAGTATGCTTGCTGCATTGCTGGTGTATGAACCAGTATGCTTGCTGCATTGTTGTTGTATGAACCAGTATACTTGCTGCATTTCTGTTGTATGAATCAGTATGCTTGCTGCATTGCTGTTGTATGAACCACTATGCCTGCTGCATTGTTGCATGACCCAGTATGCTTGCTGCATTGTTGTTGTATGAACCAGTATGGTTGCTGCATTGTTGTTGTATGACCCAGTATACTTGCTGCATTGTTGTTGTATGACCCAGTATGCTTGCTGCATTGTTGTTGTATGACCCAGTATGCTTGCTGCATTGTTGTTGTATGACCCAGTATGCTTCCTGCATTTTTGCTGTATGACCCAGTATGTTTACTGCATTGTTGTTGTATGATCCAGTATGCTTGCTGCATTGTTTTTGTTTGACCCAGTATGCTTGCTGCATTGTTGTTGTATGACCCAGTATGCTTGCTGCATTGTTGTTGTATGACCCAGTATGCTTCCTGCATTGTTGCTGTATGACCCAGTATGTTTACTGCATTGTTGTTGTATGATCCAGTATGCTTGCTGCATTGTTGTTGTATGACCCAGTATGCTTTCTGCATTGTTGTTGTATGACCCAGTATGCTTGCTGCATTGTTGTTGTATGATCCAGTATACTTGCTGCATTGTTGTATGACCCAGTATGCTTTCTGCATTGTTGTTGTATGAACCAGTATACTTGCTGCATTGTTGTTGTATGAACCAGTATACTTGCTGCATTGTTGTTGTATGAACCAGTATGTTTGCTGCATTGTTGTTGTATGAACCAGTATGCTTGCTGCATTGTTGTATGAACCAGTACGCTTTCTGCATTGCTGTTGTATGAACCAGTATGCAGGCGTGTTTGGGTGTGCAGGTGTCGTCAAGCGTGTGTGTGCAGGTGTCGTCAGGCGTGTGTGTGTGCAGGTGTCGTCACGCGTGTGTGTGTGTGCTGGTGTCGTCAGGCGTGTGTGTGCGTAGGTGACGTTAGGCGTGTGTGTAGGTGTCGTCAGGCGTGTGTGTGTGCAGGTGTCGTCATGTGTGTATGTGCAGGTGTCGTCAGGTGTGCGTGTGCAGGTGCCGTCAAGCGTGTGTGTGCAGGTGTCGTCAGGCGTGTGTGTGCAGGCTTCGTCAAGCGTGTGTGTGTGCAGGCTCCGTCAAGCGTGTGTGTGTGCAGGTGTCGTCAAGCGTGTGTGTGCAGGTGTCGTCAGGCGTGTGTGTGCAGGCGTCGTCAAGCGTGTGTGTGCAGGTGTCGTCAGGCGTGTGTGTGCAGGTGTCGTTAGGCGTGTGTGTGTGTGTAGGTGACGTCAGGTGTGAGTGTGTGTAGGTGTCGTCAGGCGTGTGTGTGCAGGTGTCGTCAGGTGTGTGTGTGTGTGTAGGTGTCGTCAGGCGTGTGTGTGTGTGCAGGTGTCGTCAGGCGTGTGTGCGCAGGCGCCGTCAAGCGTGTGTGTGCAGGCGCCGTCAAGCGTGTGTGTGCAGGTGTCGTCAGGCGTGTGAGTGCAGGTGTCGTCAGGCGTGTGTGTGCAGGTGTCGTCAGGTGTGTGTGTGCAGGCGTCGTCAAGCGTGTGTGTGCAGGTGTCGTCAGGCGTGTGTGTGCAGGCGCCGTCAAGCGTGTGTGTGCAGGTGTCGTCAGGAGTATGTGTGAGTAGGTGTCGTCAGGTGTGTGTGTGCAGGTGTCGTCAGGTGTGTGTGTGTGTGTGTGTGCAGGTGTCGTCACGCGTGTGTGCAGTTGTCGTCAGGGGTGTGTGTGCAGGTGTCGTCAAGCGTCTGTGTGCAGGTGTCGTCAGGCGTGTGTGTGTGTTGGTGACGTCAAGTGTGTGTGTGTGTGTGTAGGTGTCGTCAGGTGTGTGTGTGCAGGTGTCGTCAGGTGAGTGTGTGCAGGTGTCGTCAAGCGTGTGTGTGCAGTTGTTGTCAGGCGTGTGTGTGCAGGTGTCGTCAGGCGTGTGTGTGCAGGCGCCGTCAAGCGTCTGTTTGCATGTTTCGTCAGGCGTGTGTGTGTGTTGGTGTCGTCAGGTGTGTGTGTGTGTGTGTGCAGTTGTAGTCAGGCGTGTGTGTGCAGTTGTAGTCAGGCGTGTGTGTGCAGGTGTCGTCAGGCGTGTGTGAGAGGCGTCGTCAAGCATGTGTGTGTGCAGGTTTCGTCAGGCGTTTTGTGTGCGGGGGCGTCAAGCGTGTGTGTGCGGGTTTGTCGTCAGGCGTGTGTATGCAGGTGTCGTCAGGCGTGTGTGTGCAGGCGTCGTCAAGCGTGTGTGTGCAGGTGTCGTCAGGCGTGTGTGTGCAGGGGCCGTCAAGCGTGTGTGTGCAGGTGTCGTCAGGCGTGTGTATGCAGGTGTCGTCAGGCGTGTGTGTGCAGGCGTCGTCAAGCGTGTGTGTGAAGGTGTCGTCAGGTGTGTATGGCGCGTGCAGGTGGGGGTCAGGGCGTTGGTTGGAGCTGTCTAAGGCGTGGGTTTTGCAGGTGTCCTCAGGCGTGTGGTGCAGGTTCCAGGAGCGTATCATAGTGTACCCCCTAGTGGGGTGGGGGGTAAGGAGCTCCTGGCCCCTTTTCACTGATCGCCTAGGTCACTCCCCCGAGCCGTAGCTTATCGTACCTGCTTAAAGCTTTATGGATCTGCCTCATTTACAGCTTCCCAAACTATTCCCATTTACTGACTACTCTGTGGCTGAAGAAAAAACTTCCTAACATCCCTGTGATTCATCTGTGTTTTTAGTTTCCCAACTGTGTCCCCTTGTTACTGTGTCCAATCTCTGGAACATCCTGTTTTTGTCCCCTTGTCAATTCCTCTTCGTATTTGTATGTCGTTATCATGTCCCCCCTTTTCTCTCCTGTCCTCCAGGTCGTCAGGTTGATTTCCCTTAACCTCTCCTCGTAGGACATACCTCTTAGCTCGGGGACTAGTCTTGTTGCAACCTTTGCATTTTCCCTCTAGTTTCTTTACGTGTTTTGGCTAGGTGTGGGTTCCAAACTGGTGCCGCATACTCCAATATGGGCCTAACGTATAGGGTGTACGGGGTCCTGAACGATTCCTTATTAAGATGTCGGAATTTGCTGTTCTGAGGTTTGCTAGGCGCCCATATGCTGCAGCAGTTATTTGGTTGATGTGCGCTTCAGGAGATGTGCCTGGTGTTATACCACCCCAAGATCTTTTTCCTTGAGTGAGGTTTGTAGTCTCTGACCCCTAGACTGTACTCCGTCTGCGGCCTTTTTTCCCCCTTCCCCAATCTTCATGACTTTGCACTTGGTGGGATTGAACTCCAGAGCCAATTGCTGGACCAGTTCTGCAGCCTGTCCAGATCCCTTTGTAGTTCTGCCTGGTCTTCGATCGATGTGTATTCTTCTCATCAACTTCACGTCATCTGCAAACAGGGACACCTCAGAGTCTTCCCTTCCGTCATGTCGTTCACAAATACCAGAAACAGCACTGGTCCTAGGTCTGACCCCTGCGGGACCCCGCTGGTCACAGTGCCCACTCTGACACCTCGCCACGTCCCATGACTCGCTGCTGTCTTCCTGACAAGTATTCCCTGATCCTTGTAGTGCCTTCCCTGTTATCCCTGCTTGGTCCTCCAGTTTTTGCACCAATCTCTTGTGTGGAACGTGTCAAACGCCTTCTTGCAGCCAAGAAAATGCAATCCACCCACCCCTTCTCTCTTGTCTTATGCTGTCACCATGTCATAGAACTCCAGTAGGTTTGTGACACAGGATTTCCCGTCCCTGAAACCATGCGGGCTGCTGTTGATTAGATCATTCCTTTCTAGGTGTTCCACCACTCTTCTCCTGAAATCTTCTCCATGATTTTGCATACTATACATGTCAGTGACACTGGCTGTAGTTTAATGCTTCATGTCTGTCCTCCTTTTTAAAGTTTGGGGACTACATTTGCTGTCTCCATGCCTAGGCAATCTCCCTGTTTCGATAGATGTATTGGAATATTGTTGTTAGGGGTACACTAGCGCCTCTGCCCCCTCTCTCAATACCCATGGGGAGATTTATCTGGCCCCATTCCCTTTGAGGTATCTAGCTCACTCAGAGCCTTTTCACTTCTCCTCGGTTGTGTGCACTGTGTCCAGCACTTGGGGGTGTGCCCCCTCTCCGTCTTTCTGGGTCCCTTCTGTCTCCTCTGTGAAATTCTTTGAATCTTTTGTTGAGTTCTTCACATACTTCCCGGTCATTTCCTGTTGTCTCTCCTCCTTCCTTCCTTAGCTTGATTACCTGGTCCTTGACTGTTTGTTTTCCTCCTGATGTGGCTGACAACATTTCGGGTCAGATTTGGCTTTCGCTGCTATGTCATTTTCATATTGTCCTTTGGGCCTCCCTTCTTATCTGTGCAATTCATTTCTGGCTCTACGACTGTTCTCCTTATTCCCCTGGTCCTTTGCCTTCTATATTCTTCCATTCCTAGCACACTTGGTTTTTGCCTCCCTGCACCTTTGGTAAACCATGGGCTCATCCTGGCTTTTTCATTACTCCTGTTACCCTTGGGTACAAACCTCTCCTCAGCCTCCTTGCATTTTTTTGGGCTACATTTCCATCTTTCTATTAACTGGTTTCCCTGCCAGTTCTCTGTCCCACTGAACCCCGTTCAGTTGTTCCTCATTCCTTTTTGTAGTCCCCTTTCTTGTATTTTGGCTTCATTCGCCCCTGGCCTTCCTGCTTCTCCTCCACTTGTAGCTCTCTGTGTATTCGAAGCTTACAACCACATGGTCACTGGCCCCAGGGTCTTTCATATGTGATGTCTTCGATATCTGCACTACTGAAGGTGAATACAAAGCCCCAGCCTTGCTGGTTCATCCTCTCCTCTCTCTCTTTAGTGTCCCTTACGTGTTGGTACATGAAGTTCTCCAGTACCACCTCCATCATCTTAGCCCTCCAAGTATCTTGGCCCCCATGTGGGTCCAAGTTCTCCCAATCTATCTCCTTGTGGTTAAAGTCACCCAGATCAGGAGCTTTGCCCTGCATGCATGAGCTCTTCTGGCCACTCTAGCCAGTGTGTAACCTTCGCTCTATGCCTCGTCGTACTCTTGCCTTGGCCTCCTGCTGTTCTGTGGTGGTTATACATCACTGCTATTACCACCTTGGGACCTCCAGAGTTGAAGTTTCCCACTATGTAATCACTTTCTTCTCCGCTATCTTCTCTCTCCAGCTCATCAAATTCCAGCGATTTTTGATCAGCAACGCCACTCCTCCCCCCCCCCTTTTCCCCTCTGTCTTTCCTCAGAATTTGGTATCCCGTTGGAAAGATGGCATCTGTTATCATACCTGTAAGTTTGGGTTTTTCTGTGAGAGTATGATGCCCGGTGATGCTTCTTTGACTCTTTCTTCCCACTCCTCCCACTTATTTGTTATTCATCAGCGTTTTGTAACCATACCTTCATTTTCCCTTTTCCAACACTGTGGTTTGGGGGGCCTGTGAGGGTGGGAGACCTGGGGGAAATACTGTGGGGTTCTATACCCTTGGTGTTGGTGGAGGGCTGTGGGTATGGATTGGGGGTGTGTTGGGATGGTGTGATAGGTTGTGTGGTTTCTGAGAGTAGTTGTGTGTGTGCTTGCCCTTGCTGTTCTGTCCTGCTCTGACTGACCTCTGCTGGTTCCCCCCTTTGGGTCTCTTTTCCTAGCTCCTTTCGTTTTTTTTTGTCCTCTCCCTCAGCTGCTGTCGTTCTGATTTTGTTCTGCTCTGTCTAGGAACACCCTCTTGTACTCTTCCGATATTTCAATCGTGGTTTCTCTTGGAGGATCCTGTTCCGCATGTTTCCGTCCTGAGAATCAGCTTGATTGGTCGGTTTCTCACCTTCGAGTACCCCCTATTCTCTGAAAATTTACAATCTCGTCCCTCTCTTCACCTATTTCTGTTATGATTTTCTAAATTTCCCTCCTTTCCCTTTCTTCTGCTTCCTTTCAGGTGTGCCCTTCCTCTCTCTCCTGAAGCCCATGGGATAAACACTGATTTGCCCTTTCTTCCTCGCATTGCCCACCTCTGTGGCTCTGGACCCTGCCTGTATGTGGTCAGTTTCTCCCTTGATTTTTCCAGTGGCTCTTGATAGCCTTGTTGTGCCTCAAGCATTCGAATTCCACACCCTCTCCATCTGCAACCAGTTGATCTTCCCTTTCACTCCTTGGTCCTCCTTGGCAGATTGATGTGACCTTAGCATAATTCATAATTCCCTTTCCCTTCCTGTTCAGCCTCGCAGCTTCATATGCTGTGTCTTCTCTGGTCACTGCCCCTGTACTCGCTCCAGCCTATTTATCTCAAATTCTAGACCCTTATCTTGGCTACTGCATTTCGACTTTTGCCTCCCAATTCTTTGTCTCCTTCTCCAACCACCTTTCCAATTTCACAGAGAGCTCTTTCTCCATTTTTCAGAAAGCTCTCCAATTTTCTCTCCCCCTCTTGTTCCATCCTTTCCACTGCTCCCCCATCCACTCCTCCCCTACCCGAGCCATTCTCATCTGATCCTTGGGTCCTGCGAGTCCCCACCTTTTTTTTTTTTTTTTTTTTTTTTTTTTTTTTTTTTTTTTTTTTTTTTTTTTTTTTAAGAGTAGAGAGGGGAGAGTTAGAAGGGAAAATGGGGCGAGAGAGAGCAAGAGAGAGAGAGAGCAAGAGAGAGAGAGAGATTTAAGAGAAAGAGAGAGCAGGAGAGAAAAGAGAGCAGAGAGAGAGAGAGAGCAAGAGAGAGAAAAAGAAGAGAGAGAGAGGGAAGAGAGAGAGCAAGAGAGAGAGAGAGCAAGAGGGAGAGAGAGCAAGAGAGAGAGAGAGCAAGAGAGCGAGCAAGAGAGAGAGAGGAGAGAGCAAAGAGAAGAGAGCAAGAGAGAGAGCAAGAGAGAGAGAGAGCAAGAGGGAGAGAGAGCAAGAGAGAGAGAGAGAGCAAGAGAGCGAGAGAGAGCAAGAGAGAGAGAGAAACAAGAGAGAGAGAGAGCAAAAAGAAAAGGGGAAGAGAAAAGAGAGAGAGAGAGAGCAAAAGAGAAAAAAGAGAGGGGCAAAGAGAGAGAGACAAAAGAGAGAGAGAAGAGAGAAGAGGAGAGAGAGGAGCAAGAGAGAGGGGAAAAGGGAGAGAAGAGAAAAGGAGAGCAAGAAGAGAGAGAGCAAGAGAGGAGAGAGCAAGAAGAGAGCAAGAGAGAGAGCAAAAGAGGAAGGGGAGAGGGAGCAAGAGAGAGAGAGAGAGCAAGAGAGAGAGCAAAAGAGAGAGAGGAGGAAGAGAGAGAGCAAAAAGAGAGAGAGAGAGCAAGAGGAGAGAGAGAGCAAGAGAGAGAGCAAGAGAGAGAGAGAGAGGAAGAGGGAAAAGAGAGCAAAAAGAGAGAGAGAGAGAGAGAGCAAGAGGGAGAGAGAGCAAGAGAGAGAGAGAGCAAGAGAGAGAGAGAGCAAGAGAGAGAGAGAGAGCAAAGAGAGAGAGCAAGAGAGAGAGAGAGCAAGAGAGAGAGAAGAGAGAGAGAGGAGCAAGGGGAAGAGAGAGGCAAAGAAAGCAAAGAGAAGAGAGCAAAGAGAAGCAAAAGAAGAGAGGGAAGAGAGAAGAGAGCAAAAGAGAGAGAGAGAGCAAGAGAGAGAGCAAGAGAGAGAAGCAAGAGAGAGAGAGAGAGAGCAAAAGAGAGACAAGAGAAGAGAGAGCAAGAGGAAGAGAGCAAGAGAGAGAGAGAGCAAGAGAGAGAGCAAGAGGAGAGAGGAGAGCAAGAGAGAGAGAGAGAGAGAAGAGAGAGAGCAAGAGAGAGAGAGAAGAGAGAGAGAGAAGAGAGGAGGGAAAAGGGAGGGAGCAAGAAGATAGAGCAAAGGGGAAAGAGAGGGGAGGAAGAGAGAGAGAGAGGGAGGGGGGAGAGAGGGAGATGGAGGAGAAAGGAGGAGGAGAGAAAAAGGGAGGGAAGAATGAGAGAGGGGAGAGAGTAGAGGGGGAGGGAGAGGAGAGAGAGGGGGGAGGGAGGGGAAAGGGAAGGAAATAGGGGGAGAAGGGGAATAGGGGAATGAAAGTGAGGGGAGAGAAAACCTTAGGTGGAAGAGGGGGGGGGCAGGAGAAAAGGAGTTAGGGGGGGGTGAAATTTTGGGGGGCGGAAACAAATGTTGCGGTGGAGGGGGATGTTGAGGGGAGGTGGGTGTTAGTGTGTGAGATGTTAGGGGAAAGATGGAGGGGGTAGAGGGGGGTGGTTGGGGGTTTGTTGGTGAGGGGTGAATTTATGACAAATTAAAAATAGTAAAAGTAAGGGGGGGCCCAAAAGGTTTCATTTCATTCTAAATTTAAAACCAGTGTTGGGGTTTTACTGTGGTTCTACAGTTCTAAGTGCCCGGTTCCCTGTGTGCTTGGTGTTTATTTTATTTTGTATTTGTTATTTGTGTGTGAATGGTTGAGTGTGTATTGTGTGGGGTTAAGGAAAAAATTATGTGTATTTGCTGGGGTGTGCGGTGCGTTGATGTGTGGTGTGTTTGTGTGTTGTTACCTTTTCTTTGTATTGTGTGTCCCCAAATTTATAGATACATTACTTAATTAATTCCGGGTTAAAACATAAATTCAAAACTGTTCCAAAATGATTCAGCACCTAAATTCCACTTTCCCGTAGTTATTGTAATTTTCTTTCTGGGTTTTGGGGTTTTAATTATTTCCCCTCGCTTATGGTGCCCCCTTTTCCTTGTTAACCATCTTCAAATTTTTAAGCTACCTCACTTAACTTTGGTAATAGCTTGAGAAAGAACCTACTACAAATAACGGTTGGGCCCCAAAATAAAACAGGTTTTAGTTTTAAACTGAATATTGGATACTCGTTGGATGTTATGACGGTTTTCACTAATGAAATTCTCAAATGTTTACATTAAACCTAATCTCAGGCCTCCCCGTCCCTATGACTTTGTTGGTCACTTCACTTCCTTCACTTCGGTTCAATTTTTGGGGTTGTCCAGCTGTTGAGGGGTCGTCACTATTGGGTTGCCATTCTCCCTTGTTTTAATTATATTTTTTTCCATTTCTGCTCTTGTTATTTTTATTTCATGTATCACGGTTGGTGCCCACTTTCATTTTTATCCAATTTTCCTCGTATTTTGCACCCGCTTCACCTCCACTTGTCTTGTTTTTGGTTTCTGTGTTGGTTCGAAGGCCTCAGGGGCGCCTAAGGGTTTTTCACTTTGGACTTAAGGATGGGTTCAGGTTCCTCCAGATTTTTTAACTTAATTGGTTTCACTTCGTATGTGTGTGGTTCGCTTTTGGGGTTTAATAAGCGCTGGTTATGCTAACTAGTTGGGGTTTCAGGTTCCACAATTTTATCTCGGGTTTGTGCCACGGGTTTGCAGACTAGGTGTGTTTGGGGTGTGGGTGTGTGCAGGTGTGTCAACGTGGGGTGCGGGGCAGCTTGTCAGGTGTTGTGTGTGTGAGTTTGTCAAGGGGTGTGTTGCGGCCCGGTGTCGTCAGGCGTATGTGTTTTGTGCAGGTGTCTCAGGGTGTGTGTTTGGGGAAGGTTACGTCAGGTGTGTGTGTGGGGGAGGTGTGTCAGGCAGTGTGTGCAGTTCGTCAGGGTGTGGTGCAGGTGTCGTCAGTGTGTGTGTGGTGTGGCAGGTGTTAAAAGGGGAAACGTGTGTTTTGCAGTGTCGTCGCGTGGTGTGTGCAGGTGTCTCAGGATGTGTGCAGGGTCGTCAAGGTGTGTGGGGCAGGTGCGTCAGGCGTGTGTGGTCAGTTTCGTCAGGGTGTGTTTGTGCAGTGTCGTCAGGTGTGTGTGTGAGCAAGTGTCGTCAGGCGTGTGTGTGTGCAAGTGTCGTCAGGTGTGTGTGCGCAGGTGTCGTCAGGTGTGTGTGTGTGTGTGTAGGTGTCGTCAGGCGTATGTGCAGGTGTCTTCTGGCGTGTGTGTGTGCAAGTGTCGTCAGGTGTGTGTGTGCAGGTGTCGTCAGGTGTGTGTGTGCGCAGGTTTCGTCAGGCGTGTGTGTGTGCAGGTGTCGCCAGGCGTGTGTGTATGCAGGTGTCGTCAGGCGTGTGTGTGGAGCTGTCATAAGGCGTATGTGTGCAGGTGTCCTTAGGCGTGTGTGAGTGAGGAGCTGTCGTCACTCGTGTGTGTGCAGCTATCGTCAGGCGTGTGTGTGCAGCTGTCGTTAGGCGTGTGTGTGTGTGCAGGTGTCGCTAGTGTGTGTGTGCAGCTATCGTCAGACGTGTGCGTGCAGGTGTCGTTAGGCGTTTATGTGTTCAGCTATCGCCAGGCGTGTGTGTGCAGGTGTCGTCAGGAATGTGTGTGTGCAGGTGTCGTCAGGCGTGTATGTGTGCAGGTGTCGTCAGGCGTGTGTGTGCAGGTGACGTTAGGCGTGTATGTGTGCAGGTGTCGTCAGACGTGTGTGTGTGCAGGTGTTCTCACTCGAGCATGTGCGCATGTGTCGTCAGGCGCGTGTGTGCAGGTGTCTGGTGTGTGTGCAGGTGTCGTCATGTGTGTGTGTGTGTGTGTGTGTGTGTGTGTGTACAGGTGTTGTCAGGCGTGCGTGTGTACAGGTGTCGTCAGACGTGTGTGTGTGTGCAGGTGTGGTCAGGCGTGTGATGGTAGTCAGGAGTCACCATACCTAACTACCGTCATCAACATCTAAGTGCAGAAGTACACCTCCCTTATAAACAATACACATAAGTAACCCGTACTGTTTTACACAAATCAGTTTTACATCCGAGAACCCCTTCCCACAGGATGCAACTCACAATAGTCGACTAGCACCCAGGTACCTACTTACAGGTAGGTGATCACAGGCAGCAGGTGTAAGAAAACATGTCCAACGCTTCAACCCGTGCCAGGAATCGAACCTTAGACATTCAGTGTGTGAACTGAATATGTTGCCAACTGAGCCACGGTACTAATGTATTTTGTAGATTGAAGAGGAGAGGTATGGAGCCAGTGGTCGTAGAGGAGAGGTATGGAGCCAGTGGTCGTAGAGGAGAGGTATGGAGCCAGTGGTCGTAGAGGAGAGGTAAGGAGCCAGTGGTCGTAGAGGAGAGGTATGGAGCCAGTGGTCGGAGAGGAGAGGTATGGAGCCAGTGGTCGTAGAGGAGAGGTATGGAGCCAGTGGTCGTAGAGGAGAGGTATGGAGCCAGTGGTCGTAGAGGAGAGGTAAGGAGCCAGTGGTCATAGAGGAGAGGTATGGAGCCAGTGGTCGTAGAGGAGAGGGATGGTGCCAGTGGTCGGAGAGGAGAGGTATGGAGCAAGTGGTCGTAGAGGAGAGGTATTGAGCCAGTGGTCGTAGAGGAGAGGTATGGAGCCAGTGGTCGTAGAGGAGAGGTATGGAGCCAGTGGTCGTAGAGGAGAGGTATGGAGCCAGTGGTCGTAGAGGAGAGGTATGGAGCCAGTGGTCGTAGAGGAGAGGTATGGAGCCAGTGGTCGTAGAGGAGA
Organism: Cherax quadricarinatus; assembly: GCF_026875155.1. NCBI lineage: Eukaryota > Metazoa > Arthropoda > Malacostraca > Decapoda > Parastacidae > Cherax > Cherax quadricarinatus. Next base: position 29,003,862 of record NC_069459.1, read on the forward strand.
GGTATGGAGCCAGTGGTCGTAGAGGAGAGGTATGGAGCCAGTGGTCGTAGAGGAGAGTATTGAGCCAGTGGTCGTAGATGGAGGAAAGCCAGGTAGAGGAGGGAGGTGCCAGTGGTCGGAGAGGAGAGGTATGGAGCCAGTGGTCGGAGAGCAGAGGTATGGAGCCAGTGGTCGTAGAGGAGAGGTATGGAGCCAGTGGTCGTAGAGGAGAGGTATTGAGCCAGTGGTCGTAGAGGAGAGGGATGGTGCCAGTGGTTGGAGAGGACAGGTATGGAGCAAGTGGTCGTAGAGGAGAGGTATTGAGCCAGTGGTCACAGAGGAGAGGTATGGAGCCATTGGTCGTAGAGGAGAGGTATGGAGCCAGTGGTCGTAGAGGAGAGGTATTGAACCAGTGGTCGTAGAGGAGAGGTATGGAGCCAGGGGTCGCAGAGGAGAGGTATAGAGCCAGTGGTCGTAGAGGAGAGGTATGGAGCCAATGGTCGTAGACGAGAGGTATGGAGCCAGTGGTCGTAGAGGAGAGGTATGGAGCCAGTGGTCGTTGAGGAGAGATATTGGGCCAGTGGTCGTAGACGAGAGATATTGAGCCAGTGGACGTAGAGGAGAGGTATGGAGCCAGTGGTCGTAGAGGAGAGGTATAGAGCCAGTGTTCGTAGAGGAGAGGGATGGTGCCAGTGGTCGGAGAGGGGAGGTATGGAACCAGTGGTCGGAGAGCAGAGGTATGGAGCCAGTGGTCGTAGAGGAGAGGTATGGAGCCAGTGGTCGTAGAGGAGAGGTATTGAGCCAGTGGTCGTAGAGGAGAGGGATGGTGCCAGTGGTCGGAGAGGAGAGGTATGGAGCAAGTGGTCGTAGAGGAGAGGTATTGAGCCAGTGGTCACAGAGGAGAGGTATGGAGCCAGTGGTCGTAGAGGAGAGGTATGGAGCCAGTGGTCGTAGAGGAGAGGTATTGAACCAGTGGTTAGAGGAGAGGTATGGAGCCAGGGGTAGCAGAGGAGAGGTATGGAGCCAGTGGTCGTAGAGGAGAGGTATGGAGCCAGTGGTCGTAGACGAGAGGTATGGAGCGAGTGGTCGTAGAGGAGAGGTTTGGAGCCAGTGGTCGTTGAGGAGAGATATTGAGCCAGTGGTCGTAGACGAGAGATATTGAGCCAGTGGTCGTAGAGGAGATGTATGGAGCCAGTGGTCGTAGAGGAGAGGTATGGAGCCAGTGGTCGTAGAGGAGAGGTATGGAGCCAGTGGTCGTTGAGGAGCGATATTGAGCCAGTGGTCGTAGACGAGAGATATTGAGCCAGTGGTCGTAGACGAGATATATTGAGCCAGTGGTCGTAGAGGAGAGGTATTGAGCCAGTGGTAGTAGAGGAGAGGTATGAAGCCAGTGGTCGCAGAGGAGTGGTATGGAGCCAGTGGTCGGAGAGGAGAGGTACGGAGCCAGTGGTCGTAAAGGAGAGGTATGGAGCCAATGGTCGTAGAGGAGAGGTATGGAGCCAGTGGTCGTAGAGGAGAGGTATGGAGCCAGTGGTCGTAAAGGAGAGGTATGGAGCCAGTGGTCGTAGAGGAGAGGTATGGAGCCAGTGGTCGTAGAGGAGAGGTATGGAGCCAGTGGTCGGAGAGGAGTGGTATGGAGCCAGTGGTCGGAGAGGTGAGGTATGGAGCCAATGGTCGGAGAGGTGAGGTATGGAGCCAGTGGTCGGAGAGGAGTGGTATGGAGCCAGTGGTCGGAGAGAAGTGGTATGGAGCCAGTGGTCGTAGAGGAGAGGTAAGGACAAAGTGGTCGGAGAGGTGAGGTATGGTGCCAGTGGTCGGAGAGGAGAGGTATGGAGCCAGTGGTCGAAGAGAAGACGTATGGAACCAGTGGTCGGAGAGGTGAGGTGTAGAGCCAGTGGTCGGAGAGGAGTGGTATGGAGCTAGTGGTCGTAGAGGAGAGGCATGGAGCCAGTGGTCGGAGAGGAGAGGTATGGAGCCAGTGGTCGGAGAGGAGAGGTATGGAGCCAGTGGTCGGAGAGGAGTGGTATGGAGCCAGTGGTCGGAGAGGTGAGGTATGGAGCCAGTGGTCGGAGAGGAGTGGTATGGAGCCAGTGGTCGGAGAGGTGAGGAATGGAGCCAGTGGTCGGAGAGGTGAGGTATGGAGCCAGTGGTCGGAGAGGAGAGGTATGGAGCCAGTGGTCGGAGAGGAGACGTATGGAGCCAGTGGTCGGAGAGGTGAGGTATGGATCCAGTGGTCGGAGAGGAGTGGTATGGAGCCAGTGGTCGGAGAGGAGTGGTATGGAGCCAGTGGTCGTAGAGGAGAGGTATGGAGCCAGTGGTCGGAGAGGAGAGGTATGGAGCCAGTGGTCGGAGAGGAGTGGTATGGAGCCAGTGGTCGTAGAGGAGAGGCATGGAGCCAGTGGTCGGAGAGGAGAGGTAAGGAGCCAGAGGTCGTAGAGGAGAGGTATGGAGCCAGTGGTCGGAGAGGAGAGGTATGGAGCCAGTGATCGGAGAGGATAGGTATGGAGCCAGTGGTCGGAGAGGAGAGGTATGGAGCCAGTGGTCAGAGAGGAGAGGTATGGAGCCAGTGGTCGGAGAGGAGAGGTATGGAGCCAGTGGTCGGAGAGGAGAGGTATTGAGCCAGTGGTCGGAGAGGAGAGGTATGGAGCCAGTTGTCAGAGAGGACAGGTATGGAGCCAGTGGTCGGAGGGGAGAGGTATGGAGCCAGTGGTCAGAGAGGTAAGGTATGGAGCCAGTGGTCGGAGAGGAGAGGTATGGAGCCAGTGGTCGGAGAGGAGAGGTATGGAGCCAGTGGTCGGAGAGGAGAGGTATGGAGCCAGTGGTCGGTGAGGAGAGGTATGGAGCCAGTGGTCGGAGAGGAGAGGTATGGAGCCAGTAGTCGGAGAGGAGAGGTATGGAGCCAGTGGTTGGAGAGGAGTGGTATGGAGCCAGTGGGCGGAGAGGAGAGGTATGGAGCCAGTAGTCGGAGAGGAGAGGTATGGAGCCAGTGGTTGGAGAGGAGTGGTATGGAGCCAGTGGGCGGAGAGGAGAGGTATGGAGCCAGTGGTTGGAGAGGAGTGGTATGGAGCCAGTGGTCGGAGAGAAGAGGTATGGAGCCAGTGGTCGGAGAGGAGAGGTATGGAGCCAGTGGTCGGAGAGGAGAGGTATGGAGCCAGTAGTCGGAGAGGAGAGGTATGGAGCCAGTGGTCGGTGAGGAGAGGTATGGAGCCAGTGGTCGGAGAGGAGAGGTATGGAGCCAGTAGTCGGAGAGGAGAGGTATGGAGCCAGTGGTCGGAGAGGAGTGGTATGGAGCCAGCGGTCGTAGAGGAGAGGCATGGAGCCAGTGGTCGGAGAGGAGAGGTATGGAGCCAGTGATCGGAGAGGAGAGGTATGGAGCCAGTGCTCGGAGAGGAGTGGTATGGAGCCAGTGGTCGTAGAGGAGAGGTATAGAGCCAGTTGTCGGAGAGGAGAGGTATGGAGCCAGTGGTCGGAGAGGAGAGGTATGGAGCCAGTGGTCGGAGAGGAGAGGTATGGAGCCAGTGGTCGGAGAGGAGAGGTATTATCTGGAGTTTACCTGGAGAGAGTTCCGGGGGTCAACGCCCCCGCGGCCCGGTCTGTGACCAGGCCTCCTGGTGGATCAGAGCCTGATCAACCAGGGTGTTGCTGCTGGCTGCACGCAAACCAACGTACGAGCCACAGCCCGGCTGGTCAGGAACCGACTTTAGGTGCTTGTACAGTGCCAGCTTGAAGACTGCCAGGGGTCTGTTGGTAATCCCCCTTATGTATGCTGGGAGGCAGCTGAACAGTCTCGGGCCCCTGACACTTAATGTATGGTCTCTTTACGTGCTAGTGACACCCCTGCTTTTCATTGGGGGGATGTTGCATCGTCTGCCAAGTCTTTTGCTTTCGTAGTGAGTGATTTTCGTGTGCAAGTTCGGTACTAGTCCCTCTAGGATTTTCCAGGTGTATGTAATCATGTATCTCTCCCGCCTGCGTTCCAGGGAATACAGGTTCAGGAACCTCAAGCGCTCCCAGTAATTGAGGTGTTTTATCTCCGTTATGCGCGCCGTGAAGGTTCTCTGTACATTTTCTAGGTCAGCAATTTCACCTGGCTTGAAAGGTGCTGTTAGTGTGCAGCAATATTCCAGCCTAGATAGAACAAGTGACCTGAAGAGTGTCATCATGGGCTTGGCCTCCCTAGTTTTGAAGGTTCTCATTATCCATCCTGTCATTTTTCTAGCAGATGCGATTGATACAATGTTATGGTCCTTGAAAGTGAGATCCTCCGACATGATCACTCCCAGGTCTTTGACGTTGGTGTTTCGCTCTATTTTGTGGCCAGAATTTGTTTTGTACTCTGATGAAGATTTAATTTCCTCGTGTTTACCATATCTGAGTAATTGAAATTTCTCATCGTTGAACTTCATATTGTTTTCTGCAGCCCACTGAAAGATTCGGTTGATGTCCGCCTGGAACATTGCAGTGTCTGCAATGGAAGAAACTGTCATGCAGATTCGGGTGTCATCTGCAAAGGAAGACACGGTGCTGTGGCTGACATCCTTGTCTATGTCGGATATGAGGATGAGGAACAAGATGGGAGTGAGTACTGTGCCTTGTGGAACAGAGCTTTTCACCGTAGCTGCCTCGGACTTTACTCTGTTGACGACTACTCTCTGTGTTCTGTTAGTGAGGAAATTATAGATCCATCGACCGACTTTTCCTGTTATTCCTTTAGCACGCATTTGTGCACTATTACGCCATGGTCACACTTGTCGAAGGCTTTTGCAAAGTCTGTATATTTTTACATCTGCATTCTTTTTATCTTCTAGTGCATTTAGGACCTTGTCGTAGTGATCCAATAGTTGAGACAGACCGGAGCGACCTGTTCTAAACCCATGTTGCCCTGGGTTGTGTAACTGATGGGTTTCTAGATGGGTGGTGATCTTGCTTCTTAGGACCCTTTCAAAGATTTTTATGATACGGGATGTTAGTGCTATCGGTCTGTAGTTCTTTGCTGTTGCTTTACTGCCCCCTTTGTGGAGTGGGGCTATGTCTGTTGTTTTTAGTAACTGTGGGACGACCCCCGTGTCCATGCTCCCTCTCCATAGGATGGAAAAGGCTCGTGATAGGGGTTCTTGCAGTTCTTGATGAACACGGAGTTCCATGAGTCTGGCCCTGGGGCAGAGTGCATGGGCATGTCATTTATCGCCTGTTCGAAGTCATTTGGCGTCAGGATAACATCGGATAGGCTTGTGTTAACCAAATTTTGTGGCTCTCTCATAAAAAATTCATTTTGATCTTCGACTCTCAGTCTGGTTAGCGGCTTGCTAAAAACTGAGTCATATTGGGACTTGAGTAGCTCACTCATTTCCTTGCTGTCATCTGTGTAGGACCCATCTTGTTTAAGTAGGGGCCCAATACTGGATGTTGTTCTCGACTTTGATTTGGCATAGAAGAAATACTTTGGGTTTCTTTCGATTTCATTTATGGCTTTTAGTTCTTCCGCGATTCCTGACTCCTATAAGATTCCTTTAGCTTGAGTTCGATGCTTGCTATTTCTCTGACCAGTGTCTCCCTAAGCATTTCAGATATATTGACCTCTTTTAGCCGCTCTGTTATTCTTTTCCGTCGCCTGTAAAGGAAGCCCCTGTCTCTTTCTTATTTTACATCTACTCCTCCTTTTTCTTAGAGGAAAAAAGCCTTGTGCATACATCGAGTGCTACCAATTAATCTGTTTTAGGCATTCGTTGGGGTCTGTGTTGCTTAGTATATCTTCCCAGCTTATATCGGTTAGGACTTGGTTTACTTGGTCCCACTTTATGTTTTTGTTATTGAAGTTGAATTTGGTGAATGCTCCCTCGTGACTAGTCTCATTAGGTCGGTTTGGGGCTCCACGCATACATGTCTGAACCTCAATTATGTTGTGATCTGAGTATATTGTTTTTGATATGGTGACATTTCTTATCAGATCATCATTGTTAGTGAAGATGAGGTCTAGTGTATTCTCCAGTCTAGTAGGCTCTTTATTTGCTGGTTTAATTGAATTTGTGCAGAGATTTAAAAACTCGTGTGAGTGTGAGTTTTCATCAGAGCTGCCTCCTGCTGTTATTACTGCAACAATATTATTTGCTATATTCCTCCATTTTAGGTGCCTTAAATTGAATTCCCCCAGAAGCAAGATGTTGGGTGCAGGAGCTGGAAGATTTTCCAGACAGTGGTCAATTTTTAACAGCTGTTCCTGGAATTGCTGGGATGTTGCATCCGGAGGCTTGTAGACTACAACAATGACTAGGTTTTGGTTCTCGACCTTTACTGCTAAAACTTCCACTACATCATTTGAGGCATTTAGCAGTTCTGTGCAAACAAGTGACTCTGCAATGTACAGGCCAACCCCTCCCCCCTTTTGCCTGTTCACTCTGTCACATCTGTATAGGTTGTAACCTGGGATCCATATTTCGTTGTCCAAGTGATCCTTTATGTGAGTCTCAGTGAAAGCCGCGAACATTGCCTTTGCCTCTGCAAGCAGTCCACGGATGAAAGGTATTTTGTTGTTTGTTGCTGGCTTTAGACCCTGTATATTTGCAAAGAAGAATGTCATCGAACTGGTGGTATTGTTGGTACTGGGGGGGGATTTTTTTCCGGCATTAGTATCTGTATCTGTTGGTTTGGAGTGGAGGCCATCGACTGTGGTTCCACTCCAGGAATGACTGGATTTGGTGTACGATTTCTGCCATTTCCCGCCAGTTTTTTTTCCTTCCTGGCACTAAAAAACCTCTCCCTCTTGAGTGGCTGTGGCTACCAGGTTTTTCCCCTGGCCTGGATGTTTTGTATCTTTTTGTACCCTTTAGATGGTGTGCCTGGCAATTTAAGTTATAGCACAGTCTTTCCTGTACTGAAGAGGTACACATTTCAGGGTGAAAAAGCTTACAGGAAGGGAGTTTGCATTTTCCTGTTGTCATATGGGCATGGCATTTTCTAGGGTGGTCATAGTTGCACGTCCCCTCTGTTTTTCCAGATTTCCCATGTCTGCAGATACCAAGTGCATAGTATGTGCACAGGCTTGGTTTCCGTTTACCTTGGGTTTCTGTGACTGTATTCCCTGTTGGTGCATGTTTCCCTGTCTTATTCCTATCCTCCCTAGCACCAACAATGGAGCTCCCACCAGTTGTTTTTGGTAACATATCCTCACTATAGCTAGTGGAGTCCTCTTGTTTGCTATTTCCTGTGGTATTTCTAGTTTGCAATATTGGTTTTATCTTATCTTTGACTACACTTGTTTCCCCACTACGGCTCCTGTCCCCTATGAGGTCATTTATATGTATTCCTTCCTGCGTATAATTCCCGACTACCTGGACAAAATCTCCAGCTTCACCATTACTGTCTCCCAGGACAGCTCCTCCAGCTTCACCATTACTGTCTCCCAGGACAGCACCTCCAGCTTCTCCATTACTGTCTCCCAGGACAGCACCTCCAGCTTCACCATTACTGTTTCCCAGGACAGCATCTCCAGCTTCACCATTACTGTCCCCCAGGACAGCACCTCCAGCTTCACCATTACTGTCTCCCAGGACAGCACCTCCAGCTTCACCATTACTGTCTCCCAGGACAGCACCTCCAGCTTCACCATTACTGTCTCCCAGGACAGCACCTCCAGCTTCACCATTACTGTCTCCCAGGACAGCACCTTCATCTTCACCATTACTGTCTCCCAGGACAGCACCTCCAGCTTCACCATTACTGTCTCCCAGAACAGCACTATCAGCCCCACATTTACTGACTACCAGGACATCACCTCCAGCCTTACAGTTTCTGACTACATGGCCAGTATCAAGGGCAGTACCATTCAGCCCAGACTTTTTATGTTCCCATCTGTTGTAGAAAGCTTCCAGGTTTTCTATGAAAGCAGCTTTGATGTTATCCTCTTTTAATACCCTTGTGATTTTAGTCCATAGATTTCTCTCATTTGGGCATACCCAAAAACACTTCCCTGTTTTAATACTGCTTGTAGCTAGTTCTTGGATATCTGCACAAGGGGCGTGACACCAATTTCCACAAAAATGACAATTTATCCATGTGGAAGCCCGTTTGTTTGATTGTTTGCAGACTATACAGAGCTTCATAATGATTTGAGTGGTTGATTTACTGTAATTCTACTAGCAACCTCTTGAATACTCTATTAATAACCTCCTTAAAGTGAAGCTCTAGCTATTTGTATTTCTATTTCTAACTAATTGGACAGCTTACGGTGTACGTTCCTGATTTATATTTATTGTTTGTGTTTGATAAGGGCGCCTACAACCCCATCCGTTTACAGTCTGCTTTATTGTCCAACGAATCCGTTTGAAACCAGTCAAGGGTTCGGACCATCAAGGGTTTGGACCAGTCGAGGGTTCGGATCAGTCGATCTGATCTGATCAGTGGGTCACTTATTTAAAACATACTAGTCAGTGATTTGGGCTAACACATGAAGGATCTACTTGAAATTATCTACCCGAGTAATATGTGATTTGATTGATACAGAAGTATAACTTGCGTGTTGAAGAGCCGGTGATTTCTGGCAGCTCCTACAGTGACGAACGGTCGAGCCTCAACCCTTGTTTATCTATCGCTGTATGGAGCCAGTGGTCGGAGAGGAGAGGTATGGAACCAGTGGTCGGAGAGGAGAGGTATGGAGCCAGTGGTCGGAGAGGAGTGGTATGGAGCCAGTGGTCGGAGAGGAGAGGTATGGAGCCAGTGGTCGGAGAGGAGAGGTATGGAGCTAGTGGTCGGAGAGGAGAGGTATGGAGCCAGTGGTCGGAGAGGAGAGGTATGGAGCCAGTGGTCGGAGAGGAGAGGTATGGAGCCAGTGGTCGGAGAGGAGAGGTATGGAGCCAGTGGTCGGAGAGGAGAGGTATGGAGCCAGTGGTCGGAGAGGAGAGGTATGGAGCCAGTGGTCGGAGAGGAGAGGTATGGAGCAGTGGTCGGAGAGGAGAGGTATGGAGCCAGTGGTCGGAGAGGAGAGGTATGGAGCCAGTGGTCGGAGAGGAGTGGTAAGGAGCCAGTGGTCGGAGAGAGAGGAGGTATGGAGCCAGTGGTCGGAGAGGAGAGGTATGGAGCCAGTGGTCGGAGAGAAGAGGTATGGAGCCAGTGGTCGGAGAGGAGTGGTATGGAGCCAGTGGTCGGAGACGAGAGATATGGAGCCAGTGGTCGGAGAAGAGAGGTATGGAGCCAGTGGTCGGAGAGGTGAGGTATGGAGCCAGTGGTCGGAGAGGAGAGGTATGGAGCCAGTGGTCGGAGAGGAGAGGTATGGAGCTAGTGGTCGGAGAGGAGAGGTATGGACCCAATGGTCGGAGAGGAGAGGTATGGAGCCAGTGGTCGGAGAGGAGAGGTATGGAGCCAGTGGTCGGAGAGGAGAGGCATGGAGCCAGTGGTCGGAGTGGTGAGGTAAGTTTCATGTAACTATTAAGCCTGGTCACAGACCGGGCCGCGGGGGCGTTGACCCCAGAACTCTCACCAGGTATACTTCAAGTATACATAAGGATGGAAGAACACTAAATAGTTACCGAATATGAAAAGAAATATGTAAGAGTGTATTAATCTCTCATGGAAGGTTCCCCTCATGTGAGGCTCCCTTCATGTGAAGTTCCCCTCATGTGAGGCTCCCTTCATGTGAAGTTCCCCTCATGTGAGGCTCCCTTCATGTGAAGTTCCCCTCATGTGAGGTTCCCTTCATGTGAAGTTCCCCTCATGTGAGGCTCCCTTCATGTGAAGTTCCCTCATGTGAGGCTCCCTTCATGTGAAGTTCCCCTCATGTGAGGTTCCCTTCATGTGAAGTTCCCCTCATGTGAGGCTCCCTTCATGTGAAGTTCTCCTCATGTGAGGTTCCCTTCATGTGAAGTTGCCCTCATGTGAGGCTCCCTTCATGTGAAGTTCCCCTCATGTGAGGTTCCCTTCATGTGAAGTTCCCCTCATGTGAGGTTCCCTTCATGTGAAGTTCCCCTCATGTGAGGCTCCCTTCATGTGAAGTTCCCCTCATGTGAGGCTCCCTTCATGTGAAGTTCCCCTCATGTGAGGCTCCCTTCATGTGAAGTTCCCTCATGTGAGGCTCCCTTCATGTGAAGTTTCCCTCATGTGAGGCTCCCTTCATGTGAAGTTCCCCTCATGTGAGGCTCCCTTCATGTGAAGTTCCCCTCATGTGAGGCTCCCTTCATGTGAAGTTCCCCTCATGTGAGGCTCCCTTCATGTGAAGTTCCCCTCATGTGAGGCTCCCTTCATGTGAAGTTCCCCTCATGTGAGGCTCCCTTCATGTGAAGTTCCCCTCATGTGAGGCTCCCTTCATGTGAAGTTCCCCTCATGTGAGGCTCCCTTCATGTGAAGTTCCCTCATGTGAGGTTCCCTTCATGTGAAGTTCCCTCATGTGAGGTTCCCTTCATGTGAAGTTCCCCTCATGTGAGGCTCCCTTCATGTGAAGTTCCCTCATGTGAGGCTCCCTTCATGTGAAGTTCCCCTCATGTGAGGTTCCCTTCATGTGAAGTTCCCCTCATGTGAGGCTCCCTTCATGTGAAGTTCCCCTCATGTGAGGCTCCCTTCATGTGAAGTTCCCCTCATGTGAGGTTCCCTTCATGTGAAGTTCCCCTCATGTGAGGTTCCCTTCATGTGAAGTTCCCCTCATGTGAGGTTCCCTTCATGTGAAGTTCCCCTCATGTGAGGTTCCCTTCATGTGAAGTTCCCCTCATGTGAGTTTCCCTTCATGTGAAGTTCCCCTCATGTGAGGCTCCCTTCATGTGAAGTTCCCCTCATGTGAGGTTCCCTTCATGTGAAGTTCCCCTCATGTGAGGCTCCCTTCATGTGAAGTTCCCCTCATGTGAGGTTCCCTTCATGTGAAGTTCCCCTCATGTGAGGCTCCCTTCATGTGAAGTTCCCCTTATGTGAGGCTCCCTTCATGTGAAGTTCCCCTCATGTGAGGCTCCCTTCATGTGAAGTTCCCCTCATGTGAGGCTCCCTTCATGTGAAGTTCCCCTCATGTGAGGTTCCCTTCATGTGAAGTTCCCCTCATGTGAGGTTCCCTTCATGTGAAGTTCCCCTCATGTGAAGCTCCCTTCATGTGAAGTTCCCCTCATGTGAGGCTCCCTTCATGTGAAGTTCCCCTCATGTGAGGCTCCCTTCATGTGAAGTTCCCCTCATGTGAGGCTCCCTTCATGTAAAGTTCCCCTCATGTGAGGCTCCCTTCATGTGAAGTTCCCCTCATGTGAGGCTCCCTTCGTGTGAAGTTCCCCTCATGTGAGGCTCCCTTCATGTGAAGTTCCCCTCATGGGAGGCTCCCTTCATGTGAAGTTCCCCTCGTGTGAGGCTCCCTTCATGTGAAGTTCCCCTCATGTGAGGCTCCCTTCATGTGAAGTTCCCCTCATGTGAGGTTCCCTTCATGTGAAGTTCCCCTCATGTGAGGCTCCCTTCATGTGAAGTTCCCCTCATGGGAGGCTCCCTTCATGTGAAGTTCCCCTCGTGTGAGGCTCCCTTCATGTGAAGTTCCCCTCATGTGAGGCTCCCTTCATGTGAAGTTCCCCTCATGTGAGGCTCCCTTCATATGAAGTTCCCCTCATGTGAGGCTCCCTTCATGTGAAGTTCCCCTCATGTGAGGTTCCCTTCATGTGAAGTTCCCCTCATGTGAGGTTCCCTTCATGTGAAGTTCCCCTCATGTGAGGTTCCCTTCATGTGAAGTTCCCCTCATGTGAGGTTCCCTTCATGTGAAGTTCCCCTCATATGAGGTTCCCTTCATGTGAAGTTCCCCTCATATGAGGCTCCCTTCATTTGAAGTTCCCCTCATGTGAGGCTCCCTTCATGTGAAGTTCCGCTCATGTGAGATTCCCTTCATGTGAAGTTCCCCTCATGTGAGGTTCCCTTCATGTGAAGTTCCGCTCATGTGAGGCTCCCTTCATGTGAAGTTCCCCTCATGTGAGGCTCCCTTCATGTGAAGTTCCCCTCATGTGAGGTTCCCTTCATGTGAAGTTCCCCTCATGTGAGGTTCCCTTCATGTGAAGTTCCCCTCATGTGAGGTTCCCTTCATGTGAAGTTCCCCTCATGTGAGGTTCCCTTCATGTGAAGTTCCCCTCATGTGAGGTTCCCTTCATGTGAAGTTCCCCTCATGTGAGGTTCCTTCATGTGAAGTTCCCCTCATGTGAGGTTCCCTTCATGTGAAGTTCCCCTCATGTGAGGTTCCCTTCATGTGAAGTTCCCCTCATGTGAGGATCCGCTCATACGAGGGGAACCTATTTTTAAAACTACACAGTTATCCATAGTCTCATTTGTGAAAGCTTTTACAAAGTAAGTATACACTTTCACATTTATTTTATCTTCCACTGTTCCTAAGACAATTGTGTAAGTTAAGAGCGACCTCCTCTGACCCAATTGCTAATCTGATTTGCTGGGATTCCGAGTGATTGGCAATCTTGCTTTTTATAAATATATCAGTTTTACATCCTAGGAACAGTATTAATGTTGGTAGAATCACCTGACATAAGAGCAGTTAAGATAGGATTTTGTTCGGATTTTTAACCCCGGAGGGTTAGCCATCCAGGATAACCCAAGAAAGTCAGTGCGTCATCGAGGACTGTCTTATTTCCACTGTGGTCCTCAATCTTGTCTCCCAGGATGCGACCCACACCAGTCGACTAACACCCAGCTACTTACTTCCTGCTACGTGAACAGGGACAGCAAGTGTAAGGAAACATGACCAACGTTTCCACCCGTACCGTGGATCAAACTCCGGGTACTGAGTGTGAATCTTGACTCAGAACATAGATTTGCATACTGAACCATGGCTGTGAATCTCATACATTTTGACAAAAATAACTGACTACGTATGCCACTTAATTAAGTTACAGTTACTGGATGAACTACAGGGAACTGAGGCAGCGCATCGATACCTTGAAACCAATTGGCACGAGTCTCTCACTTAACATCTCCCTCTCCTCTACACTCCCCTCTTCTCCATCTTCATTAACAATTAATAAATCCAACTTTTCGCATACCACCCTAATTTTAATCACATAATTCTTGAATTTATTCATTTGCATTCCATCTTTTCCCCTCCAAAACTGATCCTTTAACATTACCACTGCTCCTTCCTTCTATCTCTCTCACACACCTCACCTAATTCCATTTATTTCTCCCCACTGATTATCTCCTATCTCCTTTCAGCTTAGACATAGGACATTCAGTTTTTTTTCATTTATAACATTCACACTCGTGTCTTTCTCCCTGCATTTTAATCAAGTCTTACAACTTCTCCATTGAGATTTTTATTTTCAAAACATCAGCCGCTTCTCACTGAGGCTGGGTGATCCAAAAATTAGAAGAAACACTTTCATCATCACTCAATCAGTCTTACCAGAGGTGTATCGAATCTACAGTTTAATAACTGCAACATATGTCCAGCCTTCCTTCAGAGTACAGACACTGTAGTTTCCAAGTCCAGGACTAAAGTCCGGTTAACCGGTTTAATTTAATTCCTTCATAAATGTTACCTTTCTCGCACTCCAACAGCACGTCAAGTCATAAAAACCACTTGCCTTTACTCTCTCCTATCTAACATATTCATGCACGCTTGCTGAAGTCTAAGCCCCTCGCACACAAAACCTCCCTGACTCCTCTCCCTCCACCCTTTTTAAGACGATCCCAGCCCTGACTTCCGTCCACTACAAATTTCTATGCCCTCCAAGCCATTCTGCTTTGTTTCAGCCTCTCTAAATGTCCGACTCTCCACAGCTCTCAGAATGGAGATGAAAGGAAATAATATAGGAACAAGAACTATTAAGAAAATGGAAGTCAACTCAGATGGGTGTTTATCTACATATATGTATATGCCTGTCTATATTTAACTAAGTGTAAGTAGAAGCAACAGGATGTACTTGTGTGCTCGTGAGATAGAGAGAAAAAACACCAGAAATCCCACCATTGTGAGACATAATTAGTATTTTCCGATTCACATTCATTTAGGAGGACGGTAGTTCCTGGTTGCTGTCTACCAACCAACTACCACAGGACGGTAGTTCCTATGTGAGTGGTTGCTGTCTACCAACCAACTACCACAGGACGGTAGTTCTTATGTGAGTGGTTGCTGTCTACCAACCTACTACCACAGGACGGTAGTACCTACGTGAGTGGTGGCTGTCTACCAACCTACTACCACAGGACTGCAGTTCCTACGTGAGTGGTTGCTGTCTACCAACCTACTACCACATGACGGTAGTACCTACGTGAGTGGTTGCTGTCTACCAACCAACTACCACAGGACGGTAGTTCTTATGTGAGTGGTTGCTGTCTACCAACCTACTACCACAGGACGGTAGTACCTACGTGAGTGGTTGCTGTCTACCAACCTACTACCACAGGACGGTAGTACCTACGTGAGTGGTTGCTGTCTACCAACCTACTACCACAGGACGGTAGTACCTACGTGAGTGGTTGCTGTCTACCAACCTACTACCACAGGACGGTAGTACCTACGTGAGTGGTTGCTGTCTACCAACCTTGTAACTACATCTGCTCTCATCATTATATATTCTCATCTACGTAGGATTCAATCAACATCTTTTCTCATTAACATCAGCTCTTCTCAGCATCTGCTATTATCAGCATTTGCTATTATCAGCATCTGCTATTATCGGCATTTGCTATTAACAAAGTGTGCTTTCATCATTCTCTTTTCTTATTACCATCTATTATTAACACCTCAGTTTATCAACATTTGTTATCGCTAACATCTGCCCTTATCAACATCTGCTGCCATCAAAGGTACCTCGCTCCAGACACCTCTGTTGTTCTTAATGAGGCGCTTTCTTGTCATTACAGCGTGACTCAGGGTTAGCACCCGAACCTGGTCACCAGTCTGGCCCAGACATTCATTGACTAACATTTGTTGTCAAGAAATTCCTTACGCAGACATTAGTAAGTCTGGCAGCCATTGATATGTATCAATATCCAAGACATTTCTTGACTAGGCATGCATTGCCTAGTCATGCATTGCCTAGTCATGCATTGCCTAGTCATGCATAGCCTAGTCATGCATTGCCTAGTCATGCATTGCCTAGTCATGCAATGCCTACTCATGCATTGCCTAGTCATTCCCTGCCCAGATATTCACTGTCTAGACGTTCATTGACCAGAAATTCATGACCCAAAAATTGATTTATCAGGAATAAATTGCCCGTTCATTGACTGGACAGACATTCCTTGTGTAAACATTTAGAGCTCAGATATTTTTGCTCCAGACAATCTTTGCTCTGACATTCCCTGACCAAACATTCCCTGACCAAACATTCCCTGACCAAACATTCCCTGACCAAACATTCAGTGTCTAAACATTCCCTTGTCCTAACATTCCCTGTCTAATCATTTCTTGACCAAACATTCCCTGTTCAAACATTCCCTGTCCTATCATTCCCTGTCCAAACATTCCCTGTCCTAACATTCCCTGTCTAAACATTTCCTGTCTAAACATTTCCTGTCCAAACATTTCCTGTCCAAACATTCACTGCCCAGATTCACTTTAACTACAGCAACATTCCTGCTCAGACGTTCACTGCTCACACATTCCTGTTGCATCATCCTAGCCACCAGCAACTTTGTGTACAGAATTGCAAATATAATTACAAAAGATGTCTTATATATATTTAAGCAAAAAATAACAATCTTAATGCATCTATGCACAATAGAAATGACACAAAAATGTATTAATAAATACTTTACAGACTGTAGGTATACTTACAACATGTGAAGTGATTTTAGTCCACGGAAGAGATCCCTCACCGAGGTCAGTAGATTGCCAGACATACTACTGTTGAAATATATTGTGTTAGTAATATATTTCTACGGCCTCTTCTTCAGTGGTGCCTTAATGCTGCTTGATCCAGTGAATTAGATCTACCCTCCCCTTCCTTAGATCAAACTTTATTACCTCTCATTGCTTGGGAGATGTATTATTCCTACAAGTTTAACTGTTTCATATTGAATATAATCATTTAAATAATAATACTAATATTGA
Organism: Cherax quadricarinatus; assembly: GCF_026875155.1. NCBI lineage: Eukaryota > Metazoa > Arthropoda > Malacostraca > Decapoda > Parastacidae > Cherax > Cherax quadricarinatus. Next base: position 29,019,841 of record NC_069459.1, read on the forward strand.
TGATGATGATGATAATAATGATGATAGTAATTTTGTGGCGATATATCTTGTTAGTTCTCCATGGGGAAGTGGAACAGAATTCTTCCTCCGTAAGCCATGCGTGTCGTAAGAGTCGACTAAAATACCAGGAGCAAAGGGATAGTAACCCCTTCTCCTGTATATATTACAAAATGTAAAAGGAGAAACTTTCGGTTTCCCTTTTAGGCCGCCTCGCCTCGGTGGGATGCGGCCGCTGTGCTGAAAGAATATCGTGTTAGTAAAAGTATGTGGAGATACGATGTGTGAGCATAGCTTCGTAGAGATTAAAATAGGTCATCTACTACACAGTATTTTTCGGATCTGACGCTGGCAAATTTCTGTGGCTATCCGAACTTCCGGAGATGCTATTATTTATCAGTGTTTGGGAAACCCGGTGTCTGTTTGGCCTAGTGTACACATTGTTGTATAAATAATGTACGTAAAACTGTTTTCAAATCCCATGAAATGTTGGGTAGACAATGCTTAGCAAGTAGTGATGAGCTTTAGCGGTCTTCCAGATGCTAACCTAACCAGTCTGGCTATAAACAAAGGCGATAGACTTGTCCAAAGCTGTCTATTAAAAAAGCTACATAACTGTCTATCAAGGAAGCTTAATGGCTGTTAATCACAGGAGTTCAATGACTGTCTATCAAAAGAACTCTAAAAGTTGGCCTATAGTTATCTATTAATGAAAAGTTCTAAGGTAGGCTATCAGTGAAAGATACTGCTTTCAGTTCTCTGATAAATATCAGAAAGGGGTCAATGATTTTACCAAAGAATGTCTATTGCTGTCAGTCACATTGTGCTTCCCTCACTAATAATTTTTAAAGCAATCCAATAACATATACCTCCCTGTTTATTAACGAAGGTTTGGTCATGATACGGTGATTCCCAGTTTACATATAAGGCGAAGTTGGACAAAAAAAAAATAGAACTTGACAAAATTAGAGTTAAATACTTTGTTTGTGGCCAGCAGTAACAGCCTGGTTGAACAGGCCCTGATCCACCATGAGGCCTGGTCACAGACCGGGTCGCGGGGGCGTTGACCCCCGGAATCCCTCTCCATGTATACTAAAGGGTAACGGAGCTAAAGTGCAGTTGTATGGAAAATAATAGTGTGTAACTATCAAGTGGTTGTTAGCAGTTTACTGGATTGTTAGCGGAACAATAGTAGCGTCATTATTCAAAAACTCCTGCAAAAACTTAAGCCAATACAGACATGTTTATCAAAGCAGTGGACAGATTTAAGTAAAATAAGTCTGCAAGCTACATTATCAATAGCTCTTATGGATTGCAAGATGGAATTCAATGCCCCTCTATCTAGTCTATTCAATATATTAATTTAGCTGGTAAGATCTGTGTGGTTAGTGAGCCTCTTAATGGGGCATAACTTGTAGGTACCCTTGTGTTGTAGGAACCCTTGTGTTGTTAGAACCCTTGTGTTGTTAGAACCCGCGATCAGAGAGTCACAAGTTTTCAGACCGTCCTAGTGTTCGCTCAGGTGTGTTTTATATCACTGGTTGGTATCAATTATCAAGATCTGTTTCAAAATTTTGCTGTCAGCAACGATGTAATATCATTGTTCACCAGGGTGCCTATTCCACAAGTTGTCACTTTGTTCTGCTAAAAGGTCACTGAAGACCTAGACCAGGGATGGCCAACCTTTGGCACATGTGCCAAAAGTGGTACATTTCATGATTAGAAGTGGCACATTGCACCCCAGTAACAAGTATTAACTAATAACCGATTTGAAGCAAAAACTTACAGTAGAAACTGTATTCGAATGCACCCTTATTAGTAAAATCCAGTACAGTTGACCCTCGGTTATCGGCCGTAATCCGTTCCAGAAGGTCGGCCTAAAACCGAAATAATATTTCCCCTAAGAATTAATGTAAATACAATTAATCCGTTCCAGACACCCAAAAATAAAATCGAGGAAAGCAAATACCGATATTCGCAATCACTATATTCGGTATTACACCTATTAGTCTGCAGCTGAGCGTCGATGAGTGTGCATGCTTAAAATTAGCGATCATAAACCTTAATAAGAATTGTGAAGAAAAAAATCCTATAAGGAAAGCTGTAAGGATCACAAAACAATGGAATACACCTTGTAGACTTGTCAACTTCTACAGCATTTTCTGTTATAAATATAAATGTGCCCCACTCCATAAAGGTGGCAGCAAAGCATTAGCTAAGAACTATTGACCAATAGCTCTAAGGTCCCACATCATACAAATCTTTGAAAGAAGATCGCAAATCACCTGGATTCCCAAAAACTGTACAATCCAGGGCAACATGGGTTCAGGGCAGTTCATTCCTGCCTCTCACAACTACTGGATCACTATAATATGGCCTTGGATGCACTGGAAGAAAATCAGAATGCAGATGTAGTATACACAGACTTTGCAAAAGCGTTTGACAAGTGCGATCATGGCGTAATAGCGCACAAAATATGTGCTAAAGGAATAACTGGCAAAGTGGGGAGATGGATCTTCAACTTTCTAACCAATCGGTGGCCCGGTAGCCTGGTGGCTAAAGCTCCCGCTTCACACACGGAGGGCCCGGGTTCGATTCCCGGCGGGTGGAAACATTTCGACACGTTTCCTTACACCTGTTGTCCTGTTCACCTAGCAGCAAATAGGTACCTGGGTGTTAGTCGACTGGTGTGGGTCGCATCCTGGGGGACAAGATTAAGGACCCCAATGGAAATAAGTTAGACAGTCCTCGATGACGCACTGACTTTCTTGGGTTATCCTGGGTGGCTAACCCCCCGGGGTTAAAAATCCGAACGAAATCTTATCTTATCTTCTTATCGATCACAAAGAGTAGTGGTCAACAGAGTTAAATCGGAGGCTGCCATAGTGAAGAGCTCTGTTCCACAAGGCACAGTACTCGCCCCCATCCTGTTCCTCATCCTCATATCAGACATAGATAGAAATGTAACCCACAGCACCATATCATACTTTGCAGAATATACTAGGATCTGCATGAGGCTGTCATCTGCTGAGGTTGCGGTTAACCTCCAAGAAGATATAAACAAAGTTTTCCAGTGGGAAATGGTAAACAAAATGATGTTCAATGAGGACAAATTCCAGCTACTCCGTTATGGAAAACTGGAGGAGATAATAACAAGAGCAGAGTATACTACAAACTCTCGCCATACAATAGAGCGGAAAAATAATGTAAGGGACCTGGGAGTAGTAATGTCTGAGGATCTCACTTTCAAGGATCACAACAGTGCCACGATCACAAGTGCAAAGAAAATGATAGGATGGTTAATGAGAACGTTCAAAACGAGAGATGCCAAACCAATTATGATCCTTTTCAAATCACTTGTTCTCTCTAGGCTGGAATACTGCTGTACATTAACATCTCCGTTCAAAGCAGGTGAAACTGCGGATCTAGGGAGTGTACAGAGAACCTTTACTGCACGTATAAGTTCAGTCAAGCACCTTAACTACTGGAAACGCTTGGAAGCGCTGGACTTGTACTCGTTGGAACGCAGGAGAGAGATATATATCATGATCTACACTTGGAAAATCCTGGAGGGAATGGTCCCGAATCTGCACACGGAAATCACTCCCTACGAAAGTAAAAGACTGAGCAGGCGATGCAGAATACTCTCAATTAAGAGTAGGGGCGCCATAGGTACACTAAGAGAAAACACCATAAGGGTCTGGGGCCCAAGACTGTTCAACAGCCTCCCACCAAGCATAAAAGGAATTTCCAATAAACCCCTGGCTGCCTTCAAGAGAGAGCTGGACAGATACCGAAAGTCAGTGCCGGATCAGCCGGGCTGTGGTTCGTATACCTTGAAAAAGTTTTAATTTTGTAAAGTTTTCTATATATGAGTAGATGAAATTTCTCTTCACTGAACTTCATAATGTTTTCTGCGGCCCATTTTAAGATTTGGTTGATGTCCACTTGGAGTCTGGCGGTGTCTACGATGGAGGTCACTGTCATGGCAATTTGGATGTCATCCGTAAAGGAAGACACGGAGCTATGGCTTACCTCTCTGTCTATGTCAAATATGAGGATGAGGAATAGGATGGGAGCGAGTACTGTGCCTTGTGGAACAGAGCTTTTCATTGTATCTACCTCAGACTTTACTCTGTTTACTATAACTCTTTGTGTTCTATTTGTTAGGAAGTTATAGATCCATCTACCACTTTTTCCTGTTATTTCTTTATCGCGCATTTTGTGCATTATTACACCATGGTCACACTTGTCAAAGGCTTTCGCAAAGTCTGTTTACACTACATCTATATTTTGTTTATCTTCTAAAGCATCCAGGACCTTGAGATAGTGGTCCATCAGCTGGGACAGACAGAAGCGACCTGCTCTAAACCAGTGTTGCCCTGGGTTGTGTAAATGATGGGTATTTAGGAGGTTGGCGATCTTGCTCCTTAGAACCTTTTCAAAGATGTTTATGTTAGGGGATGTTAGTGCTATTGGTCCGTAGTTCTTTGAAATTGCTTTACTGCCACCTTTGTGGAGTGGGGCTATGTCTGTTGTTGTTAGTGAGTGTGGGATAACCCCTGTGTCCATGCTCTCTCTCCATAGAATGCTGAAGGTTCGTGACAGGGGTTTCTTGCAGTTCTTGATGAACACGGAATTCCACGAGTCCGGGCCTGGGACAGAGTGCATGGGCTTGTCATTAATTTCTTTTTCGAAGTCTTGTGGTGTTAGTATAATAACAAAGATATTTTAAACTACCAAATTTTGAGTCTCGGACATAAAAAAATAATGTAGATTGTCGACCCTTAGTCTGGTTAACGGCTCACTGAACACTGAGTCGTATTGGAACTTTAATATCTCACTCTTTTCTTGGTTGTCATCTGTGTGTCCCATCCCGCCTAAGCACAGGCCCAATACTGGATGTTGTTTTCGCCTTAGATTTGGCATAGGAGAAGAAGTATTTTGGTTTTCTTTCAATTTCATTGATGGCTTTCAGTTCTTTCTAAAATTCTTGTCTTCTGTAAGATTCGTTAAGTTTAAAATCGATATTTGCTGTTTCTCTGACTAGTGCTTCCCTTCGTATTTCAGCAGCTCTGTGGCTCTTCGCCTTCTTCTGTATAGGGAGCGTCTCTTTCTTTCTAGTTTACATCTCTTTCTTTTTCATAATGGAATGTGCACTGAGCAGACCTAAAGTGCCACAGAGTTAATTGTTTATAGGCAAAGGTTCGGATCGGTGTTGTTTAAGATATCTTCCCAGCTTGTTTTTGTTACTGAAGTTGAATTTTGTGAAGGCTCCCTCATAACTGATTATATTTTGCTGGTCAAGATTCCTGCGCATACATGTCTGCACCTCTATTATGTTGTGATCTGAGCGTATTGTCTTTGATGCGGTTATATTACATATCAGATCGTCGTTGTTAGTGAAGATGAAGTGCAGCGTATTTTCTAGTCTTGTAGGCTCTATTATTTGCTGGTTTAAAGTGAATTTGGTGCAGAGATTTAATAGCTCGTGTGTGTGTGAATTTTTATCTGAGCTGCCTCCTGGGGTGATCTCTGCTAAAATATTATTTGCTACATTCCTCTATTTTAGGTGTCTCAAGTTGAAATCTCTCAGCAGTAAGAAGTTTGGAGCAGGATTTGGGAGATATCCAGACAGTGGTGAATTTTCAAAAACTGTTCTTGTAACTGCTGGGAAGTTGCATCTGGAAGCTTGTATTCAACCACTATAACGAGATTTTGTTTTCCGATGCTTCCTGCGAAAAACTTCAACTACATCATTTGAGGTGTTTAGCAGTTCTGAGCAAATGAGCGACTCTGTGACGCATAGGTCAACGCCCCCCCTCCCTCTTGTTGACCCGTTTAGTCTATCGCATCTGAATAGGTTATAAACTGAGATCCATACATCACTGTCAAAATGATCCGTTATGTGGGTCTCTGTGAAAGCCACAGTTGATTTTTTTGTGGTTTATTGGGGTTTGTTTGGTTGGTGTTGGATGTTGTTTGGGTTTTTGGGTTGGTGTTGGGGTTAAATTGGTTTGTGTGGTGATTTTTAAATGGTGTTGTGGTTTTTGGGTTGTAGTATTTGGTAGTTGTGGTGGTTTGTTGTAGGTGTTGTTGTTTTTGGTAGTTTGTTTTTGTTTGGTTTGGGGTTTTGCTAGTTTTGTAGTTTGGCTGGTGTTTGATGAAGTATTGGAGTTGGTTTGTTGGGATGAATGTTTTAGTGTGGTGGTTGTGATTGTATTTTGGGTTTAGTTAGTTGGTGTTGTGTGATGTATTGTTTGGGTTGTATTTGTGATTAGATTGGGTAGTTTTGGCGGTGATGTGATAATGGTGGTGAGTTTTTGGTATTGTGGTTTTTATTGATTGTGTGGTGTATTGTTGTGTGGGGGTTGTGTGTGTTTGTTGTGGTTTTTGTAGGTTGTGGTGGTTGGTTATTGTATGTGGGGTGTTGTGTGTATTTTGATGATTGATTGGTTGGTGTTGTAGTATTTTGTGTTTACTGTTTGTGTTGAGTGTTGTGGTAGTTTGAATTTGGGATTTGGATGATATTTAGAGTTTTTGTGATGATATTTTAATGTTTTGTAGTGGTGTTTTAATTGTGAGTATTATTAAGTTTGATTAAGATGTTTGATATTAATTTAAATGGTTTGGATTTGGTTTGGGGGTTTGGATATAGTATTGGGTTGTGGTTATTTGTGATGGTTGTAGTTTGTGGTTGAGTTTAGATATTTTGTGTGTGTTGTTTGTTTGTTGTGTTGGGTTTGTTGTGATAGGTTAGATTTGGGTTTGGGTTTGTGTGATAGTTTTGAGTTGTGGTTGGGATGGTTTAAAAATTTGGGTTTGGGGTGATTGTGATATTTTTGGTATTTTGGGAGGGTGTTGGATGAGTATTGGAGTTGTGGGGTTTGGTTTAAAGTTTTAGTTGGTGTTGGTTGGGATTGTATTGGGAGTTTGGTGGTTGTTTGTAATTTTTGGGTTTGATTGTGGGTAAATTGATGGAGTTTGGTGGTGATTGGTGATGTATTGGTAGTTGGTGGGATTGTGATATTTGGTATGTGGTTGTGTGTGTGTGATGGATTGGGTTGTGATGTTGGATTGATAGGGTATGGTGGGATTTGATAGTTTGTTTTGGTTATTGGTTAGAGGTAATTTTGTGTGATATTGGGGGTTTAAAAATGAAATTGTGTTGGTTGTATGTATATGTATTTGTTGGTGATTTGTATGTTTTGGGTTTGGTGGTGAATGGATTTGGGTTTGTTGTGGTGGTATTTGATTGGATTTATTGGTGTTGTGATGGTAGTTTGGAGTTGGTAGGTTTGTGTGGTATTGTTATTTGGGGTTTGGGTTGTGGGTGATTGGTTGTGTTGGTTGGTGTATTTGAGAATAGTATTGGAATTTGGGGTGGTTGGTGTTGGGGTGATGTATTGGTTGGGATGGTATTGAGTTGGATTTTTGGGTGATTGTGTAGGTTTGGGTTTGTTGTGTTGGTGTTGTTGGTGGTTGGTTGGTGTTTGGGTATTGGTGTTTGGTGGTGTTGATGTATTGGTAGTTGTGGTTGTATTAAATGATTTTGGATTGTGGTGATTTAGTGTTTTGGTTTGTGGGGGTGTTGATGATAGTATTGGTAGTTTGGTTGGTTGATTGTATGATGTATTGTTTTGGGGTTGTGTGGGATTGTATGATTGTTTGGTGTTGTGGTTGGTGATTGTTATTGTATTGGGAGTTTGTTGGTTGTTGATTGTATATTGGATTGTGGTTGGTGATGTGATATAATTGTGTTGTGGTGGGTGATGGTGATATATATTGTAGTTGGAGGTTGTGGGGGTTGTAGGTTGTATGGTTTGTGGTTTTGTGAATTGGATAGGGGTTGGTGTTGTGTGAAGGGTTTTGGTAGGTTTGGTGTTGTGTGCGATTTGGGTGTTGTGGTTGGTGTTGTATGAAGTTTGGATTGTGGTTGGTGTTTGGTGTGATTGATTTGTGGTGTTGTGTTGGGTATTTGGAGTTTTTTGGCGGGTTTGTGAGGAGATTGGTAGGGGGGTTTGTGTTGTGTGTAGTTTGGTAGTTTGGTGGTGATTTTTGATTAGTTTGTTGGGATGGTGGAATTGTAATTTTGGTAGTTGTGGTGGTGATTGTATGATGTATTGGTATTGGGTGGTTGTTGTGATGATTTGGTATTGTGGTGGTGTGTTTTGTATTTGTGTATTGTTTCGGTGGTGATTGTGATATAGTAGGGGAGTTGTGGTGGGTTTGGATGATAGTATTGGTATTGTGGTTGGTGATTGTATGGTATTGTGGTAGGATTGGTGATAGTTTGGTAGTTGGGGGTGGTGATTTTGGTGATTGTTATTTGGGTGTGGTTGGAGATTGTTTGGAAGTTGTGGTGGGTTTGGGGGGATTGATTTATTGGGGGGTTTTGTGGTTGGGTTGGAGGTTGTTGGTTATTTGTTGTTTTGGGTATGTGTGTTGGTGTGGTTGATTTGTGATTGTTGGTGTTGTGGTGGTGTTGTATTAGTTTTGGGTGTTGTGGTGGTGTTGTGATGTTTTGGTAGTTGTGGCTGGTGTTTGTGAGAATATTGGTAGTTGTGGCTTGTGATTGTGATGATGTATTTGTTGTGGCTGGTGATTGTATGATAGTTTGGAGGGGGTGGTGTTGTTGATGTATTGGGTTGTGGTGGTGATTGTGATGATGTATTGGTAGTTTGGTGGTGATTGTGATTAGTTTGTAGTTGGGTGTTGATTTTAGTATTGGTAGTTGTGGGTTGGTGATTGTGATAGTATTGGTAGTTGTGGTTTGGGTGATGTGTAATTTTTGGTATTTGGGGTTTGGGGTGATTGTGGGTTTAGTATTGGTGTTGTGGTGGGGGTGTTGTGATGTATTGGTGGTGTTGGGTTTGGTTTGGGTGTTTTTTGGGTGATTTTGGTGTTGTGGTGGTGATTGTGAATGTTTTTGGTTTTTGTTGGTGTTTTTGGTTGGGTGTTGTGAGTTGGTTATTTTGTGGTGTTGTTGGTGTTTGGGGATTTGGTGTGTGGTTGGTGTTGTTTATATTGGTGTTGTGGTTGGTGATTGTGTTAGTATTGGTGGTTGTGGTGGTTATTGTGTAGTATTGGTATTGTGGTTGGTGTTTAGTAGGTATTTGGTAGTTGGGGTTGGTGATTTTTGGGATAGTATTGGGTGTTTTGGTGTGGAGGGTAGTTTGGGGATTGGTGTTGATTGTGATGATAGTATTGGTGTTGTGGTTGGTGGTGATTTGGGTGTTGGTGGATTGTTTTGTTGGATAGATTGTTTGGTTGTTGTTGGTGTATTTTTGGGTGTTGGTGTTGTGTGGTGATTTGTATTTGGTTGTTGTGTTGTATGTATTGTAGGTTGTGGTGGTTGGGTGGATTTGATAGTTTGGTTGTGTTGGGTTGTTGGATGTATTGGTGGAGTGTTGGTGTTTGTGTTTGGTATTTGTGTTGGTGATTGTTGTGTTTGGATTTGTTTTGTGGTTGTTTGATGTAGTATTGGTAGTTGTGGTTGGTGATTGTGATGATAGATTGGTGGTTTGGTTTTGGTTCTTATTGTGTTTGGTATTGTGGTTGGTGTTGTGATGTGTTGGTGATTGGTAGTTTTGGTTTGATTGTGATGATGTTTGGTTTGTTTTTGGTTGGTGTTTGGTGATTGTGTTGTGGTGGGGTTGGTATTGTGGTAAAAATTGTATTGGGTTGGTGATTGTGATTGGTTATTTTGGGTTTGTTGTGGTTGGTGATTGTGATGATTAGTTTTGGGTTTAGTTGTGGCTGGTGATTGTTATGAGAGTTTTGGTATTTGGGTGATTGGTGATTGTGATGATAGTATTGGTAGTTGTGGTTGGTGATTGTGATGATTAGTATTGGTATTTTGTGGCTGGTGGTTGTGATGTTTAGTGTTGGTAGTTGTTGTTGGTGATTGTGATAATAGTATTTGTAGTTGTGGCTGGTGGTTGTGATGATAGTATTGGTAGTAGTGGCTGGTGGTTGTGATGATAGTATTGGCAGTTGTGGTTGGTGATTGTGATGATAGCATTGGTAGTTGTGGCTGGTGATTGTGATGATAGTGCTGGTGGTTGTGATGATAGTATTGGTAGTTGTGGCTGGTGATTGTGATGATAGTATTGGTAGTTGTGGTTGGTGATTGTAATGATAGCATTAGTATTGTGGCTGGTGATTGTGATGATTAGTGCTGGTAGTTGTGATGATAGTATTGGTAGTTGTGGCTGGTGATTGTGATGATAGTATTGGTAGTTGTGGCTGGTGATTGTGATGATAGTATTGGTAGTTGTGGTTGGTGATTGTGATGGTATTTGTAGGTGTGGCTGGTGGTTGTGATGATAGTATTGGTAGTTGTGGCTGGTGATTGTGATGATAGTATTGGTAGTTGTGGTTAGTGATTGTGATGATAGTACTGGCAGTTGTGGCTGGTGGTTGTGATGGTAGTATTGGTAGTTGTGGCTGGTGATTTTGATGATAGTATTGGTAGTTGTGGTTGATGATTGTAATGATAGTATTGGTAGTTGTGGCTGGTGATTGTGATGATAGTATTGGTAGTTGTGGCTGGTGGTGTGTGATAGTATTGGTAGTTGTGGCTGCTGATTGTGATGATAGTATTGGTAGTTGTGGTTGGTGATTGTGATGATAGTTTTGGTAGTTGGGGGGGTTTTGGTGTTGTGATGTTTGTATTGGTAGATGTGGTTGGTGATTGTGATGATAGCATTGTAGTTGTGGATTGGTGATTGTGATGATAGTATTAGTAGTTGTGGTTGGTGATTGTGATCATGTATTGGTAGTTGGGGTTGGTGATTCTGTTTTTTTGTTTGGAAGTTGTGGTTGGAGATTGTGATGATAGTATTGGTAGTTGTGGTTGGTGATTGTGATGATATTATTGGTAGTTGTGGATGGTGATTGTGGTGATAGTATTGGTAGTTGTGGCTGGTGATTGTGTTGTATTGGTAGTTGTGGTTGGTGATTGTGATGATAGTATTTGAAGTTGTGGTTGGAGATTGTGATGATAGTATTGGTAGTTGGGGGTTGGTGATTTTTGATGTTTATTATTGGTAGTTGTGGATGGTGATTGTGGTGATAGTATTGGTTGTTGTGGCTGGTGATTGTGTTGTATTGGTAGTGTGGTTGGTTGTTTGTGATAGTATTTTTTAGTTGTGGTTGGTGATTGTGATAGAATTGGTAGTTGTGGTGGTGATTGTGATAATAGTACTGGAAGTTGTGGTTTGGGAAAATTGTGATGTAGTATTGGTAGTTCTGGTTGGTGATTGGGGTGGTAGTATTGGTAGTTGTTGGCTGGTGGTTGTAATGATAGTTTTGGGTAGTTGGGGTTTGGGTTTGATTGTGATGTTTAGTATTGGAAGTTATGGCTGGTGATTTTTTGATGGTAGTGTTGGTAGTTGTGGTTGGTTATTGGATAGTTTTGGTAGTTGTGGTTGGTGATTGTGATGATTGTATTGGTATTTGGGTGACTGGTGATTGTGATGATAGTTAGGTAAGTTGTGGTTGGTGATTATGAGGGTTTGTATTGGTAGTTGTGGTTGGTGATTGTGTGATAGTACTGGAATTTGTGGCTGGTGATTGTGATGACAGTATTGGTAGTTGGGGTTTTGGTGATTGGGTGAGGTTTAGTATTGGTGGATTGGTAGTTGTATTTGGGTTTGATTGTGTTTGCATTGGTAGTTGTGGTTTGTGATTGTGATGATAGTATTGGTATTTGTGGTGGTGGTTGTGATGTAGTTTGGTGTTGTGGCTGGTGATTGAGATGATAGTATTGGTGGTTGTGGTTGGTGATTGTAATGATAGTATTGGTAGTTGTGGCTGGTGATTGTGATGATAGTATTGGTAGTTGTGGTTGGTGATTGTGATGATAGTATTGGTAGTTGTGGTTGGTGATTGTGATATTATTGGTAGTTGTGGTTCGTGATTGTGATGACAGTATTGGTAGTTGCGGCTGGTTATTGTGATGATAGTATTCGTACTTGTGGTTGGTGATTGTGATGATAGTATTGGTAGTTGTGGCTGGTGATTGTGATGATAGTATTGGAAGTTGTGGTTGGAGATTGTGATGATAGTATTGGTAGTTGTGGTTGGTGAATGTGATAATAGCATTAGTAGTTGTGGATGGTGATTGTGATGATAGTATTAGTGGTTGTAGTTGGTGATTGTGATGATTGTATTGGTAGTTGTGGCTGGTGATTGTCATGATAGTACTGGAAGTTGTGGTTGGAGATTGTGATGACAGTATTGGTAGTTGTGGCTGGTGATTGTGATGATAGTATTGGTAGTTGTGGCTAGTGATTGTGATGATAGTATTGGTAGTTGTGGCTGGTGATTGTGATGATAGTATTGGTAGTTGTGGCTGGTGATTGTAATGATAGTATTGGCAGTTGTGGCAGGTGATTGGATGTTTGTATTGGTGTTGTGGTTGGTGATTGTGTTTGATAGTATTGGAAGTTGTGGTTGGAGATTGTGTGATAGTTTTGGTAGTTGTGGTTGGTGACTGTGTGATAGTTATTGGTAGTTGTGGTTGGTGGTATTGTGGTGGTAGTATTGGTAGTTGTGGTTGGTGATTGTGATAGTATTGGTAGTTGTGGCTGGTGATTGTGATGATAGTATTGGTAGTTGTGGCTGGTGATTGTGATGATAGTATTGGTAGTTGTGGCTGGTGATTGTGATGATAGTATTGGTAGTTGTGGCTAGTGATTGTGATGATAGTATTGGTTTGGGTTTGTGGCGGGAGTGATTGTGATGATAGTATTGGTAGTTGTGGCTGGTGATTGTAATGATAGTATTGGCAGTTGTGGCAGGTGATTGTGATGATAGTATTGGTAGTTGTGGCTGGTGATTGTGGTGATAGTATTGGTAGTTGAGGTTGGTGATTGTGATAGTATTGGTAGTTGTGGGTGGTGATTGTGATGATATTATTGGAAGTTGTGGTTGGAGATTGTGATGATAGTATTGGTAGTTGTGGTTGGTGATTGTGATGATAGTATTGGTAGTTGTGGCTAGTGATTGTGATGATAGTATTGGTAGTTGTGGCTGGTGATTGTGATGATAGTATTGGTAGTTGTGGCTGGTGATTGTAATGATAGTATTGGCAGTTGTGGCAGGTGATTGTGATGATAGTATTGGTAGTTGTGGCTGGTGATTGTGGTGATAGTATTGGTAGTTGTGGTTGGTGATTGTGATAGTATTTGTAGTTGAGGTTGGTGATTGTGATAGTATTGGTAGTTGTGGTTGGCGATTGTGATGATAGTATTTGTAGTTGTGGCTGGTGATTGTGAGAGTATTGGTAGTTGTGGTTGGTGATTGTGATAGTATTGGTAGTTGTGGTTGGTGATTGTGATAAATAGTATTTGCGTTGTGGCTGGTGATTGTGATAGTATTGGTAGTTGTGGTTTGGGTTTGATTGTGATAGTTTGGTAGTTGTGGTTGGTGATTGTGTTAGTATTGGTAGTTGTGGTTGGTGATTGTGATGATAGTTTTGTAGTTGTAGCGGGTTTGATTGTGATAGTATTGGTAGTTGTGGTTGGTGATTGTGATAGTTTTGGTAGTTGTGGATGGTGATTGTGATGATAGTATTGGTATTTTGTGGTGATGATTGTGATGTAGTATTGGTTTGTTGTGGCTGGTGTTGTGATAAAATTTTGGTATTTGTGGCTGGTGTTGTGAGTGTTTTGGTAGTTGGGCTGGGGGTTGTGATGTTAGTTTTGGTAGTTGGGTGGTGATTGTGTTGTTTGTATTGGAGTTGTGGTTGGTGATTGTGTGTTGTTTTGGTAGTTGTGGATGGTGTTGTGAGATAGTATTGGTAGTTGGGGTTGGTGTAGTGATGATTATTGGTAGTTGGGTTGGTGTTTGTGAGATGTTTTGTAGTTGGGGGTGGTGTTGTGATGTTTGGTGTTGTGGTTGGTGATTTTGATGTATTGGTATTTGTGGGGTGTTGTGATGATAGTTTTGGTAGTTGTGGTTGGTGTTAGGTGATGTTTTGGTAGTTGTGGTGGTGATTGTTGAGTAGTATTGGTGTTGTGGCTGGTGATTTGTGATAGTATTGGTTTTTGGGGTGGTAATTGGTGATTTTGTTGGTATTTGTGGTTGGGATTGTGTGATGTATTGGTAGTTGTGGCGGGGTGATTGTGAAAAGTTTTGGTAGTTGGGGTTTGGGTGATGGTGTGATAGTTTTGGTAGTTGGGATGGTGATTGTGTGATAGTTAGGTGATGTGGTTGGTGTTTGTGAAAGTATTGGTGAATGGTTGGTGTTTGTGATGAGGTTTTGGGTGTTGTGATGGTGATTTGATGATGTATTGGTAGTTGGTTGAAATTGTGATGAAAGATTGGTAGTTGTGGCTGCTGATTGTGATGATAGTTTTGGTATTTGTGGTTGGTGATTGTGATGATAGTATTGTGTTGTGGTTGGTGATTGTGAGATAGTTTTTGTAATTGGGGCAGGTGTTGTGATATGTTTTTGAAGTTGTGATGGGATTTGATAGTTTTGGGTATTTGTCTGGTGATTGTGAGTGTATGTATTTGGGGTTTGGTGATTGTGGTAAAAGATTGGTTTTTTGGGTGGTGATTGTGTGGTTTTTGGGTTTGTTTTGGTTGGTGATTGTGATTGTTATTGGTGTTGTGGCTGGTGATTGTTTTGAGGTATTGGTAGTTGTTTTGGTGATTTGATGATATATTGGTAGTTGTGGTTGGTGATTGTGATGATAGTTTTGGTAGTTGTGGCTGGTGGTTGTGATGTAGTGTTGGTGTTGTTGTTGGTGATTGTGATAATAGTTTTTGTATTTGTGGCTGGGGGTTGTGATGATGATTGGTGTAGGGGGGCTGGTGGTTGTGATGATAGTTTGGCAGTTGGGGTTTTGGTGATTGTATGAAAGCTTGGTGTTGGGCTGGTGATTGTGATGATGTGTGGTGGGTTGTGATGATATTTTTGGTAGTTGGGGCTGGTGTTGTGTGTAGATTTTTTTGGGTTTGGTGATTGTAATGATGCTTAGTATTGTGGTGGTGTTGTGGTGATAGTGCTGGTATTTGTTTTGTAGTATTGGTAGTTTTTCCCTGGTGATTGTGATGTTTTTTTGGTAGTTGTGGCTGGTGTTGTGATGATAGTATTGGTAGTTGGGTTGGTGATTGTGATGGTATTTGTAGGTGTGGTGGGGTTGTGAGATAGTATTGGGTAGTTGTGGCTGGTGTTTGTGTGATGTATTGGTAGTTGTGGTTGTGTTGTGAGTAGTATGGTAGTTTGGTGGGGTTGTGTGGTGTTTGGGTTGGGCGGGGTTGATTTTGATGATGTATTGGTAGTTGGGGTTGTGATTGTAATGATATTTTTGGGTGTTGGGTGGTGATTGTGTGTTGTATTGGTGTTGTGTGGTGGTTGTATGAAGTTTTTGTTTTTGTGGCTGCTGATTTTGTAGTTTGTATTGGTAGTTGTGGTTGGTGTTGTGATGATAGTTTTGGAGTTGGGTGGTGATTTGTTGATAGTATGGTAGTGTGGTTGGTGATTGTGAGATAGCTTAGTAGTTGTGGATGGTGATTTGTGTGATTTTTATTTTTTTTGGGGGTTTGGTGATTGTGATCTTTTTTGGTAGTTGTGGTTGGGATTGGATTTTTGTTTTGGAAGTTTGGTTGGAAAATTGTGTGTAGTATTGGTAGTTGTGGTTGGTGATTGTGTGATATTTTTGGTAGTTTGTGGATGGTGATTGGGTATGTATTGGTGTTGTGGGGGTGATTGTGATGTTTGGTAGTTGGGGTTTGGTGTTGTGATGATAGTATTTGAGTTGTGGTTTGGGATTGTGTGATAGTTTGGTTTTGGGGTTGGGTGATTGTGATGTTTTATTGGTAGTTGTGGTTTTGATTTGGTGATAGTTTGGTATTTGTGGAGGGTGATTGTGTTAGTTTTTTTGTTGTGGTTGGTGATTGTGATGTATTTGTATTTGGGGTTTGGTGTTTGTGATAGAATTGGTAGTTGTGGGGTGTTGTGTAATGTCTGGAAGTTGGGGTTTGGGAAAAATTGTGAATAGTATTGGTATTTTGGGTTTGGTGATTGTGGTGGTAGTATTGGTAGTTGTGGCTGGTGGTTTGAAATGATAGTATTGGTAGTTGTGGTTGGTATTGTGATGATAGTTTTGGAATTTTATGGTGGTGTTGTGATGGTATGTGGTAGTTGGGGTTGGTTTTGTGATAGTATTGGAGTTGGGGTTGGTGATTGTGTGATAGTATTGGTAGTTGTAAAGGGTTGTTTGGATGATAGTTTTGTAAGTTGGGGTTGGTGATTATGAGGGTGTTTGGTAGTTGGGGTTGGTGATTGTGATGTTTGAATGGAATTTGTGGCTGGTGATTGTGTGCATTTGGTGTTTGGTGGTGATTGTGAGGATAGTATTGGTGGATTGGTAGTTGTGTTGGTTTTATTGTGATGCTTGGTATTTGTGGTTTTGTTTGTGATGATGTATTGGTATTTGGGCTGGTGGTTGTGATTTTTTGTATTGGTAGTTGGGCGGTGATTGAGATGTGTATTGGTGTTGGGGTTTGGGTGATTGTAATGTAGATTGGTAGTTGTGACTGGTGATTGTGATGATGTATGGGTAGTTGTGGTTGGTGTTGTGAGTTTAGTTTGGTGTTGGGGTGGTGATTGTGTATTATTGGTGTTGTGGTTCGTGATTGTGATGACAGTTTGGGTTTGTTGCGGCGGGTTATTGTGATGATAGTATTCGTCTTGTGGTTGGTGTTGTGATGTTGTATTGGTAGTTGTGGTGGTGATTGTGATGTAGTTTTGGAAAAGTTGTGGTTGGAGATTTGATGTAGTATTGGTAGTTGTGGTTGGTGAATGTGTAATGATTGTAGTTGTGGGGGGTGTTGTGTGTAGTATTAGTGGTTGTAGTTGGGATTGTGATGTTGTTTTTGGTAGTTGTGGTGGTGTTTGCATGTAGTAGGGAAGTTGTGGTTGGAGATTGTGATGACAGTATTGGTAGTTGTGGTGGTGATTGTGATGATAGTTTTGGTAGTTGTGGTGTGTTGTGATGTAGTTTGGTGTTGGGGTGGTGTTGTGAGAAGTATTGGTAGTTGTGGGGGTGTTTGTAATGATAGTATTGGCAGTTGTGGCAGGTGATTGAGTGATGTTTTGGTAGTTGTGGTTGGTGATTGTGATGATAGTTTTGGGAAAAGTTGTGGTTGGAGATTGTGATTTTTGTATTGGGTTGTGGTTGGTGACTGTGATGAAAATTTGGTGTTGTGGTTGGTGATTGTGGTGGTAGTATTGGTAGTTGTTGTTGGTGATTGTGATATTTTTGGTAGTTGTGGTAGTGTTTGATGATATATTGGTGTTGTGGTGGTGATTGTGATGATAGTTTGGTAGTTGTGGTGGTGATTGTGTTTAGTTTGGTAGTTGTGGCTGGTGATTGAAATGTAGTTTGGCAGTGTGGCAGGTGATTGTGATGATAGTAGGGGGGTAGTTGGGGTGGTGATTGTGGTGTGTTTTGGGTGTTTTTTTGGTTGGTGATTGTGATAGTTTTGTATTTTGGGGTTGGTGTTTGTGATAGTATTGGTGTTGGGGGTGGTGATTGTGATGATATTTTGGAATTTTGGGGGTTGGGTTTGTGATGATAGTTTGGGTGTTGGGTTGGTGTTGTGGGGGGAGTTTGGGTGTTGTGGTGGTGGTTGTGATGATGTATTGGTTTTGTGGTTGGTGTTTGGGGGGGATAGTTTAAAAAGTTGTCGTGGGTTTGTGTTTGGTGTTTGGTGGTTGGTGATTGTGTGTATCGGTTTTGGGGTTGGTGATTGTGATGTAGTTTGGTAGTTGTGGCGGTGTTTGTATGATAGTTTTGGGGAAGTTGGGGGTTGGAGATTGTGATGTAGTTTGGTGTTGGGGTTGGTAAATGTGTAATAGCTTAGTGTTGTGGTTGGTGTTTGTGATGATAGTTTTAGTGGTTGTAGTTGGTGATTGTGATGTTGTAGGGGGTTTTGTGGTGGGATTGTCATGTAGTATGGAAGTTGTGGTTGGGTTTGTGATGACAGTTTTGGTAGTTGTGGCTGGGATTGTGATGATAGTTTTGGGTAGTGGGCAGTGATTGTGATGTTGTATTGGTAGTTGGGCTGGTGTTGTGTGTTTTGTATTGGTAGTTGTGGTGGGTTTGTAAGTAGTATTGGATTTGTGGCAGGTGATTGAGATGATAGTTTTGGTATTGGGTTTGGGTGATTGTGTGATGTTTTGGGAAAAGTTGGGTTGGAGTTTTTGTGATAAAGTTTTGGTAGTTGTGGTTGGTGTGTGATGATATTTTTGGTTTTGTTGTGGTTGGGTTTGGTGGTAGTATTGGTAGTTGTGGTTGGTGATTTGTGATGTATTGGTGTTGGGCTGGTGATTGTGATGATAGTTTTGGTAGTTGTGGTAGTGATTGTGTGATAGTTTGGTAGTTGGGTGGTGATTGTGATGATAGTTTTGGTAGTTGTGGCTGGTGATTGTAATGATAGTATGGGTTGTGGCAGGTGATTGTGATGTAGTTTTGGTATTTGGTGGTTATTGTTGGTGATGTTTTGGTAAGTTGAGGTTGGTGATTGGATTGTATTGGTAGTTGTGGGTGGTGATTTGATGTTTTTGGGAAAGTTGTGGTTGGAGATTGTGATGTATTTTTGGTAGTTGGGGTTTGGGTGATTGTGATTTTTGTTTTGGTAGTTGTGGCTAGTGATTGTGATGTTTTTTGGTTTTGTGGTGGTTTTTGTGATGATAGTTTGGTGTTGTGGCTGGTGTTGTAATGTAGTATTGGCTTTGGGGGCAGGGTTGTATGATAGTTTGGTAGTTGTGGGGGTTTTGGGGTTGTATTGGTATTTGTGGTTGGGATTGTGATAGTTTTGTATTGGGGTTTGGTGTTTGTGATGTTTTGTGTTGTGGTTGGCGATTGTGATGTAGTATTTGTAGTTGTGGTGGTGATTGTGAGAGTTTTGGTATTTGTGGTGGTGTTGTGATGTAGTTTTGGTAGTTGTGGCTAGTGTTGTGTGAAAATTTTTGGGTAGTTGTGGTGGTGATTGTGTGAAGTTTGGTAGTTGTGGCTGGTGATTGAAATGTGTATTGGCAGTTGTGGCAGGTGTTGTGATGATAGTTTTGGGGTGTTGGGTGGTGTTGGGGTGATAGTTTTGGTAGTTGGGTTGGTTGATTGTGTAGTATTGGTTTGTGGGTGGTGTTGTGATGATTTTTGGGAAAGTTTGGTTGGAGATTTGATGATAGTTTTTGGTTGTTGTGGTTGGTGAGGATGATAGTATTGGATTTTGGGGGGTAGGATTGTGATGATAGTTTGGTTTTGTGGCTGGTGATTGTGTGATAGTTTTGGTATTTGTGGCTGGGATTGTTTTGATAGTTTGGCTTTGTGGGAGGTGATTGTGATGATAGTATTGGTAGTTGTGGTGGTGATTGTGGTGATAGTTTGGTGTTGTGGTTGGTGATTGTGATAGTTTTTGTAGTTGGGTTGGTGATTGTGTGTATTGGTAGTTGGGGGTTGGCGATTGTGATGATGTATTTGTTTTGGGGGGGTGTTTTGTGATTTATTGGTGTTGGGGTTTGGGTGTTGTGTAGTATTGGTAGTTGTGGTTGGGATTGTGTGATGTTTTTGCGTTGTGGCTGGTGATTGTGATAGTTTTGGTAGTTGGGGTTGGTGATTGTGATAGTTTTGGTGTTGTGGTTGGTATTGTGTAGTTTGGTGTTGGGTTGGTGATTGTGATGATAGTTTTTGTAGTTGTGCTGGTGATTTGATGTTTGGAGTTGGGGTTTGGTGTTGTGTAGTAGGTAGTGTGGTGGTGTTTGTGATGTGTTTTGGTATTTGTGGTGGTGATTGTGTGATAGTTTGGGTAGTTTGGTGGGGTTTGTGATAAAATTGGTTTTTGTGGTGGGATTGTGATGATATTTGGTAGTTGGGGGTGGTTGTGATGTGTTTTGGGTAGTTGTGGCTGGTGTTTGTGATGATAGTTTGGTAGTTGTGGGGTGATTGGTGTTTGTATTGGTAGTTGTGGATGGTTGTTGTGAGTAGTTTGGTGTTGTGGTTGGTGTTAGTGAGTAGTATTGGATTTGGGGTTTGGGGGATTGTGATGTTTGTTTTTGTGTTGTGGCTGGTATTGTGATGTTTGGTAGTTGTGGTTGGTGATTTTGATAGTTTTGGTAGTTGTGGTGGTGTTGTGTGATAGTATTGGTAGTTGGGGTTTGGGATGTGATGTTTATTTGGAGTTGTGGTGGTGTTTGTGATGATAGTATTGGTAGTTGGGCTGGGATTGTGTGATGTATTGGTGTTGGGGCGGAAATTTGATGATATTGTGGTAGTTGTGGTTGGTGATTGTGATGATAGTATTGGTAGTTGTGGTGGTGATTGTGTGACAGTTTGGTAGTTGTGGTTGGTGATGGTGTTGTGTATTGGTTGTTGTGATGGTATTTTGTGTTGTTATGGTAGATGTGGTTTTGGTTTTTTGTGAAAAGTATTGGTTTTTTTTGGTTTGGGATTGTGTGAGGTATTGGTGTTGTGAGGTGATTGGTGATAGTATTGGTAGTTTTTTTTCGTATTGTGTAAAAAGTTTTGGGTAGTGGGGGTGTGATTGTGATGATAGAAGGTGTTGGGGTTTTGGTGTTTGTGTGTGTTTATAGTTGGGTTTGGTGTTTGTGATGTTTTTTGGAAATTGTGGCAGGTGATTGTGTGTAGTTTTGATGTTGTGATGGGATTGTGATAGTATTGGTATTGTTGGTGTTGTGATGTTTGTTTTAAGTGTTGTGGTTGGTGTTGTGGTGAGTTTGGGTATTTGTGGTGGTGTTTTGGGTGGAAAATTTGGTTGTTGTGGTTGGGTGATTGTGTGATAGTTTTGGTATTTGTGGGGGTGTTGTTTGGGTTTTGGTAGTTGTGTTGGTGATTGTGATGATAGTATTTGGTAGTTGGGGTTGGTGTTTGTGTGAAGTATTGGTGTTGTGCGGGTGGTTGTGATGTAGTGTTGGTGTTTTTGTGGTGTTTGTGAAAATGTTTTGTAGTTGGGTGGTGGTTTGATGATAGTTTGGTAGTGTGGCTGGGGGTTGTGATGATAGTATTGGCGTTGGGGTTGGTGTTGTGATGATAGCTTTGGTGTTGTGGTGGTGATTGTGTGTAGTGTGGGGGTTGTGATGTGTTTTGGTAGTTGTGGCGGTGTTTTGTGATGATAGTTTTGGGTATTTTGGGGGGTTGGTGTTTGAATGATAGCATTAGATGTGGCTGGTGTTTGTGATGATAGTGCTGGAGTTGTGTGATAGTTTTGGTAGTTGTTCCTGGGATTGTGTGATAGTTTTGGTAGTTGTGGCGGTGATTGTATGATGTATTGGTAGTTGTGGTTGGTGATTGTGATGGTATTTGTAGGTGTGGTGGGGGTTTGGGATGATATTTTTGGTAGTTGTGGGGTGATTTGATGTTTAAAAATTGGTAGTTGGGTTGTGATTGTGATGATAGTAGGGTATTTCTGGGGGTTTGTTATTTTTGGGAGTTGGGGGGTTTTTTAGTATTTTGGTAGTTGTTTTTAGATTTAATTTTATTTATTTTTATTTTATTTTTTTAAAATTTCTTTTTTTAATTTTTTTATTTCATATTTTTATATTATTTTTTTATTTTAAAAATATTTATTTTTGGGGGTGGTGATTGTGATGTAGTTTTGGGTAGATGGGTTGGGATTGGATGATGCTTGTAGTTGTGGTGGTGGGTGATGATAGTATTGTAGTTGTGGTTGGTGTTTGTGATATGGGATTGGTAGTTGTGGTTGGTGTTGTGAGATATTTTTTGGAAATTTGTGGTTGGAGATTGTGGTAGTATTGGTAGTTGTGGTTGGTGTGTGATGTATTATTGGTAGTTGGGATGGTGATTGTGGTGTTGTATTGGTAGTTGTGGCGGTGATTGGATAGATTGGTAGTTGGGTTTGGGTGATTGGATGATAGTATTTGAAGTTGTGGTTTTGGAGATTGTGATGATGTTTGGTAGTTGTGGTTGTGATTGTGATGATATTTTGGTAGTTGTGGATGGTGATTGGGGTGATAGTTTTGGTAGTTGTGGCGGGTGATTGTGATAGTATTGGTAGTTGGGTTGGTGATTGTGATGTATTTGAGTTGTGGTTGGTGATTGTGATAAATTTGGTTTTTTTGTGGTGGTGATTGTGAAAATAGTACGGGAATTGGGGTTTGGAAAATTTGTGATGAAGTATTTGGTATTTTGGGTTGGGTGTTGTGGTGGTTAGTATTGGTAGTTGTGGCTGGTGGTTGTAAGTAGTATTGGTAGTTGTGGTTGGTGATTGTGTGATGTATTGGGTTTGGCTGGTGTTTGTGATGGTAGTGTTGGATTTTTGGTTGGTTTTGTGATAGTATTGGTAGTTGTGGTTGGTGATTGTGATGATGTTTGGAGTTGTGACTGGTGATTGTGATGATAGTTTTTTGTAAGTTGGGTTTGGTATTTTGATGGTAGTATTGGTGTTGTGGTTGGTGATTGTGATGAAGAACTGGAATTTGTGGCTGGTGATTGTGAAAAACGTTTGGAGTTGGGGTTTGGTGATTGTGAGGATAGATTGGGGTTTTGGTAGTTGTTTGGTGTTTGTGATAGCTTTGGTGTTGTGGTTTGTGATTTGATGATAGTATTGGTGTTGGGCTGGTGGTTGTGATGATTAGTATTGGTAGTTGTGGTGGTGATTGAGTGATAGTATTGGTAGTTGTGGTTGGGTGATTGAAATGATGTATTGGTTTTGTTGTGATGGTGATTGTGATGATATTTGGGGTAGTTGGGGTTGGTGATTGTGATGATATATTGGTAGTTGTGGTTGGTGATTGTTGATTAGTATTGTACTTGTGGTTGGTGATGTGATGATTGTATTGGTAGTTGTGGCTGGTGATTGTGATGATAGTTTGGGAAAAAGTGGGGTTGGAGTTGTGATGATAGTATTGGTGTTGTGGTTGGTGAATGTGATAATGCATTAGTAGTTGTGGATGGTGATTGTGATGAAGTTTAGGGGGTTGTAGTGGGATTGTGTGATTGTATTGGTGTTGTGGTGGTGTTTCATGATAGAAATGGAAAATTGTGGTTGGAGTTGTGATGGTTTGGTGTTGTGACGGGTTTGATTTGTGTGACAGTTTGGTAGTTGCGGTGGTTATTGTGATGATGTATTCGTCTTGTGGTGGTGATTGTGTGATAGTTTGGTTTTTGGGCTGGTGTTTGTGATGTATATTGGAAGTTGTGGTTGGAGATTGGAGATAGTTTGGAGTTGGGGTTTGGTAAATGTGAAAATAGCATTAGTAGTTGTGGATGGTGATTGTGTGATAGTATTAGTGGTTGTGTTGGGATTGTGATGATTGTATTTTGGTTTTTGTGGCTGGTTTTTGTCATGATAGTACTGGAAGTTGGGGTTTGGAGTTGTGATGACAGTTTGGTATTTGGGTGGTGTTGTGATGATGTATTGGTAGTTGGGTAGGATTGTGATGATGTTTTGGTAGTTGTGGTGGTGATTGTATGATGTTTTGGGTTAGTTGGGTGGGATTGTAATGATAGTATTGGCGTTGTGGCAGGTGTTGAGATGATGTTTGGGTATTTTGGGGGTTTGGTGTTTGTAAATTTAGTATTGGAAGTTGTGGTTGGAGATTGTGATGTTGTATTGGTAGTTGTGGTTGGTGACTGTGTGATAATTTTGGTAGTTGTGGTTGGTGTTTGGGGGGGGGGTATTTTTTTTTTTGGTAGTTGTGGTTGGTGATTGTGTGATAGTTTTGGTAGTTGTGGTAGTGATTGTTAGGGAAGTTTTTGGTGTTGTGGTGGTGATTGGATGATGTATTGGTGTTGTGGTGGTTTTTGTGATGATGTTTGGGTATTTGTGGTAGTGATTGTGATGATAGTATTGGTAGTTGGGTGGTGATTGTGATGATGTATTGGTGTTGGGGCTGGTGTTTGTAATGTAGTTTGGCGTTGTGGCAGGTGATTGTGATGTAGTATTGGTATGGGGCTGGTGATTGTGGTGATAGTATTGGTTTTTGGGGTTGGTGATTGTGAAGATTTGTAGTTGGGGTTTGGTGATTGTGTAGTATTGGTATTTTGTGGGTGGTGATTGTGATGATATTATTGGAAGTTGGGTTGAGTTTGGTGGATAGTATTGGTATTTGTGGTTTGGGTGATTGTGGGGGGTAGTATTGGTAGTTGGGGCTGGTGGTTGTATGATAGTATTGGAGTTGTGGTTGGTGTTGGGGTGTTAGTTTTGGGAAATTTGTCGCTGGTGATTTGATGGTAGTTGTGGTTGGTGATTGTGATATATCGGTAGTTGTGGTTGGTGATTGTGATGTGTTTTGGTGGTTGGGGTTTGGGTTTATTGTGTGATTAGGTTTTTTGTGGTTTTTTTGACGTAAACTATTGGTAGTTGTGGTTGGTGATTGTGATAGTATTGGTAGTTGTGGTTGGTGATTGTGATAGTATTGGGAGTTGTGGTTGGTGATTGTGATAGTATTGGTAGTTGTGGTTGGTGATTGTGATGATAGTATTGGTAGTTGTGGTTGGTGATTGTGATGATAGTATTGGTAGTTGTTGTTGGTGATTGTGATGATAGTTTTTGTGGATTGGTAGTTGTAGTTGGTGATTGTGATTCTATTGGTTGTTGTGGTTGGTGATTGTGATAACATTGGTAGTTGTGGTTGGTGATTGTGATGATAGTATTGGTAGTTGTGCTTGTTGATTGTGATAGTATTGGTAGTTGTGGTTGGTGATTGTGATAGTATTGGTAGTTGTGGTTGGTGATTGTGATAGTATTGGGAGTTGTGGTTGGTGATTGTGATGGTAGTATTGGTAGTTGTGGTTGGTGATTGTGATGATAGCATTGGTATTTGTGGTTGCTGATTGTGATGATAGTATTGGTAGTTGTGGTTGGTGATTGTGATGATAGTACTGGTGGATTGGTAGTTTTGGTTCGTGATTGTGATAATAGTATTGGTAGTTGTGGTTGGTGATTGTGATGACAGTGTTGGTGGATTGGTAGTTGTGGTTCATGATTGTGTTGATAGTATTGGTAGTTGTGGTTGGTGATTGTGATAGTATTGGTAGTTGTGGTTGTTGATTGTGATGATAGTATTGGTGGATTGGTAGTTGTGGTTGGTGATTGTGATTGTATTGGTGGATTGGTAGTTGTGGTTGAAATGGTGGATAGAATGTGCTGTAGAAGGTGATTGTGGTATGATTGCTAATGGTGTGATTGTGATTGTATGGGTTATGATTGAGGATATGGGGGTTACGATGGATATGGTAGCTGTGATGGTGAAGGTGATGGTGGTGATGGTGGTGATGGTGGTGGTGATGGTGGTGATGGTTGGGATGATGGTGATGGTGGGGACCATGGTGGTGATGGTTGGGTGATGGTGAGGGTGATGGTAGGGGTGATAGTGGAGTTATGGTATGGTGATAGTGGTAGTGACAGACACAGAAACAAATAGACAGACAGACACAGAAAGACAGACCATCAGACAGAGTGACAAACCAACAGACAGACAGACAGACAGACAGACATACAGACCATAAGACAGACAGACAAATAGACAGACAGACAGACCATAAGACAGACAGACAAATAGACAGACAGACAGACAGACAGATCATAAGACAGACAGACAAATAGACAGACAGACAGACAGAAAGACCATAAGACAGACTGACAAATAGACAGACAGACAGACCATAAGACAGACAGACAAATAGACAGGTAGACAGACAGACATACAGACAAATAGACAGGTAGACAGACAGACAGACAGCCAAACAGACAGGCAGACAGACAGACAGACAGATAAACAAGCTTCCTATCAGAAGTAGCAGTTAGCAGCTCAGGATAACCCAAGTGAGTCAGTCACTGAAGCTTAAACAGTAATTATTACCCTTGTAGTTTAGCATTATCATTTATTTTAACTAAGTTTTGTCTATGATTGTATCTCTGAAATATAAATAACTAAAAAAATAAAAAACACAGTGAAATTTATCTCAATAAAAAGGATATTACATTCACTATTGAGCTCAAATTATTGCCTACAATAATATCAAGAAAAGTGTGTTTTTTCGACTCAGAGAGGAGAGAAGAGAGAGAGAGAGAGAGAGAGAGAGAGGAGAGAGAGAGAGAGAGAGAGAGAGAGAGAGGAGAGGAGAGAGAGGAGAGAGAGAGAGAGAGAGAGAGAGAGAGAGAGAGAGAGAGAGAGAGAGAGAGAGAGAGAGAGAGAGAGAGAGAGAGAGAGAGAGAGAGAGAGAGAGGAGAGAGAGGAGAGAGAGAGAGAGAGAGAGAGAGAGAGAGAGAGAGAGAGAGAGAGAGAGAGAGAGAGAGAGAGAGGAGAGAGAGAGAGAGAGAGACGAGAAGAGAGGAGACAGACAGACGAGAGAGAAGGAGAGAGAGAGAGAGAAGAGAGAGAGAGAGGAGAGAGAGGAGAGAGAGAGATAAATGGGAGGTGGACACAGAAAGAAAGTTAGCATCAGGAAGGGTAGGCTCCAAAACCTGGTGGTCCCTGGTCAAGGACAGACAAGGTTATCTGCCTGATGAACTTATTCCACCTCTACTAGTAGTCAAGAGAAGGCGGAACTCTTTGCTACCAAAATGCAAGTTCCTGATCCAGCAAGGGACCCTCCTTGGCTAGCTTCAAGAACTGTGTCAAAACTGTCAGTGGTGACAATAAGGCAGGAGGAGGTGCATTTCCTTCTTAAATCGCTTGACCAAGAAAAGGCTGTGGGCCCAGACAAGTTGAGCCCAAGATTGCTGAGAAGATGTGCAGACCAGCTAGTAGCACCTCTATCTCGCATCTTTCAGCACTGCCTAGTACAGTGTAAATGGTCCTCTCTATGGAAAGAGGCAAATGTAGTCCCTGTTTACAAAAAGAAGAGCAGAGCAGAAATCAGCAACTACAGATCAGTGTCACTCCTGTCAATCACTGGTAAGATCCTCGAGACAATAATCTCAAGACAAATGACAGAGTTTTTTGACTACCAATCACTACTTTGTGATCGTCAATATGGCTTCAGGAAATGTTACTCTGCTGCTGATCTGTTGTTAAACCTCTCCACTAAGTGGCACCAGTCACTGGATGAATCCAAAGTCAGCTGTGTGGTAGCACTGGACATTGCTGGCGCTTTCGACCGGGTGTGGCACCAGGGCCTCTTAGCAAAACTTCAATCACTGGGAATTGCAGGCTCTACGTTATGTCTCCTCAGTGATTACCTTTATGGTAGATCTATAAGTGTAGTTCTCAATGGAACGGAATCAGTAAGACATCCTATTGGGGCAAGTGTTCCACAAGGAAGCGTGCTGGGACCATTGTTATGGAATGTCTACTTCAACGACCTTCTTCATCTCATCCCAGAATCACATGCATATGCAGATGACTGTACACTGACATTCACTTATCCAAGAGAAGAAATGCCAGCCGCTCTAAGCTACATCAGTCACCAGCTGAGAGCTATATCAGCTTGGGGAAATAGATGGCAAGTAACATTTGCACCTGAGAAAACGCAAATGATAATCGTCTCTAGGCACCATGATGGTAATGCTGGTGCAGTAGTAAGGATGAATGGGAGGGTGTTGGCACCTGGGGAAGAAGTTGATATCCTTGGGGAGAAATTTGACTCCAAACTAACCATGAAGAACCATGTTGTAAATCTTGCAAACAAGGCAGCCAGGAAGCTTACAGCACTTCGCCGTATCTCGCATCTGCTTGACAGTAGGGATTGCAACATTCTGTACGAGGCACAAGTACGCTTACACCTTGAGTATGCTCCACTTTCTGCCCCCCCACCCCCTCTCATCTGCGACTGCTTGACAGAGTAGAGAACAGAGCAAGACGTCTCATCTCTCACCTGGACCCATCCTGGATAGATCTGTCATTTCAGCAGAGCCTTCAACACAGGAGGGATGTGGGTGGCCTTACTATTATGTACAAGGCCAATATTGTCAAAGTACCACACTTGGATCCACTTCGAGGACAGCGTAAAACAAGCTTTTATGCCACAAGACGGGCAGAAAGCAGCAACTTCACTCTGGCTGTACCCTTCTCCAGAACATCACTCCATCTGAGATCATATATACCCAGGATGGCTCGAGTATGGAACACGTACAGCATAATGATGTCAACGAGATAAAGTCAGTTGATCAAATGAAAATGCTGGCCCACAGATGGCTCCAACTTCATCCTGTTCCCTACTTGTATGTCTCATAACAATAAAAATGCTTTCAAATGAGCTGATGTAGGTAACAGCTCTTAGCTTGCCAATAAAGTTAGGAATCCTTAACCTGTAAATAGCTTGTCAATAAAGCTAGGGATCCTTAACCTTGTCAAACCCTGTGTAAAAAAAAGAAAAAAGACAGATTCTCAGTGTCCCTGACACTGGAAGCGTTAGGTTAAAAGAAAAAGGGTGAGGAGGAATAGGAAAAAAGGGAGGTAGAGGTGAATGTAGGGAGAGGAAGAGATGGAGATGTTAATGCCCTGGGCAATTAGGACAAATGAATTAAATAAGTGTAATTGTCACCAGAGATAGATTAAGGTAAGTGATGACAATCTCAGTGCCAGTTACACATCACCCATCACTTAGTGGGGTGGTGTGGGGGGCGTTGACCCCCGGAACTTTCTCCAGGTATCCTCCAAGTATCCAAGTAATGGTCCAGTTATACCTGGGATGCCTGTCACAACAACAAATTAGCCTCACAAAAAAAAAATCGTCATTCAGTTCCGATTCCTTTCTTCACTACAAAGATGATACACATGTGTTACACATGTGTTACACATGTGTTACACATGTGTTACACATGTGTCTTATTTAACCTACTGTTTGTTTAGATATCAATGAGGCTTTTGCATGAATGGAGTGACAATAGAAGTGGGATCAGTCACAAGTGACAGTCTATAAGTTATGTCACAATCTACATCAGTGATGTTGATGCAAGAAATTAAAATGATGTAAATAAATTCGTTGATGATACAAAAATAAACCTAGCAATGAATTCAGAGGATTAAACCAGAGAACTCCAGAATGGTTTAGATAAATTAACGATTTGTTCGGAAAAATGGAAAATGCAGTTAACTGTGGACAAATGGAAAGACTTAATTCTCAGGAATGAAAACAAGTTTGGCACAAATGCGCTAAATAATGTAGAACTTGGTCATACCATATGTGGAAAGAACTTAGGAGACTTTGTTAAGTAAACAAACACACACATGAAATATTGTGGATGTTTTATTTGTCGTCCCCCTCAAGGAAGGTTACTTGATGTTGGTGAGGGGCTCTTGATTTAGGGAATTGGATCTGTGCTCCAGTTCCCTGAATTAAGCCTGAATGCCTTCCACATCCCCCCCCCCCAGACGCTGTATAATCCTCCGGGTTTAGCGCTTCCCCCTTGATTATAATAATAATAATAATAATAATAATAATAATAATAATAATAATTATTATTTGTCGTCTTTTCGTCGTTCACTTTGTGTTTTGTAAAATACTCAGTGACGAAAGAAACAACCTACCAGTAACGCGACGGTCTAGAGTTTTGAGACTCTCTGATCGCGGGTTCTATTCCCGCCCGTGGTATGAACATAAGAACATAAGAAAGGTTGTTTGCAATCGTGTCATTACGATTTCGTGAGTCATGTTAACGGCTTTGAGGGGACTTGAGCTAGAGTTCGTCACGGCCACGCTAGCTGGAGATTCGTTTGTAAAAACTTTCATTTGTGGTCACAGTTGTGCCTGTGCTAAACTTACCCGTAAGGCATTCAAAATATTGTTCATGTTGCCATGTACCTAAATAATCGTTGGTATTGTTATACCTTCCGAACTTTCTAGCAAAATCCTGAAGCTACGACTTCAGTGCCTAAAAGTCCTAAATAAGGTCAGTATACTCCTCGTGTTTACATTAAGACAAACCTAACAAAAATCCCAAGGTTATTTTACAGAATAAGAACATAAGAACATAAGAATGGAGGAACACTACAGAAGGTCTACTGGCCCATACAAGGCAGATACTTATCAAAATGACCTCTACCCCAAAGCGACCCAAGAATTTACTCCCGTACCCAATGACACAAATCAAACCCAGCCCCTCCCACTCATACATTTGTCCAATCTCTTTTTAAAGCTACCCAAGGTCCCAGCCTCTATAACCTTACTGGGAAGATTGTTCCACGCATCTACAACTCTGTTAGAAAACCAGTACTTACCTATGTCCTTTCTAAATCTAAATTTATCCAACTTAAATCCATTATTCCTGGTTCTTACCTGGTTCGACACCCTCAGTACTTTATTAATGTCTCCCTTGTTTATGCCCGTCATCCACTTATACACTTCAATGATATCTCCCCTCATTCTACGCCTCTCCAGAGAGTGGAGATTTAAGGCTTTAAGTCTATCTTCATACGGGAGGTTCCTTACACAGTAAATCATTTTAGTCATTCTTCTCTGTATGTTCTCTAATGAGTCTATGTCCATCCTGTAGTAAGGGGACCAAAACTGAGCAGCATAATCTAAATGAGGCCTCACTAGTGATGTACAGAGCTGTAAAATAACTTTTGGACTTGTGTTACTTATACTTCTGGAGATAAATCCAATAAGTAGCACAGTTCTGACCTCCAAGCTGAAAAGTAAATGTAAATACACTGGAGAATATTTAGAGAAAAATGACAAAGTTAATTCACTGTATAAGAAATCATGGGAAGAAAGACTGATATCTAGTCACTGACTGGAGAAAGACTAATATCTAGTCACTGACTGGAGAAAGACTAATATCTAGTCACTGACTGGAGAAATATTTCCACAATAAAGATTGCCAGATATTACACAAGTGTCTCAGTCATCAACTTGTGGGTTTTCTAAACTTTTTATATAATAAAACTTGTCAGTCACAGCAACATCTTCGAATCTTGATACAGGAAAGTCTCCAGAGTTGCCTACTTCCACTAGTGGATTTGGTTCACCTGTAACGCCGCCTCCAACTACTGCACCTTACCTGTCTGTAGTATATAAGTCTCTTCTCCGCAAATTTGCTGTACTTTTATTAAGATTAATGGCCTTAGCACCTTTCCAGGCTGAGGGACTGATCACCTCAAACTCCTGTTATTCTATTGTTCTTCTCTGTAATGGACTAATGAAGCTACTGGTTGGCTAAACATCTTTACAGTAAGGATACACAAGTGTCACCTTGTTTTTTTTCTAAATCATTATAGAATAATACTTCATTTTTTGCCTATATATATACAGTTATTCGTTGTTTGTGTATTAGAAATACCCAAAACCGAAACTTTTTTTAATATAGTGTCCAGTCGCTGATATTGTTAAACCTGAACAGAAAAAAATGTGAATGATATGGATTTGATTGAGAAGAATCTGCCTATCAGTAGGCCTATTGTCCTGTTCCTTCATTCTCATGTTCAGATATAACCGAACGTAATCTAACCTAACCTAACCTAATCTAATCTAACCTAACCTAACGTAGCTTCTAAGCAATACTAAATAAACTAAAATAGTTTAAAACATTCTAAGGATGGAAGGAAATACTTGCCATAAGAATGGATGAGAGAATGTTAGGGAAGGTGGAGCTGCGTACCTCGTTCAGAAATGCACACTGATGTGTTCTAGGAAATATAAGGTGTTACTGTGATATAGAGGTGTTGTCAGAGCACTAATCATCAGTCCCATCTGAGGTAGGAAGGTTCCTCTGGGAAGTGTGTGGTAGCGGAAAATATATTCATTGATCACAAGTGCCAAGGACTTACGTGGAAAGGGTAGGAAAAACTCTCGTTGTGACATAAGGGCGTAAAAAAGAGAGAAATAAACATTATTTCTACGAAGATAAATATTTAATATATATACCTGTGGTTCTTATTAGTGTTGCACCAGGATAAAATAATTATTTGACTAATAATATCACTCTCAACACCATTTTATAGTATCTTTACAATATTAGCCGGGACCTGCATAGTTTACTTTTTGCTTTATTAATTATGAGTCCTGATGACTACCAAAGGGTAATTTACGCGGCATGAATCCTGCACTAGTCAATGTAAACACCTCTTTAGTGGTGTACAATATCGTCAATACCTTGCGCCAACACGAGCCTTCTTCAGTTCAACACAGCAAAGATGTACGAACGCAGCAGAGATGTGGTAATCAGTTCCTTAGCCAAACGCAGTAAACAGCCGAAGACAAAGAAACCGTCTGTGTAGAATGAAAAAGCAGTTGGCAGGTGAAGCGTCTTCAGATACAGGTAGCCAGGTATTGTACATATTCCTCATATACATCTCTCTAGGTGTATATGATCTTCAGAATCTTTATAGCAATGAGAGCTGCACAGTGTTTACTGAGAAATAATACTGAAGTGTTGACTAGAATAAATGTATTCAGTAGTGAGTTGACGTGGGATCAGTGAAGTCTTTATTTGATTCTGTGTAACAGAATTATTGCAGTGTTAAGGATATCTTCTGTGAGTTTTGAGAAGATGTACCTTTAAGTGAAGTCAGAGCTGGAGGAGGTGACACAACTACGAAGATGTAAAGTAGGACACAAGTGCAACTAATGTGACATTTTACTGTGGCAACGTTTCGCTCTTCAGGAGTTTTGTCAAGCCGCTTCTGGAGAGCGAAACGTTGCTATAATAAAGTGTCACATTAGTTGCACTTGTGTCCTTTTACTTTACATATTGTCGGTAATTCTACCAACATATATACAACTAGGAAGATGACATATTTTCTTAGATATAAGAACAAGATGATTCATGACTGGAGAAGACGTATGGTGACATCAACAGTTTGAAGATGAAGTCACATATGCACAGTTCAGAACATTTACTGAGGAAATTCTTCGCCAGAAGTAGTGACTTCAGTCCAATTAGGAATGATGAAACCACTCCTGACGAAACATTACCTTAATAAATGTTTTGAATTATGCATAAATGTCTTTATCCACAAGAGGATTTATCTCCACGGAACAAAAAATATAATACCAATGAAACTAACAGCAACGAAGTGAAATTGGTCTGCAAGAAAGAATTAAAGCAGATGGGGAAACTACTAATTCCATTTCTGTACTACTTGGGTCTAGAGGACACAACCAAAGGCATCAGTGAAGGTAAGATTGTTGCTGTTGAGGCTGAGTCGAGCATTTAATTATGTACAGGGTTTCTGTAACAGGGATAGGAAGAGGAGGTAGATGCTATACATGGTTACTCATCGTATAAGAAAATAAAATAAAGTTTTTGAAATAAACATTGATGAATTCCTTCATCAATGTTACCTTGCTCACACTCCAACAGCACGCCATATCCAAAAACCCACTTGCCTCGACTCCTAACACTTTCAAAAGTCTTTGGGAAGTTCAGATCCCAGCACTAAAAATCTCCTTTAACCCCTATTTCCAACCTTTCCTAGACAACCTGTTTTCCATCCTACTCAAATTTAAATGCGTTCTTAGTCACCCTATTTTTCTCTACTCTTTAAATAACCCCAGCTCAACCTTCTGAATATATTTGGTAACTCCACACAGGCCCGGTGGCCTGGTGGCTAAAGCTCCCGCTTCACACACTGAGGGCCCGGGTTCGATTCCCGGCAGGTGAAAACATTTCGACACGTCTCCTTACACCTGTTGTCCTGTTCACCTAGCAGCAAATAGGTACCTGGGTGTTAGTCGACTGGTGTGGGTCGCATCCTGGGGGACAAGATTAAGGACCCCAATGGAAATAAGTTAGACAGTCCTCGATGACGCACTGACTTTCTTGGGTTATCCTGGATTGCTAACCCTCCGGGGTTAAAAATCCGAACGAAATCTTATCTTATCTTATCTTAATCTCCACATTGAATTCTCTGCATAATATTCGCACCACACATTGCCCTCAAACACTATATCTACTTTGCCTCCATCCTTTTCCTTGCTGCAACATTTAAAACTCATACACCTGTACCACTATACTCTGGTATATTCCACCTCTTGCCTACAAGATGCCTTATTGCACAACCCACCTTTTTCCTTCCGTTAATTCTTTAGTTCACTTCATCTTTCAGAGAATCATCCGCCCACAAGTCTTCTACCAAATATCTGAACATACCTATTTTTCCAAATTCCCCTGTTCCGTTGTTATTTTTAATTTCCTTCATTTGCATTCTCTCCCAAATTCGTTTACCAACTTTTGCAACTTCTCTATTATCTCCGGGAAGAACCACGTCAAATATTTGCGCCACTATTTGTGTAAGTAATTTGTTCGATGATCAACGTGCGTAGTGACGATGTAATAAGTTACATTACACCTTTTAATTAATGTTACATAATGTATCAAGTGAGACCCTTTTATTTTCTTTTAATAATTAATGTCTCCCTGGCTACAGATTTTCACAGGACTCCTGTGAAAAGTTGTAGTAATTTTAAGTATTTTCAATTAGCTAATAAAAATTCGTTCATGTTGTATACAGGATAAGTTAATATCTATTGATGTATATAACCTGAGAGTAACGGGGAATGTGTATGTGGGAGAGTATATTTCTTAGTATACAGTTAAGATTTACTTTAATCCTACTAGGAATATATATTTGCAAACGGTGGTCAACATGCCACATACATCCGCAAGTAACTCTTGTGTAGTCGATAAGCTTTAAACTTCATTAACCAGCGAGTAATGTCATAAAGAAGATGAAAGGCATGACTGTGGGACCCAGTAAGATACCTTCAAAACATTTACAAATCAAAATCTTTCAGTCAAGTTGTCTCTGTCAATTCTGAAATCCCGGCAATGATATGAATTTTGGATATT
>NC_069459.1:29057074-29110898 GCF_026875155.1 Cherax quadricarinatus
CTGTATACTACTTACTACTACTACTACTACTACTACTTATAACTACTCTATACTACTACTACTTATATACTCTACTACTACTGCTATTACTCTATTACTACTTACTATACTACTATTATACTACTACTACTACTACTACTATACTGCTATTACTACTACTACTAACTACTATACTACTACTACTACTACTACTACTACTGCTATTATTACTACTACTATTATACTACTACTACTATACTAACTACTACTACTACTGCTATTACTGCTTATTATACTACTACTACTATACTACTACTACTGCTATTACTACTACTACTACTTATACTGCTACTACTATACTACTAACTATCTGCTATTACTCATTACTACTATACTTATCTACTACTACTCTTACTACTACTACTATACTACTAACTACTACTGCTATTACTACTATTTACTTAGCTATACTACTATACTACTATACTACTACTACTACTACTATACTGCTACTACTCTACTACTACTATACTGCTATTACTACATACTATACTACTACTACTACTACTACTACTACTACTACTACTACTACTACTACTACTACTACTACTACTTATACTACCACTGCTACAAAAAATACTTCTTTTTAATTAACAAAAAGGCACATTACCGTAACTACAACAATATACAAATAACTCGCACATTTGAGACTGAGTCTTTTAACAACGTTTCGGTCCAACTTGGATCATTATCTACTTTATAGTCCAAATTGGACAGAAACGTCAATGTAAGTTTCAGTCTCGTATTTGCAGGTTATCTGTGTTTGTTACCAGTAATATTACTTGCATTACTCATGTTAGTATTATTCCTAAAATTATTACCGTTATAATTACTGAAATTATTACTAATATTTCTACTGCTATTATTTTTTATACTACTGATAAAGTATTACATCGTTCACAATTATCAACAGTGTAGCTACTACCTTATCTCCTATCACACCGCTACTACCACATGAACTATTACTGCTATTACTACTACTATTATTACTACTACCACTACTACTACTACTACTACCTGCCAATAACTATGACTATTGCCAGTATAATCATCACCCTAATTATTACTGCTACGTGCCTTACTTACAGTGACTGAAGGCTAGTGAGGCTGCTGAAGGCCGCCGGAGCCACCACTGTGATCTTGTTGTCCTGTAGTTGTCTGTAGGAACAGATACTGTTAAAGGAACACCTGTTCCAGTAACGAGACAACGAGAGTTATTAAAGGTATAATTAATCTGATGCGCTAAACGAGTGTGTGCTATTTATCACAAAGAGTAATGGAAGTTCTTGTCTCTGCTAATTGCAACACAAACACACTTTCTTACTCTGTGCACATTGACTGAGATAGATGGTTCTTATTGTGAAAATTGCGATGCAAGGTTTTAGCCTGGATAGTCAAAGTAAACAATACTAGGGTAATGTGATGGGTAATAATGTTGGAACACTTTTGAAAAATAATGAAAATGTAAGGAAAAACTGCGAATTTGATTTACAGATACTGAAATAAAGCAAGACAAAGGAAAATATAATCACGACACAATACTAGACCTGTTTCGCTGAACAGTCACAGAAATATATTCCAGTATTCTATATACCATTGGTTAGTAATTTACTGGAAGGGACTATTCACCCTTTGAAAGACTAGCCACCCATTTTGAAAACTAGTAACCCGTTTTCAAGACTAGTCACCCGTTTTCAAGACTAGTCACCTGTTATCATGACTGATGATTTATGCAGAGTAGTACATGAATGTCCTCCTGTCTAGCTCTGTCATCCAGTGTGGTGTTCCAGACAAGGTGAAGAGTTTTGTTCTAGATTCACTGCAGTTTAACAGTGTTGGTTTTGTAGTCAATAACATCGACGTACGTGATGATTCAGGAAGTGGATGTATCAACTTGGAAATATGTAACATACCTGGAGTATACCTGGAGAGAATTTCGGGGGGTCAACGCCCCCGCGGCCCGATCTGTGACCAGGCCTCATGGTGGATCAGGGTCTGATCAACCAGGCTGTTACTGCTGGCCGCACGCAAACTGACGAAAGAGCCACAGCCTAGCTGGTCAGGTACTGACATTAGGTGCCTGTCCAGTGCCTGCTTGAAGACAGCCAGGGGTTTAATGATAATCCCCTTTATGTATACTAGGAGGCAGTTGAACATTCTTGGGCCCATGATACTTATTGTGTTGTCTCTTAGCGTAATCGTGGCGCCCCTGCTTTTCATTGGGGGAATGTTGCATCTCCTGCCGAGTCTTTTGCTTTCGTAGGAAGTGATTTTCGTGTGCAAGTTTGGTACTAATCCCTATAGCATTTTTCAAGTGTATATTATCATGTATCTTTCTCGCCTGCGTTCCAGGGAATACAAATCAAGGGACTTCAACCGTTCACAGTAATTTAAGTGCTTTATCGTGCTTTATCGTGCCGTGAAAGTTCTCTACATTCTCCAGGTCAGCAATTTCACCTGCTTTGAAGGGGGCAGTTAGTGTACAGCAGTATTCCAGTCTAGAGAGAACAAGCGACTTGAGAAACATCATAGATTTGGCGTCCCTAGTTTTGAAGGTTCTTATTATCCATTCTATCATTTTACTAGCAGAGAGGTAGATACATTGTTATGCTCTTTGAATGTGAGATCCTCTGACATTATCACTCACAGGTCCTTCACATTACTTTATCCCTCTATTGTATGGTTAAAATTTGTGGTATACCCTGATACAGTTTTAATTTCCACAAGTTTTCCATATCTGAGTAGTTGAAATTTCTCTTCATTGAACTTCATATTGTTCTGAGTGGCCCATTTGAAAATTTGGTTGATGTCCGCTTGGAGTCTCGCGGTGTCTTCGATGGAGGTCACTGTCACGGTAATCCGGGTGTCATCCGAAAAGAAAGGCACGGAGCTATGGCTCAACTTGTCAGATATGAAGATGAGGAACAGGATGGGAGCGAGTACTGTGCCTTGTGGAACAGAGATTTTCACCGTAGCTGCCTCAGACTTTACTCTGTATACTATTACTCTTTGTGTTCTATTTGTTAGGAAGTTATAGATCCTTTTACCAACTTTTTCTGTTATTCCTTTATCACGCATTTCATGCGTTATTACACCATGGTCACACTTGTCGAAGGCTTTTGCAAAGTCTGTGTATTACTACATCTGCATTTTGCTGATTATCTAAAGCATCCAGGACTTTGTCATAGTGGTCCAGTAGCTGGGACAAGCATGAGCGGCCTGCTCTAAACCCGTGATGCCCTGGGCTGTGTAATTAATGGGTATCTAGGTGGTTGGAGACCTTGCTATTTAGAACCCTTTCAAAGATTTTTATAATATGGGATGTTTGTGCTATCGGTCTGTAGTTCTTTGCAATTGCTTCACTGCCACCTTTGTGGAGTGGGGCTCAGTCTTTTTTTTAGCGAGTGTGGGATGGCCCCTGAGTCAATGCTTCCTCTCCATAGAATGCTGAAGGCACATGACAGAGGCTTCATGCAGTTCTTGATGAACACAGAGTTCTATGGAATTAGGTGTTGCTTCTCTCAATTTATACTCTTGGTAGAGTTTAGCTTTTGCCAAATTTACTTAATCTTTGACGTGTTTGATGTTGTTGCTGGTTCTCTTGATGATGAAGGGAGTGTTTCTGATGGCAATTTGTCCATTCATCTGAGTCAGTGTTGGGTAACATCCACTGCTGATATTTTGCATCTTGTCAGGGTCTGTGGTAATTTTCTATTTATCCCAAGAAGCTGTCATGTTTAACTCTTTGTTCATCTTTTCAATCACTTTTCATGTTTGCGATTACTGTAGTTACGTGCCGGGGTAGAGAACACATCTACTGCATCGTCAACAAACTGAATAAAGATTGTGTCTGTGTACTAAAGTTTGGGGAGGTCGTTGACATAAATATTGAACAGTACAAGACTCATGCAAGTCCTCAGGCACGTCCGTTGTAAGTGTGAACACATCGACTGTTATTTCCGTTAAGGAAGAGATGATCTGTCTGTTATTCAAGAAATTGTGCATCACTCTCAGGAATGTCCTGTTATGGCGAGCAAGATCTG
Source organism: Cherax quadricarinatus (assembly GCF_026875155.1). Lineage (NCBI taxonomy): Eukaryota > Metazoa > Arthropoda > Malacostraca > Decapoda > Parastacidae > Cherax > Cherax quadricarinatus. The sequence continues at coordinate 29,061,157 of NC_069459.1, forward strand.
TAAATTTTAATGTTTAGACATCATGACAAATATTGTCAAATGTCTTATTTATGTCCTTTGTTGCAACGAGTTCGTGGTGATCTTGTGGACGTAGATTGACTTCAACGTCGTAGATGATGCTGACAGCGTGATGAGTTGCCCTCTGGCTCCTGGAACCAATTTGCTTATAGGTGATAGATGATGGCATTCAAAGCAGTAGTTTAACCTGTTAATGATCATTTTCACTAAAATCTTTCTAGTGATACAAGAAAGAGGTGGAACTGAAGGTCTCTTTCTTATGTTCATTCTTGTTTTGAATATATCTTAAAGTAGCCCGAAGCTAGAATGACACCATAGATGTTAAGTAATCATTCCTCATGGCTTATAAGGAGATACTGAACTTGCTTCGCTGTTATATCTGAGAGTCTTGTAAATGGCCAGTCACGTCTGAGAGGTGATGGGTCTGCTGAGTGGCTGGTGTCCTGGGTAAGTTGCCCTCCACCTGTGGTTTTCTAAAATCTTTGCCTATTCCTTATTTGACATTAATTATATTCAAAATTTCCTATCGTGGATTTTAAATTTTGTATAATTATGCTCACTCATCTCTTAGTCATTATTTTTTAGCAGAGTTTAACATATTTTTTAAATCAATAATTTTAAGTAAAACAATTGAATTGTTTTTTTTAATCAGGTTTTCAGTCAATCAAAGATTTTTTATTTTTTTGTTGGACTCTTAACCTAGACTGGCACAAGTTGCTTGAGATGATATATATTACTATTTCTGGATGGCAGACTCCTGTTATTAACAACGAATACTTTTAGCATTATATCTATGAATTCTTGAATACAGGAACCCTTATTTTTTATTTACGTTTTATACTTAGACTAAGTGAATCTCTTAAATATAACTTTGTTGTTGTCGGCCACTAATGATGTTGATACTTTTGGAATGCATCCCAGTGAATAGATTATAAGCAGGACAGTCACAACACAGCACTTATGAGCGAAATCCACTAAAAATATCAATATTAAATTTTTTTTGTGGGTTTGGTTTACTTACAGAGTCGTCAGAGCTGTGAGGTTGGCCAGGAGGTCCTCAGTGATGGTGGTCAGGGAATTGTTGTTCAGGTACCTGTAACATAATACAAGTACTCTTAATTATGGAATTATCTTAAATTTGAATACACACACACACACACACACACACACACACACACACACACACACACACACACACACACACACACACACACACACACACACACACACACACACACACACACACACACACACGGTCACGAGCGTAACAACCACAGCAGGGATCCCTGAATCTTAGTGTTTTAGGACTTACTTGGTGCACCAGTGCAGACAGAATAACAAATAAGTATGAAGAATGGCACAAAAGAATCATGGAGATATCCTCAGACATCATAATGCTCACGGATATAAAGCTCATGGGGATCATAACAGATGCTATCTTTCCATCCAGATATCAGATCTTGAGGAAAGACAGGGGGAACAGAGGAGAAGGAGTTGCACTGCTCATCAAAATCCAGTGGAGTTTTAAGGAGATGGAAGGAATGCAGGTAAGGGAAGCAAGGGGGTCCGAAGGTGGTGGTTGCAGTGATGTACAAACTGCCACAGCAGACCAAGACTAGAGTATGATGAGAGAAACAGAGGAACACTAGCTGAGGTGGCCAAAGTTACTAGGTTACTTTGGTAGGGCAAAGTTACTAGTTGTGGGTGCTATCAGTCACAAGGAGATTGACTGGGAAAACCTGGAGCCACATGGGAGAGCAGAAACGTGGAGGTCTAAGATGATGGAGGCAGTACTGGAAAACCTCACGCATCAACATGTTAAGGACACAATGAGAGAAAGAGAAGGGGATGAACCAGCATAGCTGGACCTCGTATTACCCGTGAATAGTTCAGACACTGGGGATATCACATACGAAAGGGCCCTCGGAGCTAGTGATCATGCAATTCTGAGCTTTGACTATTTGCAGAGTTAACAAAGGAAAGTGAAACAACACGAGATGGATGGGAAAAGCAAAACTATAAAAGGGGGAATACACAGGCATGAAGTAATTCCTGCACGAGGTGCAGTGGGGAAGAGAACCGGAAGGAAAGATAGTAAATGAAATGATGGATCATGTGACCACAAAGTGCAAGACCGCAGATAAATTTGTATCGAAGAGCAACAGAAATAAATGGAAGACCAAAACAAGACCTTGGTTCACCCGAAAGTGTAGTGGCCAAAGCTAGGTGTCGTAAAGCATGGAAAAGGTACAGAAGACAAAGGTCCCAGGAAAATAAGGAGATGAACTGAAGAGTCAGAAATGAATATGCATGGAAAAGGAGAGGCCCAGTGGCAATAAATAAATGACAAAGCATTAAAACCCAAACACAAATAACCCGCACATAAAAGAGAGAAGCTTACGACGACGTTTCGGTCCGACTTGGACTTTGTCAATGGTCCAAGTGGGACCGAAACGTCGTCGTAAGCTTCTCTCTTTTATGTGCGGGTTATTTGTGTATCGTTCCAGTCACGGTATTGTGCCTTTTTGTTATTTATTTATTAAAACCCAAAGCTGTTGTTCAGCCACATCAGGAGGAAAACAACAGTCAAGAACCAGGTAATCAGCCTGTGGAAGGAAGGAGGAGTGATCACAAGAATTTATTAAGAAGTATGTGAGGAGCTCAACACGAGATTATGGAGGTATTTTCAGTGAATGGAGAAAGGCTTTAAGCAAACCGGAATGAATGAAATCCTCTGTCACAAGCCTTCTGGAGTTTTACGACAAGGAGGGTACACTACATTTTCTCCGACTGTAAGAAAAGATTAATGCAAAAGCTAGAGGAGCAGGCAGGAATAACAGGACAGGCACTGCAATGGATCAGGGAATACTTGACAGCAAGGAAACAACAAGTGATGGTAAGCGATGATGTGTCAGAGTGAGCGTCTGTGACGAGCGGGGTTGCCTAAGGGTCAGTCATGGAACCGGTGCTGTTTCTGGAATATGTGAACGACATGACGGTGTGGATAGATTCAGAAGTGTCCCTGACTGCAGACAATGTAAAGCTAATACAGACGAGAATCAATCAAGAACTGAAAAGGGGTCTGGACAGACTGTAAGCCTGGTCTAACAATTGCTTTTTGGAATTTAACCTCACCAAGTGCAGTGTCATGAAGACTGGGGAAGGTCGAAGAAGACCGAAGATGGAGTACAAGCTATGGGACCAAAGACTGCAAACGTCACTCAAGGAAAAGGATCTTGGCGTGAGCATCATACCGAGTACATCTCCTGAGGCGCACATCGACCAAATAACTGCTGCAGCACATGAGCGCCTGGCAAACCTAAGAATAGCATTTCGACACCTGAATATGGAGTCATTCAAGACACTGTTAACTGTGTAGGTTATACCTGTATTGGAGTATGCAGTACCAGTATGAAACCCACACCTAGTCAAACACGTTTAAAAATTATAGAAGGCGCAAAGGTTTGCAAGAAGACTAGTCCAGGATCTAAGGAATATGTCCTACGAAGATAAGTTAAAGGGAATCAGTCTGACTGCACTGCAAGACAGGAGGGATAGTGAGGAACATGATCACAACATATAAAATACAGAGTGGAATTGAGAAGGCAGATAGTGACATAATGTTCAAGAGCTGGAGCACAGCAACAAGAGGTCACAACTGGAAGATGAAAACTCAGGTGAATCACAAGAATGTTAGAAAATATTTGTTCAGTCACAGAGTTGTAAGGAAGTGGATCAATCTGGAGAGTGAGGTAATGGAGGCAGGATCCATATATAGCTTTAAGAACAGGTATGATAAAGCTCTTGGAGCTGGAAGAGAGGGAACCTAGTAAAGACCAGAGAAGAGGCTGGCTCAGGAGCTACGAATCGACCCCTGAAACCACAAACTAGTGCAGGAAATAAAATAAGAAGGGAGAGAGAGAGAGAGAGAGAGAGAGAGAGAGAGAGAGAGAGGAGAGAGAGAGAGAGAGAGAGAGAGAGGAGAGAGAGAGAGAGAGAGAGAGAGAGAGAGAGAGAGAGAGAGAGAGAGAGAGAATGAGAGAGAGACAGAGAGTAGGAAAATAATAGTGGTTCAGGGAGGCAGAAAATTAAGCAAAACCAAAATGATTTTCCTATAAGATTACCACTGCCAGAAGAGGTAGAGTCCAGTTTGCAGATGTGAAATCAATATTGAAAATAACACAATGAGAACAGGGAATAGATACCAATATTTTCTGGGAAATATATCTTGAGAAAATGTACCTGCTCGAACATTGAGGAAATAGAAAGAAAACTCTGATCGAGTTTGTTAACCTTAGTGAAGGACAAAGATCTCGGTGTTATCATGGAAAATACGACTTCACCTATAAGGAGGAGAGGCTTCAAAATGGAAATTTAAAATAAAATTGAAAAAAAAAATACGAAAAAAGTTCTTAGTGAGAAATAGTGCATAAATCCGCTTGATTATACCATTTTTCAAAGTACTTTTATTAGGCCTGGTCACAGACCGGGCCGCGGGGGCGTTGACCCCCGAAACCCTCCCCAGGTATACTCTCCAGGTATACTCTCCAGGTATACTCTCCAGGTATAACTGATGGCCGCATCAAAGTTACACGCTGACAAAATTATATTACATTTTTTTCTAAATATTATTAATTTTTTGTGAGTATTAATAAAATATTGTACTTAGCATCTTTGTGTAGCTAGTAGACACAGCATCAGCTGCCTGGTCGCTCACTAACCCTCATAAGTGACTGTGACCTGACCTGACTAGGTCAAGGTGGGATAACTGGACCTGCCTCGCATGGGCCAGTAGGCCTGCTGCAGTGTTTTTTTCTTATGTTCTTATGTTGTTATAATCCCGAGGTGAGAGTTATGTCGCTCGTCTACTTGACTCTGGGTGTGTCATGTCCCTAGACTTTCCTTCGTTATTCTTGAACAATTTCTCGTGATTTTTACAAACATTATTCAACCATTGTTGTGGAGAAATTTTCTCCAGGAGGGGGTATCAGCCCCCTTCAGCCCCTTCAGCCCCTTTCAGCCCTGAGGGGCCCAGCCCTCTCAGAAGGGGCAAGCGTCTTGTTTACTGCTACAGTGAGTAATTGATCACAGATGCCGTACGAGTATGCGACGTGGTCATGTGACCGATGCTCCTTGCAGTCCTGTGTTGCAAGGTGTAGTTTAATAAAAGACAGTACATCTCTTACTTTAGCAGGACAATTAAGGAAAATCCTGCTCCCACTTTATTACCATAGTAAAGATAGTGGACATTGTTGTCTATGCTTAAGACAGCAAGAATCAAACATTCTGCTTTGCTTCATCGAGGAAGTGGCAAGGAAGCAAAAGTATTAGGTCAGCTTTTTCTTTGTGCTAGGGGAGTGACGGCATGGGACGCTGTGGCGTCTTGAGATTACTTTTGACTCTACTGAGAGTGACACTGTCGCCAGGATAACCAACAAAGAACAACGATCTGTGCGTTAGTGTGAACAAAGTGTCTCACAAAACACAATAAACACTTAAGAGAAGTGTGATCAGCTTCTCTTGTGATAAGATTGTGAACAATAAAGACAAATCTTGTGGAACATAGTGTACCAGTGTGCGTTTCCTAGACAATGGAAGACGTGGACATCCAAAGACACTTCAGCTTCTATCAAGTCACCGATACCTGTCGAAGGTGAGAAGAACACCATAGTTCACGTTACAAGAGCAAGGTATGTTACGAATTTCTTGTAGTACGGGGGACTGCGCGGTACTTGAGTCGCAAGGAGTTTGTAATCAACCTATAGTCGGCAGCAAGGTGTGGAGTTTTGAGTCCAAACAAGTATGTATTTTGTCAGCCATCAGTGAATGAAATATGCTGACATAACACCCCCTAGGGGTAATTTATAATCTTACAAATTATAAATCTTTACAGCCCGTTGAAAGATGGGTTCGACAGCTTCTAGACCTCGTCTGCAGGGGCGGCTGTGTAGACGATTTGCTGTCTTTTATCAGCTAAGTGTTCACTATATTTATATTTATAAATTAAGCTTAGCTGGTAATGCCATTTCTCAACAATTGTTCTTTCAATGCCAGTTTATAATATCCTTTAACATTTATGCTTTATTTTAAAATACCCCAAAAAATACTAAATTAAGATTTTTAGGGGATATAATATAATTATTTATAATCAGTTCCTCTTGTAATGTTCTTTTTACCCTTTACTTGTTTATGTAAAGTAAATTATGATATCTTTAGCATTATCAATTTAACAGGTTTTACCAAGGTGATGACCTATTAAAAATCATATATTATTTTTTATCTCATTATTTTTGGGTAAACTTTATGAAACTTCTAATATACACTTGTTAGCATCTTTGTAATTTACAATAAAAAAAATATTGAAATTGGACAATTACTGAAATATTTTGATGCGGAAACCTTCCCCCTTAAATCACATATATAAATAAAAAAATGTTTGGCATATGGGCTATGCCAAATATCTCAAAGGAAGGAATGAAACGAAAATTGTATAGGCCTAAGGCAATTCCTGAATGGAACGCAATGAGAAAGGGAACTAGATGGAAAGACTATGTCTAAATTAATTGATTATGTAGCTGGAAAGTTCCTGGAGACAGAAGAGAAATTCTTACCTATAGAAAAAATGCAGCTGGAAGTGGAAAAGCGCATAAGAAAATTTAAAAAACAAAGAAAGCAGGGAAGAACAGGGAAGCAAACAGAAGAACCACGAGAGTAAGAAGAGAGGCAGAACAACACCTAGGTAATGACAGCATTGAAAACTAAATATGAAACAAAGTTATTTAACAGCCACAACAGATGAAAGAAGACAGACAGGTAGCATGAAGAGGCGGTGTTATTAACAGGCATAATATACAAGATTATGGAGAAGATTAAAGAGAAAGACTGGTGAAGATCCTGCAGAGGAGTGAGCTCTTCAACAGCCTTCACAGTTTCAGAAACAACATATACTGTACTGTCCCACGAAATCGTAATGACACAAATCTGCCAAAATTTTCTGGACTATAAACAGGTGTTCGATACAAGACTTCTAAGAAAATTCTGACAATAGCTTGAGGAGCAGAGAGGAATAATAATAAAGAGGCACATTGACAGAATAACCTCTGCAGCAAAAGCACATCCGACAAATCTAAAATTAGCTGTCTGAAGCCTCAACATGGAGTCATTCAGGACACTATATACAGTATATATCAAATAAATTTTGAATTATTTAACACAAAATGGCACCTACACCTGATAAAAAAGCTAAGAAACTGGACAAAGTGCAGAAGTATGCAATGAAATTAGGCCACTTGTCGCGAAACGTTTATTTAATAGATGTCCTGAACTGTGCACTAGTGTCCTTTTTGCAAGGTTTATCAAAATCGGCATACCATTTACAACCATTGACAGACCGATCGCGAGGCAGGAACCAGATAAACGAGTGCGCAGCCGGAAGGTTAAATACAGATGAGTCACATAGCCAGGAAGTGGAACGATGTAGACACCGAAATGGTAGCGACTGGAATCATATATAACTGAAAGGAGGTGCTCCCACAGGCAAGCCAAAACCAAGTAGCTTCCAGTGGAGAGTCTCGGCCAAAAACTAAGACACAACCAAATGAGTTGTATGGGGAGAGCACCACCAGCGTAACTATTTTAGCAACTATAGACATACCGATGGCACAATACTACCAGCACAGCACTACTTTTGTACCTACGAACACTCAAGACGGGACACCACTAGCATAACCCTGTTCTTGTAACTACAAATACTGAACGTAGAACACCACTACATAGCCATGCTGAAGTAGTTACAAATGCTGAACTCGGAACACCGCCAACAGACACTAAAGAAAGCATCTCTCTCAGTTTCAAAAACTGAATACAGGACAACAACAGCATAACTCTTTTCCTGAAATTACAAACACAAATGTGACACCAACAACATAAATCTGCTCTTGTACCAAGAAACACTAAAAACCACACACAGTCAGCATAGTTTTCCTGCTGCTACTACGAACACTGTAGAGCGGACACTACCAGCGTAGTTCTGCTAATGTAACTATAGACTCAGAAGATAAGATACCACTAACGTAGTACTGATCAGAGGATATCACCAGCATTACTCTGCTCTTTTTAACTCCAACACTGAAGACAAGATCCCACCAGCAGAACTCTCTTCTTATAGCTATAAACTTTGAAGATAGGTCACCATCAGTATAACTGCTTCTGTAACAACAGGCACTATAAACATACACAAGGAACATAGCTCTTCCACTGTACTTACAAACATTAAAGATGAAACACCACCAGTACAGTAAGAGAGATGACCAACATTGTTCTGCAATTACAAACTGAGTACGTAAGACCATAAGCTCAGTTGTGTTCCCGTGACTACATCACTGACTACAGATAACTGCGAATATAACACTGCTTCTATAGTTTCAAATATTGATGAAAGATAACCATTACAGATCTGGTACTATACACACGAAGAGTGGGACACGTGGAACATAGTTCTATTACAGTAATTACAGACGGTGAAGATAGAACACTATCTTTATAGCTCTGCCCCTCTAATTTCCAACATTCAAGAAGTAATGCCACAAAACACAAGTCTGTTGCTGTAAATTAAACTATAAAATTGTAATTCCACGAGCATTACAATACTTCTGCAACTACTGACGCAGGACGGAAAACTACGAGCGTTGATGTGCTCCAGTAACTACTAGTAAACAATTACAAACATACACACACGATGACAAATTCATACTTACAAGTTAGTGAGTTTGGGCAAACGAGGGAACGTTTGCTGCTCCAGCGTCAGTTGATTATGGGCCAAGTACCTGAAATAACGTGAAAAAACAGTTGAAATTCAAGGAAAACAGAGGAACAAGAGTACAAATGGTCAAGAAATACTTGAAATTATCATTGCTAGGTTTTGATAACACTGCAGACGAGTGTTAAAATTGTGTCTACACGATAAGGGATGTTCAGATCATTCCATCACAGCGTCTCTCTTCATCGACATTATCAATTTATACGTTTTTAATTACCTCAGAATAATTCAAATGTAAATTTTATGAAGAATTTTAGCGTTTCAAATTATTATACTTACAGTTCCTGAAGAACGGGGGTGTGAAGGAAGCAAGTCAGGTCAATATGGACGAGTCTGTTCCTGTCTAGAAAAAGTCGCTGAAGTCTTCCCAGGCCTTGACAGCTCTGATGGTGAATCTCTTTTATGGAGTTCTTTGACAGATATCTGAAATTGATAGTAATATAACGATAGCATCTCTTTGTAACAAAAGATGGTATAGAAATACCAACGCGATGCAGATAATAGGCACTAAAAGCAGAAATTTGAAACATAAGACACCGTTCAGTTCGTCCTCCCCAACATCAACAACAGTAATCCTACATACATCAACCCCAGACTTACGTCTCATTTCCTAACAAAATAGCAACAAACGAAACACACGGACACCACAAACCAGAGGGAACCAAGACATCATAGCTATCACAGACGTAACTGAGATGATAGATGTTATAGTTCCAGCAGGATATTAAGTACATAACACACATACAGGAGAAAGTTTTTATTGACTTTTTGGTCAGACTTCGGCCATTGACAAGTCACACTAACTCAGGAAAATAAGAGAACCAGTTTATATAGGAGAGGGGGACAAGGACGGGACAAAAAGAAGGTAGAGGGAAATGGAGAACTAGTGGAAGAGAAATGCTGGTAGTGAAAGTAGCAGTAGAAGTAGTAGTGGTAGTAGTAAGCAGGTAGAGTAATGGTAGTAACACAACAGACAGAGAGGGGGGGGTGAATTGAGGCAACAGTAGTAGTAGTAGTAGTAGTAGTAATAGTAAAAGTAGAAATGAAGAAAGTCTAAGGAGAAAACAAAAGAGCACTGCAAGAGAGCTAATGTCCCACGATTATGGGGCAAAAAACACAGGAGGGGGGATAGGGGGGGAACCGAAGGACAGAACACGCCTAAGTACAAGAAAGGAAGACAATGAATAGTAGAAAAAGAGAAGAGGTAGAGAGGGGAGGAGAAGATAAGATCAGGTCAAGTCACAAATGTTCTGAAGTTTGTAGCAATTGACAATGTAATGGGAAAGGAAGTCATCTAGAGAGATAAAGCCACGACTAAGATTCATATTAGGAAAGTAGTGTATAAATGATGACTCAACAAGATGGCATCTGTGAGGGCAATAAGTAGGGTAGACAGTGTTAGGGGAGGAGGGGTCATTAGGATGACTGTGATCTCTAACATGGGAGAAAGAGAGCGGCTAGTTCTTGGTTTTGGTCTTTCATTTGCCATTTAACCTACCTATCGAGGTGGCTTTGACCTGATTAGCCTTTTAATTCCTTCCGTCAGTCTCACTCTCGGAATCTTCCTGACTTGTCCACATTTTGTGGTTGTCTCCTTCTATTTCTAGACAGCCTGTTGTCTAAAATTTACCGCCTTCCTCGACACTGTGAACCAGCCCTTTCTTCTCTTAAATCTAAAACCAATATTGATATCCTTTTTTCCCACAAAGGTAATTGAGTGGTTGTCCTTGATCACGAAGATTACCTCCGCGAAGCTGAAGCCTTGATCTCTGACTCGTGTACTTACATTCCTCTTGTTTCCAACCTTCTTGATCGCATCAAGAGAAATTTAACAATAAACTTCGGACTCTCCGATCTCATTCTTCATGACTTTTTGCCCTTATTCAACATTTCCGCGTTATTTATCCCTCTCTGCACTATTTCTATGGTCTTCCTAAAACCCATAAACCTGATATCACTCCAAGTCCTATTACATCCTCTAGAGGTTCTGTCTCTTATTCTCTTGCTTCTTGGCTGGCCAAAACCCTCACTCCCTTCCTTGGTACATTTTCTCCTGCCCACCTCAAGACTTCATTGAACGTGATCGCTCTCTCCTGACCTGTAAGATGCTTAGTCTTGACCTTGAGTCCCTCTTCACTAATGTCCCTCTTGATGATCTTAATTTTCTCGGAGTGAAGGCCAGTGAGGAGTTACTTTACCTCTCTAGATTTACTGATGTTCTGATATTATTCGCCTTTGTGTGGACTCTAACTTTTTTTCCTTTCAAGGTAAATTTTATTCTCAACCTTCGGTGTTGTTGTGGGTTCTCATCTGTCCCTGTTCTTGCTAACCATTATAAGAACATAAGAACATAAGAAAGGACCACTGCAGCAGGCCTGTTGGCCCATCCCATTAACAAAACATTTGCCCAACCTAATTTTCAATGCTACCCAAGAAATAAGCTTTGATAACTATCCACTCATATGCAAGTCCCACTCAAATCCAACCAATCTCATTCATGTATTTATCCAACCTAAATTTGAAACTACCCAAGGTTTTAGCCTCAATAACCCAACTAGGTAGATTGTGGAAATATAAACAGATATGCAGTATAATGTGGTGACGTGTACTTAGCTCTGTGAAGACCTGTTTGTGTGCTCTCTGTGAATCTGAACCAGGATGCCCTCTCTTGAGCAGCTTTACCAGCAGCTGAGAGAAGAACTCAGAGTTGCTAAACTGGAGATACGGCGATTAACGGAGGAGAACAAGAGGATTCGTAGTAATCCTCCTGTTGTGAGTCCCCAGGTTAAGAGGGGAGCTTGGTCAGTGGCCGGGCAACATGGAACCAAGCTGAAGATTAAGAAAACGGTTGGAGAGGCAGAAACAACGAGAAACCAGAAGACTGCCGTGGAAACTTCCAACTCATTCTCGGTGCTACCTGACGAATGTGAGTGTTCTACTGGGAATGCCACAACGAGCACCAAGGAAGCATTGGCAGACGTGAGTGAGACATCCCTAGAAACCGCAACGAAGACCATCGAGAACGTCATGACGAATTCTACAAGTGGTGTAATGCTACCTGGCGAATGTGAGTCGACTACTCGGAGCATCACTACGGACGACGCCAAGGAAGGTAAAAACATTGTTGTTGTTGGGGATAGCCAGATTAGGTACATGGATAGGGCATTCTGTTTGAAGATAGGAGTAGGAGGCAGAGAGTGTGTTTTCCTGGGCTGGGATGAAGGATATTGTTAGCCGTCTGGATGACATCATGAGAGGTAATGGGAGCAATCCTATTATCTGTCCAGTGCTGGAGGCAACGATGTTGGCAGACGTAGGAGTGAGGACCTGATTAGCAGGTATAGGTCAGCAATAGAGATAATTAGGAAGAAGGGTGGGAAACCTGTCATATGGCATTTTGCCAAGGAGAGGAGTTGGAAATGAATGGTTGTCCAGAGCAATTGGTGTCAATTGCTGGCTGGACAAATACTGTAAGGAAAATGCGGTAACATTCTTTGGGACAACTGGGACCTCTTCTATGGCAGAAATGACATGTATGCCAGGGATGGGGTTCCCCTTGTCTAGGTGTGGGGGGGGAGCACTGGCCAACACAGTGGAGGGAGCTGTTAGTTTTAAACTAGGAATAGTTATGGTATGGGTTTTGCGGGAAAACTGTGAAGTCGCAGGGTAGTAACATGATTTACTAGGAGAACTAGTAATGGGCAAAATGAGGAGGATTTTGGGAAAGCCAGTGGCACTAATTGACAATGACAGTAATAGGTTTAGTGGAATAACAGAAAGGAGCAGGAAGGGTAAAGAGATAGGAGGGCCCATTAAATATTTATTACACAAATATTTCGCAGTGCTAGGAATAAGATGGACGAGTTGAGACTATTTGCTAGTGCAGGTAACATAGATGTATTTGCCATTACTGAGACGTGGTTTAATTCAAAAAGTGGGGACATGCCTGCAGAATGTCACATTCAGGTTTTAAATTGTTCCAAGTAGATAGAAGTATCGGGAAGGGGGGTGGGGTGGCATTGTATGTCCGAGATCGCTTGAACTGTTGAAATAAAAACGGGTATTAAGTCTGAAGTAACACATACAGAGCCCTGTTTGGATAGAATTTTCAGAGGGGCATGAAAAATTAATTTTAGGTGTGATATACCGTCCCCCAAATTTTAGATAGGGACCAGGGGAGACTACTATGGGAGGAAATTGTTAGGGCCCACAAGGCACGATAAGTAGTAATTCTAGGAGACTTTAACTTTAGTCATATTGATTGGAATTCTTGACTGGGAATTTAGAATCATACGATTTCTTAGAAGTATTTTCAGGATTTTTTTTTTGAAGCAGTTTGTGACAGAACCTACAAGGGTAATAACCTGCTTGATTTAAAGTTCTGGCAAACAATGAATCCCTTGTTAATAATTTAGAAGTTTCAGAGGAACTGGGTGCTAGCGACCACAAATCAATTACATGTAGAATTGAATGGGGAAATATTATAGTAGAGGGTAACTCAGTAACAGTCCCAGATTTTCGCTTAGCAGATTACGATGGGCTTAGAGAACACTTATCATCTGTTGACGGGTAACGAAGAGAGCTATCAATATGACAGTTTTCTGAACACAATACATGCTGCTCAAAGAACGTTTATCCCTTATAAGGAAATTAGATCAAATAGAAATGACCCAAAATGGATGAATAATAGGCCCGAAATATCTACTAGGGCATAAAAAAGAATTTATAGGTATCAAAAGAGGCGAGGGTCATCTTATGAATCAGTATATTGACATTAAGAGGGACATTAAAAAGGGGGTAAGAAAAGCTAAAAGGGACTATGAAATTAAAGTTGCTAGGGATTCTATAACTAACCCAAAAAGTTTTTTCAGGTCTATAGAACAAAAATAAGAGATAAGATAGGGCCCCTTAAAAAATACTATGGGCATCTTACTGACAAAGAGAATGAAATGTGCTCGATTTTAAATAATTATTTTCTCTCGGTTTTTACACAGGAAGACACTAATAATATTCCCGGGAATTAATTTTTATAGGGGGTCAGAAGAAATAAATTATGTAACATCACAGTCACTAGTGAAATGGTTGTGAAGCAGATAGACAGACTGAAGCAAAATAAGTCACCGGGTCCTGATGAGGTTTTTTCAAGGTTCTAAAGGAATGCAAAATGGAAGTCTGTGAACCATTAACTAAAATTTTTTTAATTTATCTCTTTTAAACAGGTGCAGTGTCTGGATATGTGGAAGATGGCTAATTAATTCCTATTTTAAAACAGGGGACAAGTCGTTACCGTCAAATTTTCCGCCCAATAAGCCTGACCCCCAATTGTAGGCAAGTTTTCTAGAGTCAATTATAGCTGAGATTATAAGAAGGCCATCTCGATAAGCATAGCTTGATTAATGATACTCAGCAAAGGATTTACATTTATTGACTTTCTTCAGTAAAGCTTTTGAGGCTGTTGACCACGATAAAGAATTTGATATTATTTACTTAGATTTTAGTAAGGCATTTGATAGAGTTCCGCACCAAAGACTGTTGAAGAAAGTGGCAGCTCATGGCATTGGGGGGAAGGGTGCTCTCGTGGGTCGAATCATGGCTCACAGAAGGAAACAAAGAGTGTCCATAAAAAGGGTTAAATCCGAGTGGGGATCAGTAACAAGTGCGTTCCACAGGGATCAGTCTTGGGCCCGTTTTGTTTATAATATAAAATCAATGATCTTGATGAAGGAATTACTAGTGATATGGCAAATTCGCCGATGACACGAAGATAGGTAGGATAACTGATTCAAACGTAGATGTTAGGGAACTTCAGGAGGATTTAGACAAACTCTACTCTTGGTCAGAAAAGTGGCAGATGCAGTTCAATGTAGATAAATGCAAGGTTCTGAAGCTCGGGAGTGTCCATAACCCTAGCACTTATAAGTTAAATAATGTAGAACTTAACCATACAGATTGCGAAAAGGACTTGGGGGTTATGGTAAGCAGCAACCTTAAACCAAGACAGCAATGCCTATGCGTAGGTAATAAGGCAAATAGATTACTGGGATTTATATCAAGAAGTGTAAGCAACAGAAGTCCAGAGGTCATACTGCAGCTTTATACATCATTAGTAAGGCCTCACCTGGATTATGCAGCTCAATTCTGGTCTCCATATTACAGAATGGACATAAATTCGCTAGAGAACATTCAGCGTAGGATGACTAAATTAATACATAGCATTAGAAATCTTCCTTATGAAGAAAGATTGAAGACTCTTAAGTTACATTCACTTGTTAGACGAAGAATGAGGGGAGACCTGATCAAAGTGTATAAGTGGAAGATAGGTATTAATAAAGGGGATATTAACAAGGTCTTGAGGATATCTCTCCAAGAGAGAACCCGCAGTAATGGATTTAAATTGGATAAGTTTAGATTTAGAAAGGACATAGGTAAGTATTGGTTTGGAAATAGGGTAGTAGATGAGTGGAACAGTCTACCTAGTTGGGTTATTGAGGCTAGGACTTTGGGTAGCTTCAAATTTAGGTTGGATAAATACATGAGTGGGATGGGTTGGATTTGAGTGGGACTTGCACATCAGAGCTTATTTCTTGGGTGGCATTGAAAACTGGGTTGGTCAAATGTTTGTTAGTGGGATGAATTGTAAAGGACCTGCCTAGTATGGGCCAACAGGCCTGCTGCAGTGTTCCTCCTTTCTTATGTTCTTATGTTCTTATGTTCTTTACTGACAACGTTTCGCCCATACAGTGGGCTTTTTCAAGTCACAAACAGATCCACTTCGTACTACTGATGTTCATTTCAACCTTGATGTACATCTTGATGTTCATCTGTCGGCTATAGGCTTTTCTTTTCCCAGTTATCGCAGTCCTAAGCATAGCACAGTGGCATGTATATGTATTCTTATGTCTCTTTTCTCCATGCCTTCCAATTTTGTGACCCTCAGTTTCTTAACTCGGAAATTTCCACTTTTTGTAATTTGTTCTCTCATCTTGACTCCCCTTCCGATTTCATAGACTCTGGCTTCTCACGTGCTAAACGTACTTTCATCTCTCCCAAACTCTCTACTCCTGAGAAATCTCCTGTTCTCTGCCCTTACTATCTTTCGAGTCATTCTAATCTTAACAACTCTCTCCGTTCTTTAGACATCCAACTTACTTTTCACAAGCATAACACCCTTCACAGTAACCTAGTTCGTACCTCTCCTGTTGTTAGGTAAGACACATATGCAACAGTTAGGTATCTTTATTATGAAACGTTTCGCCTACACAGTAGGCTTCTTCAGTCAATGAACATTAAAATGGTATAAAATACCGACAGATTGTTAGGTAAGACACATATGCAACAGTTAGGTATCTTTATTTCGAAACGTTTCGCCTACACAGTAGGCTTCTTCAGTCGAGTATAGAAAGTTGATAGAAGCAGAAGATACTTGAAGACGATGTAATCAGTCCATCACCCTTAAAGTTTTGAGGTGGTCAGTCCCTCAGTCTGGAGAAGAGCATTGTTCCGTTGTCTGAAACAACGGCGAATGTAATCAGTCCACCACCTCAAAACTTTAAGGGTGATGGACTGATTACATCGTCTTCAAGTATCTTCTGCTTCTACCAACTTTTCTGTACTTGACTGAAGAAGCCTACTGTGTAGGCGAAACGTTTCATAATAAAGATACCTAACTGTTGCATATGTGTCTTACCTAACAACCTGTCGGTATTTTATACCATTTTAATGTTCGTACCTCTCCTCCTGTTATTGATGCCTCCTCTTGTTCTTGTTTCTCTTGTCCTCTTCAGTACTTTGAAGAAACTCTTTCTGATGGATTTAAAGAAGTGCTAGACTTGCCGACACCAATAATTCTTCTTTCTGTTATGTTAGGGATCACAACCTTCCTATTGACTGGTTCTCTTCTATAACTTTCTACCCTACATCTAGCCTTCACAGACGAGATCTTGTTGAAGCATCCCTTATATGAATCTTAGTCTTGGCTTTATCTCTGTAGTTGCCTTCCTTTCTCATTATATTGTCAAAGGCTCGTGACTTGGCCTGATCTTCTGTTCTACTCTTTATATTTCCTATTTATCCTTTGTCTTCATTTTTTTCTACATAGGTGTGTTCTGTTCTTCAGTTTTTTTCCTCTATGATTTTTGTCTCACCCTCATGGGCCAGTACCTCTCCTAAAATGCTCCTTTTTCTTATCCTTAGATTTACTCCACTTCTACTTCTACTGCTATTACTACAACTACCACTACTACTACACTATCACTTTTGTATGTAAAGTAAAAGGACACAAGTGCAACTAATGTGACATTTATTGTGGCAACGTTTCGCTCTCCAGGAGCTTTATCAAGCCATTACAAACAATACATGGACACAGAGGGTATATAAAGGCTCAGAGTGAGGTGAATACTAGTGAGGTACCATTTCGATGTTCACTAGTGGTGGTAGTAGTAGTAGTAGTAGTAGTGGTAGTGACAAAAGTAATACAATATGGTAGAGCAATTAATTCGTACATGAGTAAAAGGATATAAAAGCTATTACTTGGGTAACATAAAAATAGGTTGGACAAATATAAACTGGAATGAGGCAGCTTGTTTCAGTGTTCACTCTCTGTGCTTTGTGTAGTATAACAGGAGAGACTATGTGATGGCAGGGTTTACTGTTTTCAGGAGGATTCTTGCTAAGACTTCGGAGATGGTGAAGCTGCCGTTGTTTTGTTTAATTGTATTCGAAACAGCGATCAGTGCTGATTCAAGGCACTTGCGTGTGCGGAAATTAGTTTCTTTGATCACTAATTGGGCGTCTCTGAATTTCATAAGATGATTGGTGGAATTTCGGTGTTGTACACAGGCGTTGTTTAAGTTGTTGTTCCTACATGCGTATATGTGTTCATTGAGGCGGGTGTCGAGGTTTCTTGCTGTTTCACCTACGTAGATCTTGTCACAGCCTCCACAGGGTATAGTGTAAACTCCTGCATTGACTGGTTCGTGGTGCTTGGGTTTTGTCCTGGTTAGATCCTTTATTGAAGTGGTAGAAGCGATGGCGACTCTGGTGTTAGCTTGTGAAAGTACTTTTGAGACGTTTAGTGCAACCTGGCTGTTGGGAAGAATTATAACTTTGTTGGGAGCGGTGTTGATGCGTGGAGAATTGATGATCTGAAGAGCTCTTTTCTTGCAGTCTTTGATGAAAAATGAAGGAAATTGTAACTCAGTGAATGTTTGGTGAATGTAAGTACATTCTTCGTCAAGAAACTCAGGACTACAAATTCGGTATGCTCTTAGGAACAACAACTTAAACAACGCCTGTGTACAACACCGAAATTCCACCAATCATCTTATGAAATTCAGAGACGCCCAATTAGTGATCAAAGAAACTAATTTCCGCACACGCAAGTGCCTTGAATCAGCACTGATCGCTGTTTCGAATACAATTAAACAAAACAACGGCAGCTTCACCATCTCCGAAGTCTTAGCAAGAATCCTCCTGAAAACAGTAAACCCTGCCATCACATAGTCTCTCCTGTTATACTACACAAAGCACAGAGAGTGAACACTGAAACAAGCTGCCTCATTCCAGTTTATATTTGTCCAACCTATTTTTTATGTTACCCAAGTAATAGCTTTTATATCCTTTTACTCATGTACGAATTAATTGCTCTACCATATTGTATTACTTTTGTCACTACCACTACTACTACCACCACTAGTGAACATGGAAATGGTACCTCACTAGTATTCACCTCACTCTGAGCCTTTATATACCCTCTGTGTCCATGTATTGTTTGTAATGGCTTGATAAAGCTCCTGGAGAGCGAAACGTTGCCACAATAAATGTCACATTAGTTGCACTTGTGTCCTTTTACTTTACATACTGTCGGTAATTCTACCAACTTTATTACTATCACTTTTGCTTCTATTACCAGCATTAACCCTTTCCATCTCTTGTTCCATTACTATTTATTACTACCACTACTACCAGTAAGGCCTCTACCACTATTTCTTCACTTTCGTCTTGTTTCCTCACTCTGTCCAATCCCTGTCCCCTTCTCCTGTATATACTGGCTGGCTCATCTCTGTGTTAGTGTAACTTGTCTGTGGTCCAAGTCGAACCAAAACATCGTCGTAACCTTTCTCCTATGTGCGGGTTATTTGTGTATTGTTCCAGTCACGAAATTTTGCCGTTTTGTTCTTTAGGATTGTCAGTGGAACGCCTTCCAACTGAACAAAAGAAATTAATGGAAAAATAAATAAATAAATAAATAACTTAGGAAAAATGAGAATAATGATTTTTGAGAATTTTACTTAAAATTTAAATATAATAAAAAAATTGGCCTTCAGTTTCTTTTAGTTGGGCAGGAGTAGGTATGGCCCTGGATAGTTCCTCTGATGTTATTTATGTGGGTTATCCTGGGCAGATGGTAACAATCCGATGTTCTGGAATCTCCTACCACTTGGATGGAGCACAAGTAGAATAGGTAAGGGCCGGTAGTAGTAGAATAATGTTAATAAGTATTATTAACACGTCTTGCTCCTTTATCTGGCGTCTATCCTGGAAGACCACGCCAGGAACAGAGCTGGTAAATAAGAGAAAATAAACTGGTTACCCATAGTTATGATAATATAACATTTAAGAATTGAAAAGAATGATAAATGCCGAAATCATTACTGGTAACCAGCAAACAAAATAAAGAAACAAACAGTGATACTCCTGGTATATCACCCTACCTGATTAGGAGAAGAGTGGAGGTGAAGTGACTCTCCAAACTTCAACCCACACCAGGTAAGGTCAATATTACCAGGAGTAGAAACTAACAAATCGGACACCAGGAACTAGTTTCGCCCCAGCCCGCCAGAGAGGAGGGGGGGGGGGGTGCACGCGACGTAACTAATGGTTCCTGGTTGCCCGAACAACCTTAACCCCACTTACACCTACTTTTCCCTCACAAGGATATTAAGTAATAAAGAAAGAGGATCCAGGGGAGGGTAAGGTGTTACAGTGTTAATCAGAAACCAGGAGAGTTAAAAGATATTAGAGGAATAAACAGAAATAAGTCTCATATATTCATAGTGGGTGAAGTTAAACAAAGGGAGCAGCTCACTGTAATGGAAGAAGTGATGTACAACCCGCGCCACAAGACGGTAAGAGACCGAGACGGAACTATAAACACACTAACAAATCAAAGAGGATAAACAACGCATTGATAAAAAACTTCAACATGAAAAACATTTCAGATTGGGTTTAATATTTAATGTTTACACCAAACAATATACAACAGTAATTTGGCGAAATAAAGAGTGATATGAGAAAGACCTGGAAAACCCTCTCGGAAATCCTGGACTCTTGAAAACAATCCAGAAATAGAGATATTGTCTTAAGCAAATCAGATGAACCTCACATCTAGCCAACAGACACAGCCAGTATTCTAAATGATTTCTTCTTCGCTACAAAATCAAAACTAGCAAAATCACAACTTGAAATAGTCTGGAGAGAGATTACATTCACTTTTAACAAAATTCACTAAAAGTCCAACTAATCCTACTGAAGTTTTACTTATAAAGACACTGAAAAACAAGACAGGATGCCTAAGTAATTCCTCAACACTAATGTACAAAGGAGCTCATATACTTTCACCGACTATTGCAACTCTATTCATTAAATCAACAGAATCTACAACTTTTCCAACCCTCAAAGGAGGCGATCCAGCTGAAATAAACAGTTATATATCAATATCCAACTAGTCATTACTATCCAAAATCCATAAACGAGCTAACTTATCCCAAGTGTCTCACAATATACTCAGTCAATGCCAGTTTTGTTTTAGGCCAAAAAAAGTACAAATGAAGCAATTATAGAAGTGTATGAACTGGTTTGCGTGATTCTTGATTAAAATAAACATTCTTTGGACTATTTATTGGCCTGCAGTAAGATTTTGAAATAGTGGGGCACAACATCCTGTACCGCACACTAGAGCAGGAGTCTCCAGACTTTTCACTTTGAGGTCACATCATATATTTTACACATTTTCGCCGGCCACATGAAAACAATCAGTCTTATATAAATGAATGAATAAAATATAAATGAATAAATTCTATTTGTAACCACTTTGTAGTCAGCATGTGGCTCTAGCTCTCAATGAGGCGGGCCAGTACAACGTGGGTTCGACTCCTTGGCTAGTGTAGTGTTGTTATTGATCAATACCACTCGTTCGTGGGTACAATAATATATATATATTATATATATATATATATATATAATATATATATATATATTATATATATATATATATATATATTATATATATGTATATAAATATATATAATATATATATATATATATATATAATATATATATAATATATATATATATATATATATTATATATATATATATATTATAATTTATTTATTTATTTATTTATTTATTTCGGTAAATAAATATTAAATGTATATTAAATATATAAATGATAACACATAGGCAGACATGCAAAAGCAATCAGCCAGGGTACTGACAAGGTCTTTTCTGTGGTAAACGATTCTGTGAGAATACTTACAAGTTCTCAAGTGACGACTGACTGGAAAATACACCAGAAGGAAGAGCTTCCAGAAGATTTTCCTCGAGTGACCTGGAATATGTGTTAAAAATAATTAGCAACAGGAAATGCTCAACTATATGATGGAAAGTACCGATTCTTTTAAATATAATTAAGAGAATTCATATTATCAGAGTCATTAAAAAACGAAATTAAGATTTAGAGCATGTAAAATTGTTTTTATAAATGATTATTAAAATAATTAAGAAATATGTGAGTAAAATAGAATATTAACACAGAAGCATCAAAGACAATTCTTATGGAAAAATTAAAATTTACCTGGATGAATCTCGTTAGACATATACTAGTAATTTTATTACCTGGATGAATCTCGTTAGACATATACTAGCAATTTTATTACCTGGATGAATCTCGTTAGACATATACTAGTAATTTTATTACCTGGATGAATCTCGTTAGACATATACTAGTAATTTTATTACCTGGATGAATCTCGTTAGACATATACTAGTAATTTTATTACCTGGATGAATCTCGTTAGACATATACTAGTAATTTTATTACCTGGATGAATCTCGTTAGACATATACTAGTAATTTTATTACCTGGATGAATCTCATTAGACATATACTAGTAATTTTATTACCTGGATGAATCTCGTTAGACATATACTAGTAATTTTATAAAAGTAACAAATTATTCTTTATCAAGGTTACAGAGTCATGTAGGAATTTTAGGACATTGTAGGTCGCAAAAAATGTCCTCCTTCGACACCTACTCCACTTATATCTCCACAAGTCACTCTGTACCTATATTAATTTCAAATGAAATATACATTGCCAGGAGTTTACCTGGAGAGAGTTCCGGGGGTCAACGCCCCCGCGGCCCGGTCTGTGACCAGGCCTCCTTAGGTCAGTGTCCCAGGATGCGACCCACACCAGTCGACTAACACCCAGATACCCATTTAACTGATGGGGAACATAGACAACAGGTGGAAAGAAACACGTCCAATGTTTCTACTCTGGCTGGGAATCGAACCCAGGCCCTCACCGTGTGAAGCGAGAGCGTTAACCACCAGGCCACCAGAGCCCCCTGGAATTCTGGTACAACATTAATATAAATATATGGACTGTATGTTAAATTTAATAAATGACTTCATATACATTGAATGAGAATTTATAATAATAACACTCACCAATTTGTCTGGAGATTACTTGGTGTGTCATACACAAACCCCTGCCTAAAATATGAAGAAAATACTAGCCACAATTTCAACATAAATAGACATCACCTGGGTTAATTTATCCTATTCCCAGCTAATTACGGAGTCCTGTCCAGTCGCCTTATTCTCACGTTCTGCAGGACTGCAAATCCAACAATTTTGGCTCCTATTTGAGAGGTTTTAAACACAATTTAATCTCTAGAGCGACGAAAATTCTTCTGATTTTCTCTAACTTTCTCTTGCCCAGTTCAAAAACAATGGCGACCCTCCTTCCCCAGCGACACTCACCACTCTCGCTGGTTCTTTATTTATTTACAAATTAATTTTATTAACTACAATATATTCCATCAATTTACATACAAAATACACTGTATTTTCGGAAAATATACAGTATTTTCCACAATTCTTATACACGCAGTGTTGTGTTGCTGAGGTCAACTAGCAATGACGTGTTTCTGAGGTCAACTAGCAATGTTGTGTTGCTGAGGCCAACTACCAGTGTTGTGTCGCTGAGGTCAACTAGCAGTGTTGTGTTGCTGAGGTCAACTAGCAATGTTGTGTTGCTGAGGTCAACTACCAGTGTTGTGTTGCTGAGGTCAACTAGCAATGTTGTGTTGCTGAGGTCAACTAGCATTGTTGTGTTGCTGAGTTTAACTAGCAATGTTGTGTTGCTGAGGTCAACTAGTAGTGTTGTGTTGCTGAGGTCAACTAACAATGTTGTGTTGCTGAGGTCAACTAGCAGTGTTGTGTTGCTGAGGTCAACTAGCAATGTTGTGTTGCTGAGGTCAACTAGCAGTGTTGTGTTGCTGAGGTCAACTAGCAATGTTGTGTTGCTGAGGTCAACTAGCAGTGTTGTGTTGCTGAGGTCAACTAGCAATGTTGTATTGCTGAGGTCAACTAGCATTGTTGTGTTGCTGAGGTCAACTAGCAGTGTTGTGTTGCTGAGGTCAACTAGCAATGTTGTGTTGCTGAGGTCAACTAGCATTGTTGTGTTGCTGAGGTCAACTAGCATGTTGTGTTTGCTGAGGTCAACTAGCAATGTTGTGTTGCTGAGGTCAACTAGCAGTGTTGTGTTGCTGAGGTCAACTAGCATTGCTGTGTTGCTGAGGTCAACTAGCAGTGTTGTGTTGCTGAGGTCAACTAGCATTGTTGTGTTGCTGAGGTCAACTAGCAGTGTTGTGTTGCTGAGGTCAACTAGCATTGTTGTGTTGCTGAGGTCAACTAGCATTGTTGTGTTGCTGAGGTCAACTAGCAATGTTGTGTTACTGAGGTCAACTAGCAGTGTTGTGTTGCCAAGGTCGACTAACAACGTTGTGTTGCCAAGGTCGACTAACAACGTTGTGTTGCCAAGGTTGACTAACAACGTTGTGTTGTCAAGGTCGACTAACAACGTTGTGTTGCCAAGGTCGACTAACAACGTTGTGTTGCCAAGGTCGACTAACAACGTTGTGTTGCCAAGGTCGACTAACAACGTTGTGTTGCCAAGGTCGACTAACAATGTTGTGTTGCCAAGGTCGACTAACAACGTTGTGTTGCCAAGGTCGACTAACAATGTTGTGTTGCCAAGGTCGACTAAAACGTTTTTGTTGCCAAGGTCGACTAACAACGTTGTGTTGCCAATGTCGACTAACAACGTTGTGTTGCTGAGGTCGACTAACAACGTTGTGTTGCCAAGGTCGACTAACAACGTTGTGTTACCAAGGTCGACTAACAACGTTTGTGTTGCCAAGGTCGACTAACAACGTTGTGTTTTCCAAGGTCGACTAACAACGTTGTGTTGCCGAGGTCGACTAACAACGTTGTGTTGCCAAGGTCGACTAACAACGTTGTGTTGCCGAGGTCGACTAACAACGTTGTGTTGCCAAGGTCGACTAACAACGTTGTGTTGCCAAGGTCGACTAACAACGTTGTGTTGCCAAGGTCGACTAACAACGTTGTGTTGCCAAGGTCGACTAACAACGTTGTGTTGCCAAGGTCGACTAACAACGTTGTGTTGCCATGGTCGACTAACAACGTTGTGTTGCCAAGGTCGACTAACAACGTTGTGTTGCCAAGGTCGACTAACAACGTTGTGTTGCCAAGGTCGACTAACAACGTTGTGTTGCCAAGGTCGACTAACAACGTTGTGTTGCCAAGGTCGACTAACAACGTTGTGTTGCCAAGGTCGACTAACAACGTTGTGTTTGCCAAGGTCGACTAACAACGTTGTGTTGCCAAGGTCGACTAACAACGTTGTGTTGCCAAGGTCGACTAACAACGTTTGTGTTGCCAAGGTCGACTAACAACGTTGTATTGCCAAGGTCGACTAACAACGTTGTGTTGCCAAGGTCGACTAACAACGTTGTGTTGCCGAGGTCGACTAACAACGTTGTGTTGCCAAGGTCGACTAACAACGTTGTGTTGCCAAGGGCGACTAACAACGTTGTGTTTGCCAAGGTCGACTAACAACGTTGTGTTGCCAAGGTCGACTAACAACGTTGTGTTGCCAAGGTCGACTAACACGTTGTGTTGCCAAGGTCGACTAACAACGTTGTGTTGCCAAGGTCGACTAACAACGTTGTGTTGCCAAGGTCGACTAACAACGTTGTGTTGCCAAGGTCGACTAACAACGTTGTGTTGCCAAGGTCGACTAACAACGTTGTGTTGCCAAGGTCGACTAACAACGTTGTGTTGCCAAGGTCGACTAACAACGTTGTGTTGCCAAGGTCGACTAACAACGTTGTGTTGCCAAGGTCGACTAACAACGTTTTTGTTGCCAAGGTCGACTAACAACGTTGTGTTGCCAAGGTCGACTAACAACGTTGTGTTGCCAAGGTCGACTAACAACGTTGTGTTGCCAAGGTCGATTAACAATTTCGTCACCTTGAAGAATGTGCTTAAGTTCCATTATTTTGTTTATCAGTTTCAAGGTTTCTATAATAGCAATTTTTCATGCTTCGTTTTAAAGGTTCTACCTTCACTTAGTCTTGAAAAGTTATGTATCAATATTTGTATAATGTGTTGTCTAAGGTGTTAGCAAAGTTACTGTTTCTCTGGTTAATCGGGAGCATTAGACATTTGCTGATGAGAAATAGTCTGGTGTTACTTGAAAAAAATTCTGATTTTCTTTCTCATTTGGTGATGAAGTGTCTCAGAGAGGTTCAGGACGATTCTTTGATGTAGACACATTCTTCTCTCAGGAATTTGATAGAGGAAGAGTTTGTATTGTCTCCTTATTTGGTTCTGTTGTCGCGGTGGTGCAAAAAGGTGAATTAGGACAGAAATATATAACGATATTCTGAGACAAGGAGTGTCTTCAGCAAAACCTGTGAGCTGGAGGATGTCCTCAGCGAAAATCTGTGAGGTAGGGAATGTCCTCAGCAAAAATATTTGATGCAGGGTATGTTCTCAGGGAAAAACGTGTGAGATAGGGTAGGTTTTCAGGGAAAAACACCTGCGAAAAAAGGAAATATCCTCAGCAAAACACTTGCCAATTCGTGTGTCCTCAGCCCCCCTCCCCCCCCCCGAGAAAAAAAGGAGATAGGGTAAGACGTTGCCAACAGCTCAGCAACATAGAATTTACATAATGAAAAAATCATTACTTTATGAAACTTATTCACAAAGAATGATACGTTATGCAAATTTTCGACTCGGTGAGAGGAAAGTAGGTAAGATCACACCAGAGTGAGATATCGGAAGGATGCTTCAAGCTGAAGAAATTATTTAACTGACAAGTGTATCTCTAAATAAACTGAAAAACAGCATATGCGAGTGAAGAGAATAACATCTTGAGTATTACTTTTGCTAACAAAGTGACACTTTTGAGTTTAAATCACATACAACTTGCACATGTATAAAAAGTGCAGATGAGCGGGAAAAAAATCCTGCAAGAAAATAATGGACTTTCTTCGTTTACTTGGGTTTGCGAGGCTTGCAAGACAAATTGTTTGACTAATTGATGGTGCAAGACGGATCGAAACATCGTCATCAGCTTCAGTTTCTTACATCATGGCTAGGAGAGGGACTTTTCATTTGGAGACGTTCCTTGGTTTAACAATTCTTTACTGGTAGAGAACCTATGTTGCAGTCAGACCTTTATTACTGCTACATAGTGACTTACAGGGATGTACTTTATCACGTTTTCTGCACCAGACACAGTCACGTACAGATGTGTGGACGATGTTTTGATTATTTGGGATCAGAAGTCCGGCATTTTCGTAAATGAAAACTTTCCCCGTCTACCTGAAGGGTCTACCTGGAGGGTATTCCGGAGATCTACGCCCCCTCGGCCCAGTCTAAGACCAGGCTTCCCGATGGATCAGGGCATGATCAATCAGGATGTTACTGTAGGTCGCACTTGTACAACGTACAAACCACAGCACGGCTGATCCAGCAGTGACTTTACGTATCTGTCCAGGTCTCTCTTGAAGACAACCAGGGGTCTATCGGTAATGTCCCTTATGGCTGGTGGGAGGCTGCTGAAGGCCTTCATCCATGACAACCCCAATGAAAAAAAACAGTCTAACCCAAAACCTACATACCATACCCACTGCCCCAACCCACTCATCACAAACTCCACAGCAACCCCCCATAGTTCCTTGGAAAAGCTCGTATATCAACATGTCTGGGGCACTTCCAGAGAGAGATGTGAGGATGAGTCAGCAAGACTGAACTACATATTCACCCTGAGTAGCTCGGACATTGAGCACATCACATAAGAAGCTAGTGACGAAGTGGTTCTGAGCTTTGAATATATAGTAGAGTTACAAGTGGAGTGGGCAAGAGGAGTAGGATGGGAAAAGCTAAACTACAAAAATGGGGATTACGCAGACATGAGAAACTTCCTGCAGAAGGTTCAGTGGGAAAGACAATTGGTAGGAAAATCAGTAAACGAAATGATGGACTACGTGACAACAAAATGCAAGGAGGCAGAGGAAAGGTTTGTTCCCAATGGCAATAGAAACAATGGGAATACCAGAATGAGCCTATGGTTTACCCAAAGGTGTAGGGAGGCAAAAACTGAGTGTGCTAGAGAATGGAAAAAGTACAGAAGACAAAGGACCCAGGAAAATAACGAAAACGACGTAGCATCGAAAGTCAGGTCTGACCTGAAGCTGCTGTATAGCCACATCATGAGGAAGACACCAGTCAAGGACCAGGCAATCAGGCTGAAGAAGAAAGGTGGGGAGCTGACAAGAAACGACCAAGAAGTATGTGAGAAGCTCAACAGTGGAGACAGAAAGGACTCCGGGAAGTCAGAATAAGGGGGTACACGAACAAGGGATATACCAGCAAGTGCTAGATGAAATACGCACAACCAAGGAAAAAGTGAAGAAGCTGCTAAGTGAACTTGATACCTCAAAGGCGATGGGACCGGACATCTCTCCGTGAATCATTACAGAGGGAGCAGAGACACTGTGTGTGCCACTAACAATTTTCAAAACATCCACTGAAACTGGGCAACTACCTGAGGTATGGAAGACCGCAAATGTAGTCCCCATTACTAAGAAACGAGACAGACACGAGGCAATAAACTACAGACCAGTGTCAATGTAGTATACAATATGCAAAGTCATGGAGAAGATTATCAAGAGGAGAGCGGTGGAGCACCTGGAACGAAATAAGCTTATAAACGACAACCAGCACGCATTCAGTGAAGGGAAACGCCTGTGTCACAAATCTACTGGAGTTTTATGACAAGGTAACGAAAGTAAGACAGGAGAGAGTGTGGGATGGGTAGATTGCATTTTCTTGGAATTCAAGAAGGGCTTCGACAGAGTTCCTTACAAGAGATTAGTGCAAAAGCTAGAGGATCAGGTATGCATAACGTGAAGGGCACTGCAATGGATCAGAGAATACCTGACAGGGAGGCAACAACGAGTCATGGTACGTGACGAGGTATCGGAGTGGGATCCTGTGACGAGCGGGGTTTCACAGGGGTCAGTCCTAGGACCAGTGCTATTTTTGGTATACGTGAATGACATGATGAAAGGGATATACTCAGAAGTGTCCCTGTTTGCAGATGATGTGAAGAATTAAATCGAATGAGGAGAATTAAATCGGATGAAGATCAGGCAAGGATACATAGAGACCTGGACAGACTGCAAGCCTGATCCAGCAACTGGCTACTCGAATTTAACCCCGCCAAATGCAAAGTCATGAAGATCGGGGATGTGCAAAGAAGACCGCTGACAGAGTATAGGCTAAGTGACCAAAGACTGCAACCCTCACTCAAGGAATAGTACCTTGGGGTGAGTATAATACCGAGTATATCTCCTGGGACACACATCAACCAGATAACTGGTACAGTACATGGGCGCCTGGTAAACCTGAGAATAGCATTCCGATACCTTAGTAAAGCATCGTTCAAGGCTCTATACATCGTGTACATCAGGTTCATGCTGGAGTATGCAGAACCAGTTTGGAACCCACACTTGGTCAAGCACGTCAAGAAATTAGAGAAAGTGCAAAGGTTTGTAACAAGACTAGTTCCAGAGCTAAAGGGAATGTTCTACAAAGAAAGGTTAAGGGAAATCGGCCTGTCGACACTAGAGGACAGGAGGGTTAGGGGAGACATGATAACGATAGACAAAATACTGTGAGAAATTGACGAGGTGGATAGAGAGAGGATGTCCCAGAGATGGGACACGGAAACAAGGGGTTACAATTGGAAGCTCAAGTCTCAGATGAGTCAAAGGGATGCTAGGAAGTATTTCTTTAGTCAGATAGTTGCCAGAACGTGGAATAATCTGGCTAGTGGTATGATAAAGCTCATGGAGCAGGGAGAGAGATGAACTAGTAGCGATCAGTGATGAGGTGTGGCCAGGAGCTATGACTCGACCCCTGCAACCACAAATAGGTGAGTACAAATGGGTGAGCGCACGTGTGTGTGTGTGTGTGTGTGTGTGTGTGTGTGTGTGTGTGTGAGTGCGTGTGTGTGTGTGTATGTGTGTGTGTGTGTGTGTGTGTGTGTGTGCAGACGTCCTCCAGGAATAGTTCTGGAGAATTAGTACCTAGTGTTCAGTATTACGGCAGATTGTCTATTAATTAATGAGTTATGTTCGGTAGTCAATGCAGAAAAGCAAAGTGAAGGTGGAAGCTGAAAGGATGTTAGGAATGATTGAGACCAGAGGAAGGTGGGATAGTGAACCAGTGATGGTAGTCTTCACATATTTCACTTTTTGTCGTGTATTTCAGCAAGCATATAATGGCAGACACAAGGGCGAAGATGCAGGGCTTGTAGCTGTGACTCGACCCCTGCAACCACATGAAAATGAGTGAGCACATAAGGTAAGTACACACACAGGCACATGCACCCACCCCACTCACACATAATCTAACCCAAACAATTGAGCCCAAAACCCAAAGGCCGTACCCATTTCCTCCACCCCGCCCCCACCCCATCACGAACTCTACTTTCCCAGCAACTCCCCATAGTTCCTCGCCATGTCTCCCGCTTCCCCAACCCCAACGTTTCCCCCAGACCACAGTTTTAGAAAAGTTGAAGGTTTGGTATACAAACGAGGACTGAATAACAAATAACTGTGAAGACTGGCGTGAAAGAATCAAGGAGTCGTCCCCAAACATGATAGCTCTCACAGAAACGAAACTCACCATGATAACAGACACAATCTTTCCACCCGGATATCAGATCTTGAGGAAATATAGAGGGAGAAGGGGGGGAGGAGTTGCACTGCTCATCAAAACCCAGTGGAGATTTAACGAAATAGAAGGAATGGACGAAAGGGACTACATAATGGGGAATAATTCAGTCTGGAGACCTTAAGGTGGTAATTACAGTGATGTACAACCTGCCACAGAACTGCAGGGGGCCAAGAGAAGAATATAAAGGAAAAAGAGCAATGGTGGACATATTAGCTGAGGTGGCCAGAAGAGCTCGCAAGGGTAGAGTAAACTTACTAGTTATGGGTGATTTCAGTCACAAGGAGATTGAATGGAAAAAACCTGGAGCCACGTGGTGGTCCCAGAACATGGAGAGCCAAAATGATGGATGTGGTACTAGAAAACCTCATGCATCAACATGTTAGGGACACTACCAGAGAGAGAGAGAGAGAGGTGAGGATGAACCAGAAAGACTGGACCTCGTATTCATCTTGACCAGAACTAGCTCTTGGTTCATCCAAAAGTGTAGAGAGGCAATGAAAAAGTAGAGAAGACAAAGACCCTGAAAAATTAAGATATTAAGCTAAAGCCAGAAACGAGTGTGCACAGACAAGGAGGTGGGCAAAGCGACAATATGAAAATGACGTAGCATCGAAAGTCAAGTCTGACACTCAGCTGTTGTATAACGACATCAAGAGGAAAACAACAGTCAAGAACCAGGTATTCATCCTGAGGAAAGAAGGTGGGGAGCTCACAAAAAACGACCAAGAAGTATGTGAGGAGCCCATCATGAGATTTAAAGAAGTAGGTACAGTGGAGACAGAAAGGACTCCGGGAAGTCAGAATGGGGGGAAGGGGTACACCAACAAGTGCTGGATAAAATACACACCACCTAGGAGTAGGTGAAGAAACTGCAAAGTGATCTAGATACCTCAAAGGCAGTAGGACTGGATATGATTGGAAGACAAAAGGAATATATACAAAAGATGAGGTAATCAGTCCCTCACCCTTGGAGTTCGTATGAAGAATACCGTAGTCGTGAGGATTCTGGAGCAGAAGAAGGCTGGCGCTTATATACTGACGTCAGGTGGAAGGGGACGGGTTGCAGACGAGGGAAGTCACTGTGCTCAAGAATCTTCATGATTACGGTGCTCTTCACACCAACTCCAAGACTGAGGGACTGATTACCTCATCTTTTACATATAGTTCTCTTGTCTTCAAATTATGTCCTAGAATATGTATTGACAAAGCCACTGGATGGCGAAACGTCTACAATAAAGTTACCCAGATGTTGCGAATGCGTCTGATTTTCAAAACCAAAGCTGCTGAATCCAACGGTACAGCTTTCAACGGTACAGCTCCAACGGTAACAGCTTCCAACGGTACACGCTCCAACGGTACAGCTTCCAACGGTACAGCTTCCAACGTTCACAAACTGTCTTTTCTAATTCGACTACTGCGGGGACTGCAGATTTAATTAATTTTTTGTGTAAAACAGTGATAAACTCTTGTTTCTGCTAAATCATGTTAAATAAACCTTAGATTGACTCATATAACCGATTTAACATTTAATTTTGTTTGCACGAAGGCAAATTTGTAAATATATTAATAAAGTAAAAATATCAATCGTTGGGAAATATACCTTACCTGGAGAATGACTCATCTGATTGAGTTCAAACTTTCAACACTGGGGTGTTTTACTGAACTCAAGGTTCATGCTGTAATTGGGTGGTATAAATATCAATCTGCCTCATGGCTTGGTGGTTAAAGCTCTCGCTTCACACGCCGATGTCCGGATTCGATTCCCGGCAGGGCAGAAACATTGGGCATGTTTCCTTACACCTGTAATCCATGTTCATCTATCAGTAAAATGGGTACCTGGGTGTTAGTGGACTGGTGTGGGTCGCATTCTGGGTGTTAGTGGACTGGTGTGGGTCACATCCTGGGTGTTAGTGGACTGGTGTGGGTCGTATCCTGGGTGTTAGTGGACTGGTGGTGGGTCGTATCCTGGGTGTTAGTGGACTGGTGTGGGTCGTATCCTGGGTGTTAGTGGACTGGTGGGGTCGTATCCTGGGTGTTAGTGGACTGGTGTGGGTCGCATCCTGGTGTTAGTGGACTGGTGTGGTCGCATCCTGGGTGTTAGTGGACTGGTGTGGTCGCATCCTGGGTGTTAGTGGACTGGTGTGGTCGCATTCTGGTGTTAGTGGACTGTGTGGGTCACTTCCTGGTTGTTAGTGGACTGGTGTGGGTCGCATCCTGGGTGTTAGTGGACTGGTGTGGGTCGCATCCTGGGTGTTAGTGGACTGGTGTGGGTCGCATCCTGGGTGTTAGTGGACTGGTGTGGGTCGCATCCTGGGTGTTAGTGACTGGTGTGGGTCGCATCCTGGGTGTTAGTGGACTGGTGTGGGTCGCATCCTGGGTGTTAGTGGACTGGTGTGGGTCGCATCCTGGGTGTTAGTGGACTGGTGTGGGTCGCATCCTGGGTGTTAGTGGACTGGTGTGGGTCGCATCCTGGGACAAAACTGACTTAATTTGCGGGAAATGCTTAGCATAAGCAGCTTTCTATATAGTAGTATGTCAGTGATGTCAGCCATGGTCTATATACCTTGTACATGTACTTGTACATGCACTTGTACATGTACTTGTACTTGTACATGTACTTGTACATGTACTTGTACATGTACTTGTACATGCACTTGTACATGTACTTGTACTTGTACATGTACTTGTACATGTACTTGTACATGTACTTGTACATGCACTTGTACATGTACTTGTACTTGTGCATGTACTTGTACATGCACTTGTACATGTACTTGTACATGCACTTGTACATGCACTTGTACATGTACTTGTACATGCACTTGTACATGTACTTGTACATGCACTTGTACATGCACTTGTACATGTACTTGTACATGCACTTGTACATGTACTTGTACATGCACTTGTACATGTACTTGTACATGCACTTGTACATGCACTTGTACATGTACTTGTACATGCACTTGTACATGTACTTGTACATGCACTTGTACATGTACTTGTACATGCACTTGTACATGTACTTGTACATGTACTTGTACATGTACTTGTACATGCACTTGTACATGTACTTGTACATGCACTTGTACATGTACTTGTACATGCACTTGTACATGTACTTGTACATGTACTTGTAACATGCACTTGTACATGTACTTGTACATGTACTTGTACATGTACTTGTACATGCACTTGTACATGTACTTGTACATGTACTTGTACATGTACTTGTACATGCACTTGTACATGTACTTGTACATGCACTTGTACATGTACTTGTACATGCACTGTACATGTACTTGTCATGCACTTGTACATGTACTGTACATGCACTTGTACATGTACTTGTACATGTACTTGTACATGCACTTGTACATGTACTTGTACATGTACTTGTACATGCACTTGTACATGTACTTGTACATGACTTGTACATGTACTTGTACATGCACTTGTACATGTACTTGTACATGTACTTGTACATGCACTTGTACATGTACTTGTACATGTACTTGTACATGCACTTGTACATGTACTTGTACATGTACTTGTACATGCACTTGTACATGTACTTGTACATGCACTTGTACATGTACTTGTACATGCACTTGTACATGCACTTGTACATGTACTTGAAACATGCACTTGTACATGTACTTGTACATGCACTTGTACATGTACTTGTACATGTACTTGTACATGCACTTGTACATGTACTTGTACATTTTACTTGTACATGCACTTGTACATGCACTTGTACATGTACTTGTACATGCACTTGTACATGTACTTGTACATGCACTTGTACTGTACTTGTACATGTACTTGTACATGCACTTGTACATGTACTTGTACATGTACTTTTTACATGCACTTGTACATGTACTTGTACATGTACTTGTACATGCACTTGTACATGTACTCGTACATTGCACTTGTACATGTCTTGAAACATGTACTTGTACATGCACTTGTACATGTACTTGTACATGTACTTGTACATGCACTTGTACATGTACTTGTACATGCACTTGTACATGTACTTGTACATGAAACTTGTACATGCACTTGTACATGTACTTGTACATGTACTTGTACATGCACTTGTACATGTACTTGTACATGTACTTGTACATGCACTTGTACATGTACTTGTACATGTACTTGTACATGCACTTGTACATGCACTTGTACATGTACTTGTACATGCACTTGTACATGCACTTGTACATGTACTTGTACATGCACTTGTACATTATTTGTACATGTACTTGTACATGCACTTGTACATGTACTTGTACATGCACTTGTACATGTACTTGTACATGTACTTGTACATGCACTTGTACATGTACTTGTACATGTACTTGTACATGCACTTGTACATGTACTTGTACATGTACTTGTACATGCACTTGTACATGTACTTGTACATGTACTTGTACATGCACTTGTACATGCACTTGTACATGTACTTGTACATGCACTTGTACATGCACTTGTACATGTACTTGTACATGCACTTGTACATGCACTTGTACAGACTTGTACTGTCTGTAACATGTACTTGAAACATGCACTTGACATGCACTTGTACATGCACTTGTACATGTACTTGTACATGCACTTGTAGTAAATAAAGATATTATTTATAATATTATTAATATTAAAGTCATGCAGAAAATAAGTGGAACAAAAAAACACTGTACTTAAAAATACGAATTTTTCTGTCACAAACTGGTACATAAATCTAAAATTTAAGAAGAGTGTTGAACAGTGTTGGTCACAGGACACATCCTCCTGGCAATACTTACGGTACACCAGAGATGTAAATCTGAACCCTGTCTAATAAGTCATTGTGATGTTAGAAACGAAAGATTATTATTATTATTATAATCAAGGGGGAAGCGCTAAACCCGGAGGATTATACAGCGCCTGGGGGGGGGGGATGTGGAAGGCATTCAGGCTTAATTCGGGAACTGGAGCCAGATCTAATTCCCTAAATCAAGAGCCCCTCATCAACATCAAGGAACCTTCCTTGAGGGGTAGAAACGAAAGAAAGTACATTTTTGGGGAAGAAAAGAAAGAAGAAAGAAAAGAAAATTCAAGAAACCCTTAAAATCCTGTTTCGGGAAAACACTTAAATCGGAATGATGAAAAATATTGTAACGTTGCGGTTATCATGTAAAGCTTCAGTATACAATTTTTCCGAAGTTTTTTTCAGTAAGCAGTCGCAACCGTATTTAATAAATGAAATTCGAAAGTTTCTGTCTCTGAAGTAACCTTAATTTGTTAACGAAGTAACAAGAATAATTTTAAAAATCAAATGCATTTTACGAGTGATAAGTGAATGACTGCAGATTTTTGGAGACTTTAATTAAGACTCTTTATGAAGAAATTGTTTTTTTTTATATAAAAATAAATATATAATATAATAAAAAATAATAAAATATATATATATATATATTATATTATATATATATATATATATATATAAGCTTCAAAATAAAGTAAGGCTGAGGGCATGGACAGGAACCAAAGAGACATCGCAACATTTACGTATATTTACGACGAAACGTACGCCTACACATGGGCTTCATCAGGGGAAATAGGGGAGAAAACAGAAACAAGGGAAGGAAAAGATATCCCAAGCTTACAGCAGATAAAAAGTCCTTGCAGTTGATGCTGAGTAGTCGATTTTAAAAGCTTGACTATTCTGTTGTGAATTGTTAGTTTTATTTCTGATAACTTCATTTTCCTAAGAGAGTCGATAAATAAATAGATAGGAGTTTCAAAGAATTATGTTAGATAGAATTTTTAAGAAATCTTTCTTGAAAGTGACGTCAAGATAGAGTGTGACATGAGACGCATTTCCGGCTGCGAGTATTGGGGAACAACCCGTGATCTAGACCGTATGCCAAAGCTTGATTTTAAGAACAGTAATTGATGATTTAAAAAAATCAGTAAATTGTAGAATTAAATTTTAAGTTGTAGTACTTTTAAAAAAGTCATAAGAGAAATTAGCACGTTCTGATTAAAATACATCGAAAACATACCCAAATTTATCCCAGGTAATTATTTAAAGTAACTATAAAAGTGACCTGAAATACCTAAAATTTCCTTCAAATCATTTTTTAAAAAGCAACAACGCACCAGTCAAACCACCCTCAGCATCACCAGCAAGCAAAAACTCAAAAACCAGCAAGCAACTACAGCAAAGCATCTAATCACAGCACTTCAACACAGACCAGAAAAGCACTAGTCCACAACACAGCTACCATCAACATTAGCAAAACTATCTAAAGAACACATAAAGATAATAGCACAGAATCAACCATCAATATAATAGCACCAGCAAACCCAGCATAGAACACGGCAGCAGCCGGGAGACATGCAAGCATTGTAATTATGCACACAGTTCAATCATGCCATCACCACAAACAAAGCACCACAAACCAGCACAGCAACAGTCCCTTGAAGCGAGCAGTAACAGCAAAAGAAGCTAGACACCAGAATCAATTCAACACTCTTACAACACTTTAATCACTAACAGTCCTAGAAATCAATAACCAGTTTCATCCAGAACACAGTTACCATTAAACCAGCATACTAGTCAAATCGAGTCCTATTGAACATGAGCATAGACACATTTCCCACACAGGAACACACTAGACCAGCAATCACCAGCACCAGCAACACAGCACCACATACCAGACCAGAAAGCAGCACCAGCAACACAGCACCAGCAACACCAGCACCAGCTAACACTAGCACCTCAAACACCAGCACCAGCAACACCAGCACAGAACACTAGCACTACAATAACCAGTTCACCAGCATAACCAGCACCAGCAAACCACATCACACACCAGCACCAGCAACACCAGAACCAGCAACACCAGCACCAGCAACACCACGCACCAGCAACACCAGCACCAGAAGCAGCAGCACTAGCACCAGCAACACCAGCCACCAGCACACCACAACCAGCAACACCAGCACCAGCAACACCAGCACCAGAGAGCAGCCAGCACCAGCAACACCAGCACCAGCAACACCAGCACCAGCAACACCAGCACAGCAAC
The DNA here is from genome assembly GCF_026875155.1 of Cherax quadricarinatus. Taxonomy (NCBI): domain Eukaryota; kingdom Metazoa; phylum Arthropoda; class Malacostraca; order Decapoda; family Parastacidae; genus Cherax; species Cherax quadricarinatus. Next base: position 29,098,484 of record NC_069459.1, read on the forward strand.
ACCAGCACCAGCAACACCAGCACCAGCAACACCAGCACCAGAAGCAGCAGCACTAGCACCAGCAACACCAGCACCAGCAACACCAGCACCAGCAACACCAGCACACCAAGCAACACCAGCACCAGAAGAGCAGCACCAGCAACACCAGCACCAGCAACACCAGCCCAGAAGCACACGCACAGCACCAGCAACACCAGCACCAGCAACACCAGCACCACAACACCAGCACCAGGAACACCAGCACCAGCAACACCAGCACTAGCAACAGCAGCACCAGAACACAGCACTAGCACACAACCAGCAACACCAGCACCAGCAACACCAGCACCAGCAACACCAGCACCAGCAACACCAGCACCAGCAACACCAGCACCAGAAGCAGCAGCACCAGCAACACCAGCACCAGCAACACCAGCACCAGCAACACCAGCACCTGCAACACCAGCACCAGCAACACCAGCACCAGCAACACCAGCACTAGCAACACCAGCACCAGCAACACCAGCACCAGCAACACCAGCACCATCAACACCAGCACCAGCAACACCAGCACCAGCAACACCAGCACCAGCAACACCAGCACCAGCAACACCAGCACCAGAAGCAGCAGCACTAGCACCAGCAACACCAGCACCAGCAACACCAGCACCAGCAACACCAGCACCAGCAACACCAGCACCAGCAACACCAGACACACACCAACACCAGCAACACCAGATCAGCAACACCCAGCACCAGCAACACCAGCACCAGCAACACCAGCACCAGAAGCAGCAGCACTAGCACCAGCAACACCAGCATCAGCAACACCAGCACCAGCAACACCAGCACCAGCAACACCAGCACCAGAGCAGCAGCACCAGCAACACCAGCACCAGCAACACCAGCACCAGCAACACCAGCACCAGCAACACCAGCACCAGCAACACCAGCACCAGCAACACCAGCACCAGAAGCAGCAGCACTAGCACCAGCAACACCAGCACCAGCAACACCAGCACCAGCAACACCAGCACCAGCAACACCAGCACCAGAACAGCAACACCAGCAACACCAGCACCAGCAACACCAGCACCAGCAACACCAGCACCAGCAACACCAGCACCAGCAACACCAGCACCAGCAACACCAGCACCAAACAGCAGCACCAGCAACACCAGCACCAGCAACACCAGCACCAGCAACACCAGCACCATGCAACACCCAGCACCAGCAACACCAGCACCAGCAACACCAGCACAGCAACACCAGCACATCAACACCAGCACAGCAACACCAGCACCATCAACACCAGCACCAGCAACACCAGACCAGCAACACCAGCACCAGCAACACCAGCACCAGCAACACCAGCACCAGAACAGCAGACTAGCACCAGCAACACCAGCACCAGCAACACCAGCACCAGCAACACCAGCACCAGCACACCAGCACCAGGGCAGCAGCACCAGCAACACAGCACCAGCAACACAGCAACAGCAACACCAGCATCAGCAACACCAGCACCAGCAACACCAGCAACCAGCAACACCAGCACCAGAAGCAGCAGCACTAGCACCAGCAACACCAGCACCAGCAACACCAGCACCAGCAACACCAGCACCAGCAACACCAGCACCAGAAGAAGCAGCACCAGCAACACCAGCACCAGCAACACCAGCGCCAGAAGCAGCAGCACTAGCACCAGCAACACCAGCACCAGCAACACCAGCACCAGCAACACCAGCACCAGCAACACCAGCACCAGCAACACCAGCACCAGAAGCAGCAGCACCAGCAACACCAGCACCAGCAACACCAGCACCAGCAACACCAACACCAGCAACACCAGCACCAGCAACACCAGCACCAGCAACACCAGCACCACAACACCAGCACCAGAAGCAGCACACCATCAACACCAGCACCAGCAACACCAGAACCAGCAACACCAGCACCAGCAACACCAGCACCGCAACACCAGCACCAGAACACCAGCACTAGCAACACCAGCAACCAGCAACACCAGCACCAGCAACACCAGCACCAACACAGCACCAGCAACACCAGCACCACAACACCAGCAACCAGCAACACCAGCACCAGCAACACCAGCACCAGAAGCAGCAGCACTAGCACCAGCAACACCAGCACCAGCAACACCAGCACCAGCAACACCAGCACCAGAAGCAGCAGCACCAGCAACACCAGTACCAGCAACACCAGCACCAGCAACACCAGGATCAGCAACACCAGCACCAGCAACACCAGCACCAGCAACACCAGCACCAGAAGCAGCAGCACTAGCACCAGCAACACCAGCATCAGCAACACCAGCACCAGCAACACCAGCACCAGCAACACCAGCACCAGGAGCAGCAGCACCAGCAACACCAGCACCAGCAACACCAGCACCAGCAACACCAGCATCAGCAACACCAGCACCAGCAACACCAGCACCAGCAACACCAGCACCAGAACAGAGCACTAGCACCAGCAACACCAGCACCAGCAACACCAGCACCAGCAACACCAGCACCAGCAACACCAGCACCAGAAGCAGCAGCACCAGCAACACCAGCACCAGCAACACCAGCACCAGCAACACCAGCGCCAGAAGCAGCAGCACTAGCACCAGCAACACCAGCACCAGCAACACCAGCACCAGCAACACCAGCACCAGCAACACCAGCACCAGCAACACCAGCACCAGCAACACCAGCACCAGAAGCAGCAGCACCAGCAACACCAGCACCAGCAACACCAGCACCAGCAACACCAACACCAGCAACACCAGCACCAGCAACACCAGCACGAGCAACACCAGCACCAGCAACACCAGCACCAGAAGCAGCAGCACCAGCAACACCAGCACCAGCAACACCAGCACCAGCAACACCAGCACCAGCAACACCAGCACCCGCAACACCAGCACCAGCAACACCAGCACTAGCAACACCAGCACCAGCAACACCAGCACCAGCAACACCAGCACCATCAACACCAGCACCAGCAACACCAGCACCAGCAACACCAGCACCAGCAACACCAGCACCAGCAACACCAGCACCAGAAGCAGCAGCACTAGCACCAGCAACACCAGCACCAGCAACACCAGCACCAGCAACACCAGCAACACCAGCACCAGAAGCAGCAGCACCAGCAACACCAGCACCAGCAACACCAGCACCAGCAACACCAGCACCAGCAACAGCACCAGAAACACCAGCACCAGCAACACCAGCACCAGAAGCAGCAGCACCAGCAACACCAGCACCAGCAACACCAGCACCAGCAACACCAGCACCAGCAACACCAGCACCAGAAGCAGCAGCACTAGCACCAGCAACACCAGCACCAGCAACACCAGTACCAGCAACACCAGCACCAGCAACACCAGCACCAGCAACACCAGCACCAGCAACACCAGCACCAGAAGCAGCACCAGCAACACCAGCACCAGCAACACCAGCACCAGCAATACCAGCACCAGCATCACCAGCACCAGCAACACCAGCACCAGCAACACCAGCACAAGCAACACCAGCACCAGAAGCAGCAGCACTAGCACCAGCAACACCAGCACCAGCAACACCAGAACCAGCAACACCAACCAGCACCAGAAGCAGCAGCAACCAACAACACCAGCACCAGACACACCAGCAACAGCAACACCAGCACCAGCAACACCCACCCCACCCAGAGCAGCAGCACTACCAGCAACACCAGCACCAGCAACACCAGCACCAGAAGCAGCAGCACCAACAACACCAGCACCAGCAACACCAGCACCAGCAACACCAGCACCAGCAACACCAGCACCAGAAGCAGCAGCACTAGCACCAGCAACACCAGCACCAGCAACACCAGCACCAGCAACACCAGCACCAGAAGCAGCACCAGAAGCAGCACCAGAAACAGCAGCAGAAGCAGCAGCAGAAGCAGCACCAGAAGCAGCACCAGAAGCAGCACCAGAAACAGCACCTGAAGCAGCACCAGAAGCAGCAGCAGAAGCAGCAGCAGAAGCAGCACCAGAAGCAGCACCAGAAGCAGCACCAGAAACAGCAGCAGAAGCAGCAGCAGAAGCAGGAGCAGAAGCAGCACCAGATGCAGCACCAGAAGCAGCACCAGAAGCAGCACCAGAAGCAGCACCAGAAGCAGCGCCAGAAGCAGCACCAGAAGCAGCACTAGAAGCAGCACCAGAAGCAGTACCAGAAGCAGCACCAGAAGCAGCACCAGAAACAGCAGCAGAAACAGCAGCAGAAGCAGCAGCAGAAGCAGCAGCAGAAGCAGCAGCAGAAGCAGCAGCAGAAGCAGCAGCAGAAGCAGCAGCAGAAGCAGCACCAGAAACAGCACCAGAAGCAGCACCAGAAGCAGCACCAGAAGCAGCACCAGAAGCAGCACCAGAAGCAGCACCAGAAGCAGCACCAGAAACAGCACCGAAGCAGCACCAGAAAGCAGCACAGAAGCAGCACCAGAAGCAGCACCAGAAACAGCACCAGTAGCAGCACCAGAAGCAGCACCAGAAGCAGCACCAGAAGCAGCACCAGAAGCAGCACCAGTAGCAGCAACACCAGCACCAGCAACACCAGCACCAGCAACACCAGCACCAGCAACACCAGCACCAGCAACACCAGCATCAGCAACACCAGCATCAGCAACACCATCACCAGCAACACCATCACCAGCAACACGAGCATTAGCTTCACCAGCATCAACAACGCCAGCATCAGCAACACCAGCACCAGCAACACCAGCACCAGCAACACCAGCACCAGCAACACCAGCATCAGCAACACCAGCATCAGCAACACCATCACCAGCAACACCATCACCAGCAACACCAGCATTAGCTTCACCAGCATCAACAACACCAGCACCAGCAACACCAGCACCAGCAACACCAGCACCAGCAACACCAGCACCAGCAACACCAGCATCAGCAACACCAGCATAGCTTCACCAGCACAACAACACCAGTACAGCAACACCACACCAGCAACACCAGCACCAGCAACACCACACCAGTACCACCAGCACCAGCACCACCACACAGCAACACCATCACCAGCAACACCAGCATTAGCTCACCAGCATCAACAACAACCAGCACCATCACAACACAGCAGTCAGCAACATCCAGCACCAGCAACACCAGCACCAGCAACACCAGCATCAACAACACCAGCATTCTCACCATACAACACCCACACTCAGCAACACCAGCACCAGCAACACCAGCACCAGCAACACCAGCATCAACAACACCAGCACCACAACACCAGCATCAACAACACCAGCACCACAACACCAGCATCAACAACACCAGCACCATCAACAACACCACAACCATCAACACCAGCATCAACAACAACCAGCATCACAACACCAGCACACAGCAACACCAGCACCAGCAACACCACAGCACCAGCAACACCAGCATCAACAACACCAGCACCATCAACACCAGCATCAGCAGCACCAGCACCAGCAACACCAGCACCAGCAACACCAGCATCAACAACACCAGCACCATCAACACCAGCATCAACAACACCAGCACCAGCAACACCAGCACCAGCAACACCAGCATCAACAACACAACACCATCAACAAACCAGCACTCAACAACACCAGCACCAGCAACACCAGCACAAGCAACACCAGCATCAGCAACACCAGCACCATCAACACCAGCATCAACAACACCAGCACCATCAACACCAGCATCAACAACACCAGCACCAGCAACACCAGCACCAGCAACACCAGCACCAGCAACACCAGCATCAACAACACCAGCACCACAACACCAGCATCAGCAACACCAGCATCAGCAACACCAGCAACACCCAGCAACACCAGCACCAGAAAACACCAGCATCAGCAACACCAGCAACACCAGCACCAGCAACACCAGCATCAGCAAAAACCAGCACCAGCAACACCACACCAGCAACACCAGCACCAGCAACACCACGCCAGCACACCAGCACCAGCAACACCAGCACCAGCAACATCAGCACCAGCAACACAGCACCAGCAACAACCAGCACCAGCAACATCAGCATCAGCAACACCAGCACCAGCAACACCAGCACCAGAAGCAGCAGCACCAGCAACATCAGCACCAGCAACACCAGCACCAGCAACACCAGCACCAGCAACACCAGCACCAGCAACACCAGCACTAGCAACACCAGCACCAGCAACACCAGCACCAGCAACACCAGCACCAGCAACACCAGCACCAGCAACACCAGCACCAGAAGCAGCAGCACCAGCAACACGAGCACCAGCAACACCAGCACCAGCAACACCAGCACCAGCAACACCAGCACCAGAAGCAGCAGCACTAGCAACACCAGCACCTGCAACACCAGCACCAGCAACACCAGCACCAGAAGCAGCAGCACCAGCAACACCAGCACCAGCACCAGAAACACCAGCATCAGCAACACCAGCAACACCAGCACCAGCAACACCAGCACCAGCAACACCAGCACCAGCAACACCAGCACCAGCAACACCAGCACCAGCAACACCAGCACCAGCAACACCAGCACCAGCAACATCTGCACCAGCAACACCAGCACCAGCAACACCAGCACCAGTAACACCAGCACCAGCAACACCAGCAACACCAGCACCAGCAACACCAGCAACACCAGCACCAGCAACACCAGCATCAGCAACACCAGCAACACCAGCACCAGCAACACCAGCATGAGCAACACCAGCACCAGCAACACCAGCACCAGCAACACCAGCACCAGCAACACCAGCACCAGCAACACCAGCACCAGCAACACCAGCACCAGCAACACCAGCACCAGCAACATCAGCACCAGCAACACCAGCACCAGCAACACCAGCTCCAGCAACATCAGCATCAGCAACACCAGCACCAGCAACATCAGCACCAGCAACACCAGCACCAGCAACACCAGCACCAGCAACACCAGCACCAGCAACACCAGCACCAGCAACACCAGCACCAGGAGCAGCAGCACCAGCAACACCAGCACCAGCAACACCAGCACCAGAAGCAGCAGCACCAGCAACACCAGCACCAGCAACACCAGCACCAGCAACACCAGCACCAGAAGCAGCAACACTAGCAACACCAGCACCAGCAACACCAGCACTAGCAACACCAGCACCAGAAGCAGCAGCACCAGCAACACCAGCACCAGCAACACCAGCACCAGCAACACCAGCACCAGCAACATTAGCATCAGCAACACCAGCAAAAGCAACACCAGCAACACCAGCACCAGAAGCAACACGAAAAGCAGCAGCACCAGCAGAAGCACCAGCAGCAGCAGCAGCAGCTCATGCAGCAGTACCAGCACTTGCAGCAGTACCAGCTCCATCAGGTTCACCATCAGCACAAGCACATGCAGTAGCACCAGCAACAACACCAGCAACACCAGCACCACCACCACCACCACCACCAGCAACTCCAGCACCAGAAGCAGCAGCACCAGCAGGTGCACCATCAGCACAAGCACATGCAGTAGCACCAGCAACAACACCAGCAGCACCAGCAGCAGCACCACCACCACCACCACCACCAGCAACTCCAGCACCAGCAGGTGCACCAGCAGCACCAGCAGGTGCACCAGCAGCACCAGCACATGCACAAAGCCAGTTGGACATTGTGTGTGCCTGAGTGGGAGCTCTATGTGCCCAAGCTACCCACAGACAAACCAACTTTCTCCAGCCTTGTTTACACAACTTCCTAGTTAGCTGTTTCATGCCTTATTTGCTTATTTGTTAACCTACGAGGGGATGATCTGGGTTAAGCAAATTAAGCCAAGCCAGTCAATCCAGTCTGTAGGGGAGAGCCTAAGGCACCCTAGCCTGCTTAAGCCAGTCACCCATCCCGCTTCCTTACTGTTGTGTGCATAATTACAAGCCATCCCAGCCTAGCCAGTATCAAGGGATTAAGTCTCCACCTATCACCCCATTGTTCTGACCAGTGTGGTTTGCGAGGTGTTGAAACGTCTGGTAAATAGACATTTTTTTTATCTTGAAAAGGCATGTGACACAACTCGGAGCTATAGCATCTGAACCCCAAGTTCATTCCTTAGGCCTCCGAGGCAATCTACCATTTTTCCTTAAGAACTTCTTATCCGAGAGACATTTCCGTGTTCGTGTTAATAATATGCTCTCCCCGGACTTTCTCCAAGCTGAAGGTGTCCCCCAGGGATGTGTCTTGAACATCACACATTTTCTCCTTGTTATAAATGATCTGGCATCTATTCTTTCACCTAATATTTGGCCATCACTATGTGATGAATTTGCTGTAGCTTGTGCAGTGCGCTGACTGTTGCCTCATTGCAATTCCCTTTCAGCATGTGGTCAGTCAACTGTGTTTCCAGTTGAGCCACTACTCATGGGTTAAATTTTCTAGTAATAAAACACACGAAATTACTTTCATTAGGTATTCTATCGTCCCTGAAAATCCATTGTACCTGTATGGTTCGTGTATCCCACATCCCAGAACATGATACTGTCAGGTTTCTCGGCCTTCTGTTTGACAGTAGGTTATCCTGGAAACCTCACATTACCTCCTTGAAGGCAACTTGACATAGACGGCTGAACCTTGCTCATCTTTCATGGTGGGATGGGGGCTGACCGTAGAACTCTCCTTCGACTACATTCTGCCCTACATCACCAGGGATCACGTTTATGTCTCGGTGATTTTCGCTCTTCACCTGTTGAGAGCCTCTGTGGTCTATGGTCTATGCAGAGGCGAATATTCCATCCTTGACCGATCGCCGTGATGCTCAATCTCCGCTATTTTGTTTGCTGTCATGACATCCGCAATCTTTCCACATATAGGATGGTAACGGATATTAGTAGAAGTTCCTTATTGTCACTGCCTCTGTTTACTCTGCCCCTTTTCTCTTCGTCTACATTTGTTCTTGTCTTCTCTTCAGTTGCCACCTTTCTAGTTCATGTAGCATCCTAACTTTTCCCTTCCCTCTGAGGAAGTTCTGGGAGTTCGTGTCTGTTCTTTCCCACTGCCATGCGCAAAAACCCAAATTCCTACGGATGCTTTTTCACTGTTTCATTCTTTATCACTTCCAGTCTCATTCTCATGCCATCGCAACGTTCACCGATGGTTAAAAGTTTTCTGACAGTGTCATATTTGCAGAAGTGTTTCCAGGCAGCGTTGTACGAGGGCATTTATTTCCCTCTGCGAGCATTTTTACAGCTGAATTGCATGCAACTCTTGTAATACTTATCCATATTGCATCTATACCTGTGTCGCCCTTTGTGGTAGTTTCAGACTCCATTAGTGCTTTGCAGGCTATACGAAAATTTGTTTTACCTCATCCCATGGTTCTTCGTATCCACCTTTGGTTACACCGTATCTCTGGCAAGCACAAAGATATTGTTTTTTGTTGGGTCCCTGGTCAAGTTGACGTACAGGCAATGAGCAGGCAGACACTGCTGCGCGATCAGCAGTACATGACCTCCCAGTTTCATATAGAGGTGTTCCATTCACAGACTATTTTACTGTGATTTCTACCCACCTTTGCAACTGCTGGCAACAATGTTGGTCTGATCTGCTACAGAACAAATTGCATTCTATTAAACCAAGTATAGGTTTCTGGCCGTCTTCTTGTCATTGTCGAGGTTGGGAGACTACTCTCTCCCATCTCTCATGGTTATCTCATGGTGAGGCGCCCTGTTCCTTTCTGTTAACCATATTCTGTTAGACTGGCCTCTCTATCAACGAGCACGCAGAATTTACCTCCAACATCGTCACCGCTCTACTGCCCTTACTTTACCTTCCCTTCTTGCTGATGGAACCTCCTTTAACCCGGACTCTAAATTTGACTTTTTGACAACAACTGATTTACTGCACAAACTTTGATGATGATGCCTCTAGCATTCCTCACAGCTCTTTCTACCTCTCTTGCTACCCTCAACCCCTGCACTACCCACTGCCCAGCTGCACTGCATGACCTAGTAATAATTCCTCTCCCTCTTGCTAACCAATACTCCTGCACTCTTCCCTGCCCAGCTACTCGGTGTGACCCTTGTAGGTTTAGCTCTTCTTTTTTATTATATAATCTTCCAAACCCAGCATGGACATGGGTGAAAAGGGAGCCGATGTATGAGCACGGAGCCTGGTCTTTCTGGAAGTGACTCAGTGCTTATGTACCGCATGCTGTTGGAGTGTGAGCAAGGTAACATTTAAAAGGGATTCAGGAAACCGCAAGCTGACTAGATTCCTAGAAAAGTAGGGTGTCGGCACCCTTAAGGAAGGTTGTTAATGTTTAATTGTTGCAGTTTTTATAACTGTAGTGTAAATGAGCCTCTGGCAAGACAGTGATGGAGTGAATGATGAAGCTTTTTATTTCTCGGCCACCCTATGTATACATGAACCTTCACCTCTCTTTTACTTGCTTCTTCAATTTTCCATGTATTCCATCTACCTTTTACTCTCTCTGTATATATATATATATATATATATATATATATATATATATATATATATATAATATATATATATATATATATTATATATATATATATATATAATATATATATATATATATATATATATGCAAATCAACCACTCTGAAAGAATAGAGAAATTCCAAGCGCATTCGTCACTACTCATATTATCAAGTTCCCTGATAATGTGAGTAGTCACGAAAGCGTTTGGAATTTCTCTGTTCTTTCAGAGTGGTTGTTTTGCATATTCTGAAATCACCAGTTTACTGTGATCTTATTGCATATATATATATATTATATATAATATATATATATAAATTATATATATATATATATATAATATATATATAATATACACTGATCTCTGGCTGAAGGAGACTCGAACCTACGAACCTTAGGACAAGGTACGCTGTGCTTTAACCAATCTACCCACACTGGACAATACCTTGGCGTGTAGCTTGCGCGATTGTTCAAATCTCTAGTAAGGCTGATGCATGCAGGGGATGAGATGAGAAGCTGTAAGCCTTCTCCCTGAAAGTGGCTGCCTTGGTCAAACGGTGCGCAAGCTTCACCCAGGTATTGTCCATTGGGTTGATTTGGGAAAGCACTGGTACCTTCCAAGGTTTTGTAGGTTTTGAGTCTCCTTCAGCCGAGATCAGGTTTGTGTATATTTCGCCCGCTCTCGCGAATTCCTTCATTGTTCAAATTTAGTAAGGCTGATGCATGAGGGGGTGAGATGAAAAGCTGTAACCTTTTCCCTGAAACCTGGCGCCTTTGGAAACAACTGTAGGCAACTACAGCCCCAAAGGGATTGTCCAGTGTGCGTAGATTGGTAAAACACTGCGTCCTTGTCCTAGGTTCGTAGGGTTCGATTTTCCTTTGCCCGAGATCATGTTTGGTATATTTTTGCCGTCTCGGAGTTCCTTCATATATTATATATATATTATATATATTTTAATATATTTTTATATATATTTTTTAAAATTTTATAAATATGTATATAATTTTATATAATTATTATAATGAGAAGTTTTTACAAAGTAGAAGTGATCAAGGGGGGAAAAGGGATATGGAGAAAAAGAGAGGGTTAAGGAGTGGTGAACAAAAGAAAAAGAGACAAAAGAGAGAGTGGGTGGTGTTTTCAGCAAATTTTGTTGAAAAAAGAAAAGTTTTGGATGAGATTAAAAAGTTAAGAAAACCTAGAGAACAAATGGAATTTGGGCATTAAAAAAGGGAGGCGAGTTATAAAATGGAGAGTTAAGGATTAAGATGGAGGGAATATTTTGAGGAATTGTTAAATGTTGATGAAGATAGGGGAAACGTGATTTCGTGTATAGGACAAAAAGGAAAAAATCTTGTAGGATGAGGAAGACCAGTTGTAGTGTGGGGGGAAATTTCGTGAGGCAGAGAAAATGAAAGGGAAAAGGCACCGGATTGGGGATTAAGATAGAAAAGTTAAAAAAGGGGTGGGGGTTTGTTTTGGGGTGGTTTGGTGCAATTATTTAATAAATGTTTGGAAGAGGGTAAGGGACCTAGGGGGGAGGGGAGCTGCATAGTTCCTTTGAAAAAGGCAAAGGGGGTAAAAGAGAGTGCAAAATTTTAAAGGGGTAATCCTGATAACTGGAAAGATATGGGAGAGTTATTTTGAAGTTAAAAAGTAAGACGAGAATAGGAAGCAGATAACAAAGGGGGCTTTTGGAAAAAGGGGGGGGTGTGGACCAGGGTTTACAGGGAAAAATATAAGTGAACATATTTAGATAAGGCTAAAGAGTCTTTTGGGCTTTATGGATTTTTGGAAAAGGGGTTACAGGGGGGGAGGGGGCAAAGTGGCAGATGTTGCAAGTGTATGGGGTAGGGGGTGGTTATGAAAGCAGTGAAGAGTTTTTACGAGGTAGTGAGGCTCAGTTGAGTATGTAAAGAGGGAATGATTTCCCAGTTAAAGTAGGCCTTAGACAAA
>NC_069459.1:29111398-29131398 GCF_026875155.1 Cherax quadricarinatus
TTGTGTTGCTGGGGTAAACTACAATGTTTGTGTTGCTGAGGTCAACTAGCATTTTGTTTTGCTGAGTTTAACTAGCAATGTTGTGTTGCTGAGGTCAACTAGTAGTGTTGTGTCTGAGGTCAACTAGCAATGTTGTGTTGCTGAGGTCAACTAGCAGTGTTGTTTGCTGAGGTCAACTAGCAATGTTGTGTTGCTGAGGTCAACAGCAGTGTTGTGTTGCTGAGGTCAACTAGCAATGTTGTGTTGCTGGGGTCAACTAGCAGTGTTGTGTTGCTGAGGTCAACTAGCAATGTTTTTATTGCTGAGGTCAACTAGCATTGTTGTTTTGCTGGGGTCAACTAGCAGTGTTGTTTTTGCTGAGGTCAACTACAATGTTGTGTTGCTGAGGTCAACTAGCATTGTTGTTTTTGCTGAGGTCAACTAGCATTGTTGTGTTGGCTGAGGTCAACTAGCAATGTTGTGTTGCTGAGGTCAACTACATGTTGTGTTTGCTGAGGTCAACTAGCATTGCTGTTTTTGCTGAGGTCAACTAGCAGTGTTGTGTTGCTGAGGTCAACTAGCATTGTTGTGTTGCTGAGGTCAACTAGAAAGTGTGTGTGCTGAGGTCAAACTAGCATTGTTTGTGCTGAGGTCAACTAGCATTGTTGTGTTGCTGAGGTCAACTAGCAATGTTGTGTTACTGAGGTCAACTAGCAGTGTTGTGTTGCCAAGGTCGACTAACAACGTTGTGTTGCCAAGGTCGACTAACAACGTTGTTTGCCAAGGTTGACTAACAACGTTTGTTGTAAAGGGGTCGACTAACAACGTTGTGTTGCCAAGGTCGACTAAACAACGTTGTGTTGCCAAGGTCGACTAACCAACGTTGTTTGCCAAGGTCGACTAACAACTTTTGTGTTGCCAAGGTCGACTAACAAGTTTTGCCAAGTCGACTAACAACGTTGTGTTGCCAAGGTCGACTAACAATGTTGTGTTGCCAAGGTCGATAACAACGTTGTGTTGCCAAGGTCGACTAACAACGTTGTGTTGCCAATGTCGACTAACAACGTTGTGTTGCTGAGGTCGACTAACAACGTTTGTTGCCAGGTCGACTAACAACGTGTGTTACCAAGGTGGGACTAACAACGTTGTGTTCCCAAAGGGTCGACTAACAAACGTTGTGTTCCCAAAGGGTGGGACTAACAACGTTGTGTTGCCGGGGCGACTAAAAAACGTTGTGTTGCCAAGGTCGACTAACAACGTGTGTTGCCGAGGTCGACTAAACACGTTTTTGTTGCCAAGGTCGACTAACAACGTTGTTTTTGCCAAGGTCGACTAACAACGTTGTGTTGCCAAGGTCGACTAAACAACGTTGTGTTGCCAAGTTCGACTAACAACGTTGTGTTGCCAAGGTCGACTAACAACGTTGTGTTGCCATGGTCGACTAACAACGTTGTGTTTGCCAAGGTCGACTAACAACGTTGTGTTCCCAAGGTCGACAAAACAACGTTTTGTTGCCAAGGTCGACTAACAACGTTGTGTTGCCAAGGTCGACTAACAACGTTTGTGTTGCCAAGGTCGATTTAACAACGTTGTGTTGCCAAAGGGTCGACTAACAACGTTGTGTTGCCAAGGTCGACTAACAACGTTTGTGTTGCCAAGGTCGACTAACAACGTTTGTTGCCAAGGTCGACTAACAACGTTGTGTTGCCAAGGTCGACTAACACGTTGTATTGCCAAGGTCGACTACAACGTTGTTTTTTGCCAAGGTCGACTAACAACGTGGTGTTGCCGAGGTCGACTAAAAACGTTTGTTGCCAAGGTCGACTAACAACGTTGGTTGCCAAGGTCGACTAACAACGTTGTGTTGCCAAGGTCGACTAACACTTTGTGTTGCCAAGGTCGACTAACACTTGTGTTCCCAAAGGTCGACTAACAACGTTGTGTTTCCAAGGTCGACTAACAACGTTTTTGTTGCCAAGGTCGACTAACAACGTTGTGTTGCCAAGGTCGACTAACAACGTTGTGTTGCCAAGGTCGACTAAAAAACGTTGTGTGCCAAGGTCGACTAACAACGTTGTGTTGCCAAGTCGATAACAACGTTGTGTTGCCAAGTCGACTAACAACGTTGTGTTGCCAAGGTCGACTAACAACGTTGTGTTGCCAAGGTCGACTAACAACGTTGTGTTGCCAAGGTCGACTAACAATTTCGTCACCTTGAAGAATGTGCTTAATTTTCCCAAATTTTTTTGTTTATCAGTTTCAAGGTTCTATAATAGCAATTTTTCATGCTTCGTTTTAAAGGTTCTACTTCACTTAAGTCTTTGAAAAGTTATGTATCAATATTTGTATAATGGTTGTCTAAGGTGTTAGCAAAGTTACTGTTTCTCTGGTTAATCGGAGGGATTTAGACATTTTCTGATGAGAAATAGTCTGGTGTTACTTGAAAAAAATCTGATTTTCTTTCTCATTTGGTGATGAAGTGTCTCAGAGAGGTTCAGGACGATTCTTTGATGTAGAAAACATTCTTCCTCAGGGAAATTTTATAGAGGAAGAGTTTGTATTGTCTCCTTATTTGGTTCTTTTGTCGCGGTGGTGCAAAAAGGTGAATTAGGACAGAAATTATAACGATATTCTGAGGGCAAGGAGTGTCTTCAGCAAAACCTGTGAGCTGGAGGATGTCCTCAGCGAAAATCTGTGAGGGAGGGAATGTCCTCAGCAAAAATATTTGATGCAGGGTATGTTCTCAGGGAAAAACGGTGAGATAGGGTAGTTTTCAGGGAAAAAACACCTGCGAAAAAAGGAAATACCTCAGCAAAACACTTGCCAATTCGTGTGTCCTCAGCCCCCCTCCCCCCCCCCGAGAAAAAAAGGAGATAGGGTAAGACGTTGCCCAACAGCTCAGCAACATAGAATTTACATAATGAAAAAATCATTACTTTATGAAACTTATCACAAAGAATGATACGTTTGCAAAATTTCGACTCGGTGAGAGGAAAGTAGGTAAGATCACACCAGAGTGAGATATCGAAGGATGCTTCAAGCTGAAGAAATTATTTAACTGACAATGTATCTCTAAATAAACTGAAAAACAGCATATGCGAGTGAAGAGAATAACATCCCGAGTATTACTTTTTCTAACAAAGTGACACTTTTGAGTTTAAATCACATACAACTTGCAAAATGTATAAAAAGTGCAGATGAGCGGGAAAAAAATCCTGCAGAAAATAATGGACTTTCTTCGTTTACTTGGGTTTGCGAGGCTTGCAAGACAAATTGTTTGACTAATTGATGGTGCAAGACGGATCGAAACATCGTCATCAGCTTCAGTTTCTTACATCATGGCTAGGAGAGGGACTTTTCATTTGGAGACGTTCCTTGGTTTAACAATTCTTTACTGGTAGAGAACCTATGTTGCAGTCAGACCTTTATTACTGCTACATAGTGACTTACAGGGATGTACTTTATCACGTTTTCTGCACCAGACACAGTCACGTACAGATGTGTGGACGATGTTTTGATTATTTGGGATCAGAAGTCCGGCATTTTCGTAAATGAAAACTTTCCCCGTCTACCTGAAGGGTCTACCTGGAGGGTATTCCGAGATCTACGCCCCCTCGGCCCAGTCTAAGACCAGCTTTCCCGATGGATCAGGCATGATCAATCAGGATGTTACTGTAGGTCGCACTTGTACAACGTACAAACCACAGCACGGCTGATCCAGCAGTGACTTTACGTATCTGTCCAGGTCTCTCTTGAAGACAACCAGGGTCTATCGGTAATGTCCCTTATGCTGGTGGGAGCTGCTGAAGGCCTTCATCCATGACAACCCCAATGAAAAAAAACATCTAACCCAAAACCTACATACCATACCCACTGCCCCAACCCACTCATCACAAAACTCCACAGCAACCCCCCATAGTTCCTTGGAAAAGCTCGTATATCAACATGTCTGGGGCACTTCCAGAGAGAGATGTGAGGATGAGTCAGCAAGACTGAACTACATATTCACCCTGAGTAGCTCGGACATGAGCACATCACATAAGAAGCTAGTGACGAAGTGGTTCTGAGCTTTGAATATATAGTAGAGTTACAAGTGGAGTGGCAAGAGGAGTAGATGGAAAAGCTAAACTACAAAAATGGGGATTACGCAGACATGAGAAACTTCCTGCAGAAGGTTCAGTGGGAAAGACAATTGGTAGGAAAATCAGTAAACGAAATGATGGACTACGTGACAACAAAATGCAAGAGGCAGAGGAAAGGTTTGTTCCCAATGGCAATAGAAACAATGGGAATACCAGAATGAGCCTATGGTTTACCCCAAAGGTGTAGGGAGGCAAAAACTGAGTGTGCTAGAGAATGGAAAAAGTACAGAAGACAAAGGACCCAGGAAAATAACGAAAACGACGTAGCATCGAAAGTCAGGTCTGACCTGAAGCTGCTGTATAGCCACATCATGAGGAAGACACCAGTCAAGGACCAGGCAATCAGCTGAAGAAGAAAGGTGGGGAGCTGACAAGAAACGACCAAGAAGTATGTGAGAAGCTCAACAGTGGAGACAGAAAGGACTCCGGGAAGTCAGAATAAGGGGGTACACGAACAAGGGATATACCAGCAAGTGCTAGATGAAATACGCACAACCAAGGAAAAAGTGAAGAAGCTGCTAAGTGAACTTGATACCTCAAAGGCGATGGGACCGGACATCTCTCCGTGAATCATTACAGAGGGAGCAGAGACACTGTGTGTGCCACTAACAATTTTCAAAACATCCACTGAAACTGGGCAACTACCTGAGGTATGGAAGACCGCAAATGTAGTCCCCATTACTAAGAAACGAGACGACACGAGGCAATAAACTACAGACCAGTGTCAATGTAGTATACAATATGCAAAGTCATGGAGAAGATTATCAGAGGAGAGCGGTGGAGCACCTGGAACGAAAATAAGCTTATAAACGACAACCAGCACGCATTCAGTGAAGGGAAACGCCTGTGTCACAAATCTACTGGAGTTTTATGACAAGGTAACGAAAGTAAGACAGGAGAGAGTGTGGGATGGGTAGATTGCATTTTCTTGGAATTCAAGAAGGGCTTCGACAGAGTTCCTTACAAGAGATTAGTGCAAAAGCTAGAGGATCAGGTATGCATAACGTGAAGGCACTGCAATGGATCAGAGAATACCTGACAGGGAGGCAACAACGAGTCATGGTACGTGACGAGGTATCGGAGTGGGATCCTGTGACGAGCGGGGTTTCACAGGGTTCAGTCCTAGGACCCAGTGCTATTTTTGGTATACGTGAATGACATGATGAAAGGGATATACTCAGAAGTGTCCCTGTTTGCAGATGATGTGAAGAATTAAATCGAATGAGGAGAATTAAATCGGATGAAGATCAGGCAAGGATACATAGAGACCTGGACAGACTGCAAGCCTGATCCAGCAACTGGCTACTCGAATTTAACCCCGCCAAATGCAAAGTCATGAAGATCGGGATGTGCAAAGAAGACCGCTGACAGAGTATAGGCTAAGTGACCAAAGACTGCAACCCTCACTCAGGAATAGTACCTTGGGGTGAGTATAATACCGAGTATATCTCCTGGGACACACATCAACCAGATAACTGGTACAGTACATGGGGCCTGGTAAACCTGAGAATAGCATTCCGATACCTTAGTAAAGCATCGTTCAAGGCTCTATACATCGTGTACATCAGGTTCATGCTGAGTATGCAGAACCAGTTTGGAACCCACACTTGGTCCAAGCACGTCAAGAAATTAGAGAAAAGTGCAAAGGTTTGTAACAAGACTAGTTCCAGAGCTAAAGGGAATGTTCTACAAAGAAAGGTTAAGGGAAATCGGCCTGTCGACACTAGAGGACAGGAGGGTTAGGGGAGACATGATAACGATAGACAAAATACTGTGAGAAATGACGAGGTGGATAGAGAGAGGATGTCCCAGAGATGGGACACGGAAACAAGGGTTACAATTGGAAGCTCAAGTCTCAGATGAGTCAAAGGGATGCTAGGAAGTATTTCTTTAGTCAGATAGTTGCCAGAACGTGGAATAATCTGGCTAGTGGTATGATAAAGCTCATGGAGCAGGGAGAGAGATGAACTAGTAGCGATCAGTGATGAGGTGTGGCCAGGAGCTATGACTCGACCCCTGCAACCACAAATAGGTGAGTACAAATGGGTGAGCGCACGTGTGTGTGTGTGTGTGTGTGTGTGTGTGTGTGTGTGTGTGAGTGCGTGTGTGTGTGTGTATGTGTGTGTGTGTGTGTGTGTGTGTGTGCAGACGTCCTCCAGGAATAGTTCTGGAGAATTAGTACCTAGTGTTCAGTATTACGGCAGATTGTCTATTAATTAATGAGTTATGTTCGGTAGTCAATGCAGAAAAGCAAAGTGAAGGTGGAAGCTGAAAGATGTTAGGAATGATTGAGACCAGAGGAAGGTGGGATAGTGAACCAGTGATGGTAGTCTTCACATATTTCACTTTTTGTCGTGTATTTCAGCAAGCATATAATGGCAGACACAAGGGCGAAGATGCAGGGCTTGTAGCTGTGACTCGACCCCTGCAACCACATGAAAATGAGTGGCACATAAGGTAAGTACACACACAGGCACATGCACCCCCCCCACTCACACATAATCAACCCAAACAATTGAGCCCAAAACCCAAAGGCCGTACCCATTTCCTCCACCCCGCCCCCACCCCATCACGAACTCTACTTTCCCAGCAACTCCCCATAGTTCCTCGCCATGTCTCCCCCCTTCCCCAACCCCAACGTTTCCCCCCAGACCACAGTTTTAGAAAAGTTGAAGGTTTGGTATACAAACGAGGACTGAATAACAAATAACTGTGAAGACTGGCGTGAAAGAATCAAGGAGTCGTCCCCAAACATGATAGCCCCTCACAGAAACGAAAAACTCACCATGATAACAGACACAATCTTTCCACCCGGATATCAGATCTTGAGGAAATATAGAGGGAGAAGGGGGGGAGGAGTTGCACTGCTCATCAAACCCAGTGGAGATTTAACGAAATAGAAGGAATGGACGAAAGGACTACATAATGGGGAATAATTCAGTCTGGAGACCTTAAGGTGGTAAATTACAGTGATGTACAACCTGCCACAGAACTGCAGGGGGCCAAGAGAAGAATATAAAGGAAAAAGAGCAATGGTGGACATATTAGCTGAGGTGGCCAGAAGAGCTCGCAAGGGTAGAGTAAACTTACTAGTTATGGGTGATTTCAGTCACAAGGAGATTGAATGGAAAAAACCTGGAGCCACGTGGTGGTCCCAGAACATGGAGAGCCAAAATGATGGATGTGGTACTAGAAAAACCTCATGCATCAACATGTTAGGGACACTACCAGAGAGAGAGAGAGAGAGGTGAGGATGAACCAGAAAGACTGGACCTCGTATTCTCTTGACCAGAACTAGCTCTTGTTCACCCAAAAGTGTAGAGAGGCAATGAAAAAAGTAGAGAAGACAAAGACCCTGAAAAATTAAGATATTAAGCTAAAGCCAGAAACGAGTGTGCACAGACAAGGAGGTGGGCAAAGCGACAATATGAAAATGACGTAGCATCGAAAGTCAAGTCTGACACTCAGCTGTTGTATAACGACATCAAGAGGAAAACAACAGTCAAGAACCAGGTATTCATCCTGAGGAAAGAAGGTGGGGAGCTCACAAAAAACGACCAAGAAGTATGTGAGGAGCCCATCATGAGATTTACAGAAGTAGGTACAGTGGAGACAGAAAGGACTCCGGGAAGTCAGAATGGGGGGAAGGGGTCTACACCAACAAGTGCTGGATAAAATACCACACCACCTAGGAGTAGGTGAAGAAACTGCAAAGTGATCTAGATACCTCAAAGGCAGTAGGACTGGATATGATTGGAAGACAAAAGGAATATATACAAAAGATGAGGTAATCAGTCCCTCACCCTTGGAGTTCGTATGAAGAATACCGTAGTCGTGAGGATCTGGAGCAGAAGAAGGCTGGCGCTATATATACTGACGTCAGGTGGAAGGGACGGGTTGCAGACGAGGGAAGTCACTGTGCTCAAGAATCTTCATGATTACGGTGCTCTTCACACCAACTCCAAGACTGAGGGACTGATTACCTCATCTTTTACATATAGTTCTCTTGTCTTCAAATTATGTCCTAGAATATGTATTGACAAAGCCACTGGATGGCGAAACGTCTACAATAAAGTTACCCAGATGTTGCGAATGCGTCTGATTTTCAAAACCAAAGCTGCTGAATCCAACGGTACAGCTTTCAACGGTACAGCTTCCAACGGTACAGCTTCCAACGGTACAGCTTCCAACGGTACAGCTTCCAACGGTACAGCTTCCAACGTTCACAAACTGTCTTTTCTAATTCGACTACTGCGGGGACTGCAGATTTAATTAATTTTTTGTGTAAAACAGTGATAAACTCTTGTTTCTGCTAAATCATGTTAAATAAACCTTAGATTGACTCATATAACCGGATTTAACATTTAATTTTGTTTGCACGAAGGCAAATTTGTAAATATATTAATAAAGTAAAAATATCAATCGTTGGGAAATATACCTTACCTGGAGAATGACTCATCTGATTGAGTTCAAACTTTCAACACTGGGGTGATTTACTGAACTCAAGGTTCATGCTGTAATTGGGTGGTATAAATATCAATCTGCCTCATGGCTTGGTGGTTAAAGCTCTCGCTTCACACGCCGATGTCCGGATTCGATTCCCGGCAAGGGCAGAAACATTGGGCATGTTTCCTTACACCTGTAATCCATGTTCATCTATCAGTAAAATGGGTACCTGGGTGTTAGTGGACTGGTGTGGGTCGCATTCTGGGTGTTAGTGGACTGGTGTGGGTCACATCCTGGGTGTTAGTGGACTGGTGTGGGTCGTATCCTGGGTGTTAGTGGACTGGTGTGGGTCGCATCCTGGGTGTTAGTGGACTGGTGTGGGTCGTATCCTGGGTGTTAGTGGACTGGTGTGGGTCGCATCCTGGGTGTTAGTGGACTGGTGTGGGTCGCATCCTGGGTGTTAGTGGACTGGTGTGGGTCGCATCCTGGGGTTAGTGGACTGGTGTGGGTCGCATCCTGGGTGTTAGTGGACTGGTGTGGGTCGCATTCTGGGTGTTAGTGGGCTGGTGTGGGTCGCATTCCTGGGTTGTTAGTGGACTGGTGTGGGTCGCATCCTGGGTGTTAGTGGACTGGTGTGGGTCGCATCCTGGGTGTTAGTGGACTGGTGTGGGTCGCATTCTGGGTGTTAGTGGACTGGTGTGGGTCGCATCCTGGGTGTTAGTGGACTGGTGTGGGTCGCATCCTGGGTGTTAGTGGACTGGTGGTGGGTCGCATCCTGGGTGTTAGTGGACTGGTGTGGGTCGCATCCTGGGTGATGTATGTTGGGGTGCTTGGTGAGTTCAGTGGATGTTGTGGGTCGCATCCTGGACAATAACTGACTTAATTTGCGGAAATGCTTAGCATAGCAGTCTTCTATATAGTAGTATTGTACAGTGATGTCAGCTGTTATAATGCCTTGTACATGTATCTTGTACATGCACTTGTACAGTACTTGTACTTGTACTTGTACATGTACTTGTACATGTACTTGTACATGTACTTGTACATGCACTTGTACATGTACTTTATGTACTTGTACATGACTTGTACATGTACTTGTACATGTACTTGTACATGCACTTGTACATGACTTGTACTTTGTGCATGTACTTGTACATGCACTTGTACATGTACTTGTACATGCACTTGTACATGCACTTGTACATGACTTGTACATGCACTTGTACATGTACTTGTACATGCACTTGTACATGCACTTGTACATGTACTTGTACAGGGCACTTGTACATGTACTTGTACTGCACTTGTACATGTACTTGTACATGTACTTGTACATGTATTTGTACATGCACTTGTACATGTACTTGTACATGCACTGTACATGTACTTGTACATGCACTTGTACATGTACTTGTACATGTACTTGTACATGCCTTGTACATGTACTTGTACATGTACTTGTACATGTACTTGTACATGCACTTGTACATGTACTGTACATGTACTTGTACATGTACTTGTACATGCACTTGTACATGTACTTGTACATGCACTTGTACATGTACTTGTACATGCACTTGTACATGTACTTGTACATGCACTTGTACATGTACTTGTACAAGCACTTGTACATGTACTTGTACATGTACTTGTACATGCACTGTACATGTACTTGTACATGTACTTGTACATGCACTTGTACATGTACTTGTACATGCACTTGTACATGTACTTGTACATGCACTTGTACATGTACTTGTACATGTACTTGTACATGCACTTGTACATGTACTTGTACATGTACTTGTACATGCACTTGTACATGTACTTGTACATGTACTTGTACATGCACTTGTACATGTACTTGTACATGCACTTGTACATGTACTTGTACATGCACTTGTACATGCACTTGTACATGTACTTGTACATGCACTTGTACATGTACTGTACATGCACTTGTACATGTACTTGTACATGTACTTGTACATGCACTTGTACATGTACTTGTACATGTACTTGTACATGCACTTGTACATGCACTTGTACATGTACTTGTACATGCACTTGTACATGTACTTGTACATGCACTTGTACATGTACTTGTACATGTACTTGTACATGCACTTGTACATGTTACTTGTACATGTACTTGTACATGCACTTGTACATGTCTTGTACATGTACTTGTACATGCACTTGTACATGTACTCGTACATGCACTTGTACATGTACTTGTACATGTACTTGTACATGCACTTGTACATGTACTTGTACATGTACTTGTACATGCACTTGTACATGTACTTGTACATGCACTTGTACATGTACTTGTACATGTACTTGTACATGCACTTGTACATGTACTTGTACATGTACTTGTACATGCACTTGTACATGTACTTGTACATGTACTTGTACATGCACTTGTACATGTACTTGTACATGTACTTGTACATGCACTTGTACATGCACTTGTACATGTACTTGTACATGCACTTGTACATGCACTTGTACATGTACTTGTACATGCACTTGTACATGTATTTGTACATGTACTTGTACATGCACTTGTACATGTACTTGTACATGCACTTGTACATGTACTGTACATGTACTTGTACATGCACTTGTACATGTACTTGTACATGTACTTGTACATGCACTTGTACATGTACTTGTACATGTACTTGTACATGCACTTGTACATGTACTTGTACATGTACTTGTACATGCACTTGTACATGCACTTGTACATGTACTTGTACATGCACTTGTACATGCACTTGTACATGTACTTGTACATGCACTTGTACATGCACTTGTACATGCACTTGTACATGTACTTGTACATGCACTTGTAGTAAATAAAGATATTATTATAATATTATTAATATTAAAGTCATGCAGAAAATAAGTGGAACAAAAAAACACTGTACTTAAAAATACGAATTTTTCTGTCACAAACTGGTACATAAATCTAAAATTTAAGAAGAGTGTTGAACAGTGTTGGTCACAGGACACATCCTCCTGGCAATACTTACGGTACACCAGAGATGTAAATCTGAACCCTGTCTAATAAGTCATTGTGATGTTAGAAACGAAAGATTATTATTATTATTATAATCAAGGGGGAAGCGCTAAACCCGGAGGATTATACAGCGCCTGGGGGGGGGGATGTGGAAGGCATTCAGGCTTAATTCGGGGAACTGGAGCACAGATCTAATTCCCTAAATCAAGAGCCCCTCATCAACATCAAGGAACCTTCCTTGAGGGGTAGAAACGAAAGAAAGTACATTTTTGGGGAAGAAAAGAAAGAAGTAAGAAAAGAAAATTCAAGTAACCTCTTAAAGATCCTGTTTCAGGAACACTTAATATCGGAATGTTATGAGAAATATTGTAACGTTGCGTGTTATCATGTAGAAGCTTCAGTATACAAGTTCCGAAGTTTTTTTCAGTAATGACAGTCGTCAACTCGTAGTTTAATAAGTGAGATTCGAAAGTTTCTGTCGTCTGAAGTAACCTTAATTTGTTATACTGAAGTAATCAAGAATAATTTGAAGAAATCAAATGCGAGTTGACGAGTGATAAGTGAATGACGCTAGAATTTTTTTGAACTTTTATATTAAGAATCTTTTATGAACCCTTGTTTTTTGTTTATATATATTATATATATTATATATAATATATATATATATATATATATATATATATATAATTTTTATAAATATATATATATTATATATAATATATATTTGCATCAAGAAAATAGTTTAAAGGGTAGGGCAGTGGAAAGAGGAACCGGGGAAGGACATTTCGCAAAGTTACTTTTATTTACGACGAAAAAGTAAACGCCTACACATTGGGGTTCATCAGGGGGAAATTGGAGATAAAAAGAAAAAAAGGGAGAGGGAAAGAAAGATGCCATGCTTACAGCAGATCAAAGTCCTTGCAAAGTTTTATGCTTTAGGTTAGTCAGAAGTTTTGGGTTTTTACTATTCTTTTTGTGAATTTGTTGGGTTTTTTTCTTGATCCCCATTCATTTTCCCAAAAAAGCGATAAAAAAATAAGATTTAAGGGGGGGGGTTTGAAATTTTGTTTTAAAAGAATTTTTTAAAAAAAGTTCTTTCTTGAAAAGTGACTAAGATAGATTTTTGACATGAACGCAATTTTCCCGGCTGCCCACATATGATTGGGAACAAAACCGTGAACGAGGCCACGGTCCTTCCAGCACTAGAATTTTGATTTATACACAGTTAAATTTATGATTTTCCCCCAAAAAAAAAACACTGTAAACCACCCGTGACATTTTAAATTTTAAGTTGTTTTAAATTTTTAAAAAAAATTTTCTAAGAGGGGAAAATTTGCACTTTTCTTGACTTTTAAAAAAACATTTTTCCCCAAAAACATACCCATAAAATTTTTTCCCAGGTTTAAATTTTTTTTTAAAGTCATAAAAAAAAAAAGTAGTACCCTTTTAAACATACCTTTAAAAAAATTTTCCCTTAAAGGGCAAATTTTTTACAAAAGCAACACCAGGGACCACAACCCCCAGCACCGCAACAAACCCCACCAGCAAAACCAGCAAACCCCAAAACCAACACCACCCAAAAACCCCTCACCAAACAACACCAGCACCACAACACCCCCCATAGCAACCCACACCAGAAGCAGCAGCACTAGCACCACAACACCAGCACCAGCAACACCAACCCCCAGCCCAAAATCAAACAAACCCGCAACCCCCAGCACCACCCAAAACCAGCACCAGCAAAAACCAGAAACCCGCAACACCCACCAGCAACACCAGCACTAGCAACACCAGCACCAGAAGCACAGCACTAGCACCAGCAACAAACCCCACCACAAAAACCAGCACCAACAACACCACAACACCACAGCAAACCCGAAGGGACAGCACCACAACACCAGCACCACAAAAACCACACCAGCAACACCACACCAGCAACACCCCTCACCAAACAACAAAAACCCGCACCATCAAAAACCAGGGCCCCGGGAAAAACCACACCAGCAAACCCCCAGCACTAGCAACACCAAACCCCCAGAAAGCACAAAAACCCTTTTCACCAGCAACACCACACCAGCAACACCACACCACAACACCAGCACCAGCAACACCGCACCAGCAACACCCGCACCAGAACAGCAGCAACCCCAACAACCCGGGACCAGCAAAAACCAGCCCCAAACCCAAAAACCAGCACCTGGGAACACCAACACCACAACACCAGCACCAGCAACAAACCCCACAGCAACAAACCCAAAACCCGCAAAACCAGCCCAGCAAAAAACCACACCATCCCCACCACACCAGCAACACCCGAACCAGCAAAAACCCGCACCAGCAACACCCCACCCCAAAAACCAGCACCAGGAAAAAAAAAACAGCAAATTTGCCCAAACCCGCAACACCAGCAAAACCCGCAACACCAGCACCAAACAACACCAGCCCCCAGCAAAAACCAACCCCCAGGAGCACAGCACCCCGCAACCCCCAGCACCACAACACCAGCACCAGCAACACCACATCAGCAAACCAGCACCAGCAACACCACACCACAACACCAGCACCAAACAGCACACTAGCACCACAACACCAGCACCACAAAAACCAGCACCACAACACCAGCAAACACCAGCACCAAACAGCAGCACCAGCAACACCAGCACCAGCAAAAACCAGCACCCAGCAAAACCCCACCACAAAAGCACCCCGAAACACAGCACCACAAAACCACACCAAAGCAGCACACCAGCAAAACCAGCACCACAACACCAGCACCAGCAACACCAGCACCACAACACCAGCACCAGAACGCAGCACTAGCACCACAACACCACACCAGCAACACCAACCACAACACCCGCCCACAACACCACACCACAACACCCCCCCACAACACCAGCCCAGAAGCAGCACCCCAAAAACCAGCACCACAACACCACACCACAATACCACACCACATCAAACCCGCACCAGCAACACCGCCCACAACACCAGCACAAGCAACACCCGCACCAGAAGCACCAAATACACCACAACACCAGCACCACAACACAAACCAGCAACACCAGCACCAAAAACGCAGCACCAACAACACCAGCACCAGCAAACCCCCACAACAGCAAAACCACACCACAAAACCCGCACCAAAGCGCAGCACAGCACCAGCAACACCAGCACCACAACACCACACCAAACGCAGCACCAACAACACCACACCAGCAACACCCGCACCAGCCAAAAAACCACACCACAACACCACACCCAAAGCACAGCACTACACCACAACCACCAGCACCCAAAAACCACACCAGCAACCCACACCAGAAGCAGCACCAGAACCACCAGAAAAAGCAAAAAAGCAAGCAAAACAAAACACCAAAGCAGCACCAAACAGCACCAAAACAGCACCGAAACAGACCAGAACAGCAGCAGAAGCAGACAGAACACACCAGAAGCAGCACCAAAAGCAGCACCAAAAAAAGCAGCAGAAGCAGCACAGAAGCAGGAGCAAAGCAGCAAACCAAAAGCCCCAAACCCAAAGCACACCAGAAAACAGACCAAACAGCACCAGAAGCAGCCCCAAAAAAGCAGACCCGAAGCACACAGAAGCACCCAGAAGCAGTCCAGAACGCACCAGAACACACCAGAAACAGCAGCAAAACAGCAGCAGAAGCAGCAGCAGAAGCAGCAGCAGAAACAGCGCAGAAGCACAGCAGAAGCAGCACAAAGCAGCAGCAGAACACACCAGAAAACCCCAAAGCAGCACCAAACAGCACCAAAGCAGCACCAGAAGCAGCACCCAAAACAGCACCAAAGCGCACCAAAACCACCGAACAGCACCAGAAGCAGCACCAGAAGCAGCACCCAAACACACCAAAAACACACCAGTGCAGCACCAGAAGCAGCACCAGAAGCAGCACCAGAACAGCACCAGAAGCAGCACCATAAAACAGCAACACCAGCACCAGCAACCCAGCACCAGCAACACCACACCCGCAACACCAGCACCACAACACCAGCATCACAACACCACATCACAACACCATCACCAGCAAACCATACCCGCACCCCGAGCATTTTGCTTCACCCCATCAAAAACGCCACACAGCAAAACCAGCACCAGCAACACCAGCACCACAACCCCACACCCGCAACCCACATCAGCAACACCAGCATCCAACACCATCACCAGCACACCATCACCAGCAACACCACATTTGCTTCACCAGCACAACAACAAAACCCCACCACAACACCCATCACAACACCACACCAGCAACACCCGCACCAAACACCACACAGCAACACCAGCATTACTTCACCCATCAACAACACCCTAGCAGCAACACCAGCACCACAACAAAACCCCACCGAAAAACCAGCACCAGTACCACCACAACCAACACCAGCACCACAAAACCATCCCACAACACCACATTTTGCTTTACCACATCAAAAAACACCAGCACCCAACACCACGCAGCAACACCAGCACCAGCAACACCACACCACAACACCAGCATCAACAACACCCACCATCAACACCACATCAGCAACACCAGCACCACAACACCAGCACCAGCAACACCATCAACAAAAACCAGCACCATCAACACCACATCAACAACCCACACCATCAACACCCACATCAACAACACCAGCACCAGCAACCCAGCACCAGCAACACCCCATCACAACACCGCACACAACCCAGCACCAGCAACACCACCCCACAACACCACCCAAACACCACACAACAACACCAGCACCATCAACACCAGCATCAAACACACCAGCACCCGCAACACCAGCACCAGCAACACCACACAACAAAACCAGCACCATCAAAACCCCATCAACAAAACCAGCACCAGCAACACCGCACCACAACACCACATCAACAACACCACACCTCAAAACCAGCATCAACAAACCAGCACCACAACCCAGCACAAGCAACAAAACCCCACAGCAACAAACCCCCCACAACACCAGCATCAAAAACACCAGCACCATCAACCCACCCAACAACACCACACCAGCAACACCAGCACCAGCAACACCACCCCCAGCAAACACCCCCAACAAACCAGCACCATCAAAACCAGCATCAGCACACCAGCCACAACACCAGCAAAACCCGCAAACCACACCGAAACACCACATCAGCAACACCACAACCCAGCACCCGCAAAACCCCACACAAAACCACAACCAGCAACACCACACCAGCAACACCACACCAGCAACACCACGCCAGCAACCCACACCAGCAACACCGCACCAGCAACATCACACCACAACACCCAACCAGCAACACCAGCACCAGCAACATCAGCATCAGCAACACCCGCACCACAAACCCAACCAGAAGCAGCGCACCAGCAAAATCAGCACCACAACACCAGCACCACAACACCACACCAGCAACACCACACCCGCAAACACCACACTACAAAACCCCGCCCAGCAACACCAGCCCCACAACACCCCGCACCCGCAACACCAGCACCAGCAACACCACACCAAAGCACAGCACCAGCAACACGACACCAGCAACACCACACCACAACACCACACCAGAACACCACACCAAACACAGCACAGCAACACCAGCACCTGCAACACCACACCAGCAACACCAGCACCCCGAAGCAGCAGCACCAGCAAACCACACCACCCAAAACACCAATCAGCAACACCACAACACCAGCACCAGCAAAACCCCCCACCACAACAAACCCGCACCACAACACCCCCCCCAACACCAGCACCAGCAACACCACACCACAACACCAGCACCAGCAACATCTGCACCACAACACCCGCACCAGCAACACCACACCAGAACACCCGCACCAGCAACACCAGCAACACCAGCACCAGCAAACCAGCAAAAACCCCGCACCACAACACCCGCACACAACACCAGCAACACCACACCCGCAACACCACTTTTAGCAACACCACCCAGCAACACCACACCAGCAACACCAGCACCACAACACCAGCACCAGCAACACCACACCACAACACCCGCACCCAACAAACCCCCCCCAACATCAGCACCACAAACCCCCCCCCCACAACACCAGCTCCCCCAAATCAGCATCACAACACCAGCACCGCAACATCAACCAGCAAAACCAGCACCACAAAACCCCCACCAGCAACACCACACCACAACACCCACCACAACACCCGCACCAGGACACAGCACCCAACAACACCAGCACCACAACACCACACCAGAAAGGGACAGCACCAGCAACACCACACCACAACCCAGCAAACCCGCAACACCCACCCGAACACAAAAACAACACCCCACCACAACACCAGCACAGCAACACCAGCCCAAAACAGCAGCACCAGCAAAACCCGCACCAGCAACACCCGCACCACAAAACCAGCCCAGCAACATTACATCAGCAAAAACCACAAAAGCAACACCAGCAACACAGCACCAGAACAACCGAAAAGCACAGCACCGCAAAGCACCAGCAGCAGCAGCAGCAGTCATGCAGCAGAAACCCGCACTTGCAGCAGTACCACCCATCAGTTCCCCTCACACAACACATGCGTACACCAGCAACAAACCACAAAAACCAGCACCACCACCACCACCCCCAACCACAACTCCACACCAGAAGCACAGCACCACAGGGGACCACAACAAGCACATCATACACCACAACAACACCAGCAGCACCAGCAGCAGCACCACCACCACCCCACCCCCCAGCAACTCCACACCAGAGGTGCACCACACACCAGCAGGGGCACCAGCCACCCGCACATCACAAAGCCAGTTGGGCATTGTGTGTGCCTGAGTGGGAGCTCATGGGGCCCAAGTACCCACAGACAAAACCCAAATTTCTCCACCTTTTTTCCAACTTTCCCAGTTAGCTTTTCAAGCCTTATTTCTTATTTTTAACCTAGAGGGGGGTACTGGGTTTTAACAAAATTTGCCAAGCCAGTCAATCCAGTCTGTAGGGGGAGGCTAAGGCACCCTACCTGCTTAACCAGTCACCCATCCCCTTTTTCCCTTTCTTTTTGGCATAATTTCAAGCCATCCCAGCCTAGCCAGTATCAAGATTAATCCCACCTATCCCCCCATTGTTCTACCAGTGGGTTTGCGAGGTTGAAACGTCTGGTAAAAGCATTTTTTTTTTTCTTGAAAAGGCATGTGACACAACTCGGAGCTATAGCATCTGAACCCCAAGTTCATTCCTTAGGCCTCCGAGGCAATCTACCATTTTTCCTTAAGAACTTCTTATCCGAGAGACATTTCCGTGTTCGTGTTAATAATATGCTCTCCCCGGACTTTCTCCAAGCTGAAGGTGTCCCCCAGGGATGTGTCTTGAACATCACACATTTTCTCCTTGTTATAAATGATCTGGCATCTATTCTTTCACCTAATATTTGGCCATCACTATGTTGATGAATTTGCTGTAGCTTGTGCAGGCGCTGACTGTTGCCTCATTGCAATTCCCTTTCAGCATGTGGTCAGTCAACTGTGTTTCCAGTTGAGCCACTACTCATGGGTTTAAATTTTCTAGTAATAAAACACACGAAATTACTTTCATTAGGTATTCTATCGTCCCTGAAAATCCATTGTACCTGTATGGTTCGTGTATCCCACATCCCAGAACATGATACTGTCAGGTTTCTCGGCCTTCTGTTTGACAGTAGGTTATCCTGGAAACCTCACATTACCTCCTTGAAGGCAACTTGACATAGACGGCTGAACCTTGCTCATCTTTCATGGTGGGATGGGGGGCTGACCGTAGAACTCTCCTTCGACTACATTCTGCCCTACATCACCAGGGATCACGTTTATGTCTCGGTGATTTTCGCTCTTCACCTGTTGAGAGCCTCTGTGGTCTATGGTCTATGCAGAGGCGAATATTCCATCCTTGACCGATCGCCGTGATGCTCACTATCTCCGCTATTTTGTTTGCTGTCATGACATCCGCAATCTTTCCACATATAGGATGGTAACGGATATTAGTAGAAGTTCCTTATCTGTTCACTGCCTCTGTTTACTCTGCCCCTTTTCTCTTCGTCTACATTTGTTCTTGTCTTCTCTTCAGTTGCCACCTTTCTATGTTCATGTAGCATCTAACTTTTCCCTTCCCTCTGAGGAAGTTCTGGGAGTTCGTGTCTGTTCTTTCCCACTGCCATGCGCAAAAACCCAAATTCCTACGGATGCTTTTCACTGTTTCATTCTTTATCACTTCCAGTCTCATTCTCATGCCATCGCAGCGTTCACCGATGGTTAAAAGTTTTCTGACAGTGTCATATTTGCAGAAGTGTTTCCAGGCAGCGTTGTACGAGGGCATTTATTTCCCTCTGCGAGCATTTTTACAGCTGAATTGCATGCAACTCTTGTAATACTT
>NC_069459.1:29133898-29143898 GCF_026875155.1 Cherax quadricarinatus
AGAGGCGAGTTATAAAATGGAGAGTTAGAGGTATTGGGAAGATGGAGGGAATATTTTGAGGAATTGTTAAATGTTGATGAAGATAGGGAAGCTGTGATTTCGTGTATAGGACAAGGAGGAATAACATCTTGTAGGAGTGAGGAAGAGCCAGTTGTGAGTGTGGGGGAAGTTCGTGAGGCAGTAGGTAAAATGAAAGGGAATAAGGCAGCCGGGATTGATGGGATTAAGATAGAAAAGTTAAAAGCGGGTGGGGATATAGTTTTGGAGTGGTTGGTGCAATTATTTAATAAATGTATGGAAGAGGGTAAGGTACCTAGGGATTGGCAGAGAGCATGCATAGTTCCTTTGTATAAAGGCAAAGGGGATAAAAGAGAGTGCAAAAATTATAGGGGGATAAGTCTGCTGAGTATACCTGGTAAAGTATATGGTAGAGTTATTATTGAAAGAATTAAGAGTAAGACGGAGAATAGGATAGCAGATGAACAAGGAGGCTTTAGGAAAGGTAGGGGGTGTGTGGACCAGGTGTTTACAGTGAAACATATAAGTGAACAGTATTTAGATAAGGCTAAAGAGGTCTTTGTGGCATTATGGATTTGGAAAAGGCGTATGACAGGGTGGATAGGGGGCAATGTGGCAGATGTTGCAGTGTATGGTGTAGGAGGTAGGTTACTGAAAGCAGTGAAGAGTTTTTTACGAGGATAGTGAGGCTCAAGTTAGAGTATGTAGGAAAAAGGGAAATGATTTCCCAGTAAAAGTAGGCCTTAGACAAGGATGTGTGATGTCCACCGTGGTTGTTTAATATATTTATAGATGGGGTTGTAAGAGAAGAAATGCGAGGGTCTTGGCAAGAGGCGTGGAGTTAACAGATAAAGAATCACACACAAAGTGGGAGTTGTCACAGCTGCTCTTTACTGATGACACTGTGCTCTTGGGAGATTCTGAAGAGAAGTTGCAGAGATTGGTGGATGAATTTGGTAGGGTGTGCAAAAGAAGAAAATTAAAGGTGAATACAGGAAAGAGTAAGGTTATGAGGATAACAAAAAGATTAGGTGATGAAAGATTGAATATCAGATTGGAGGGAGAGAGTATGGAGGAGGTGAATGTATTCAGATATTTGGGAGTGGACGTGTCAGCGGATGGGTCTATGAAAGATGAGGTGAATCATAGAATTGATGAGGGGAAAAGAGTGAGTGGTGCACTTAGGAGTCTGTGGAGACAAAGAACTTTGTCCTTGGAGGCAAAGAGGTGAATGTATGAGAGTATAGTTTTACCAACGCTCTTATATGGGTGTGAAGCATGGGTGATGAATGTTGCAGCGAGAAGAAGGCTGGAGGCAGTGGAGATGTCATGTCTGAGGGCAATGTGTGGTGTGAATATAATGCAGAGAATTCGTTGTTTGGAAGTTAGGAGGAGGTGCGGGATTACCAAAACTGTTGTCCAGAGGGCTGAGGAAGGGTGTTGAGGTGGTTCGGACATGTAGAGAGAATGGAGCGAAACAGAATGACTTCAAGAGTGTATCAGTCTGTAGCGGAAGGAAGGAGGGGTAGGGGTCGGCCTAGGAAAGGTTGGAGGGAGGGGGTAAAGGAGGTTTTGTGTGCGAGGGGCTTGGACTTCCAGCAGGCATGCGTGAGCGTGTTTGATAGGAGTGAATGGAGACAAATGGTTTTTAATACTTGACGTGCTGTTGGAGTGTGAGCAAAGTAACATTTATGAAGGGGTTCAGGGAAACCGGCAGGCCGGACTTGAGTCCTGGAGATGGGAAGTACAGTGCATGCACTCTGAAGGAGGGGTGTTAATGTTGCAGTTTAAAAACGTAGTGTAAAGCACCCTTCTGGCAAGACAGTGATGGAGTGAATGATGGTGAAAGTTTTTCTTTTTCTGGCCACCCTGCCTTCGTGGGAATCGGCCAGTGTGAAAAAAAAAAATTATATATATATATATATATATATATATATATATATATATATATATATAATATATATATATATATATATATATATATAAACACTGATCTCTGGCTGAAGGAGACTCGAACCTACGAACCTTAGGACAAGGTACGCAGTGCTTTACCAATCTACCCACACTGGACCAATACCTTGGCGTGTAGCATGCGCTACACGTTTGATCCAAGGCAGCCAGCGTTCAGGGAGAAGGCTTACAGCTTTTCATCTCATCCCCTGCATGCATCAGCCTTACTAGAGATTTGAACAATGCAAGGAATTCGCGAGAGCATGCGAAATATACACAAACACTGATCTCTTGCTGAAGGAGACTCGAACCTACGAACATTAGGACAGGGTACGCAGTGCTTTACCAATCTACCCACACTGGACAATACCTTGGCGTGTAGCTTGCGCGATTGTTCAAATCTCTAGTAAGGCTGATGCATGCAGGGGATGAGATGAGAAGCTGTAAGCCTTCTCCCTGAAAGCTGGCTGCCTTGAATCAAACGCGTAGCGCAAGCTACACGCCAAGGTATTGTCCAGTGTGGGTAGATTGGTAATGCACTGCGTACCTTGTCCTAAGGTTCGTAGGTTCGAGTCTCCTTCAGCCAGAGATCAGTGTTTGTGTATATTTCGCATGCTCTCGCGAATTCCTTGCATATATATATATATATAATATATATATATATATATATATATATATATATATATATATATATATATATTATATATATGGAAGAAGCAAGTAAGAGAGAGCTGACGGTTTATAAACTAAAGAAGGAGGCAGTTTGGGTAAGATATAAACAACTGTTGGAGGACATATGGGCTAGTGAGAGTATAGGCAATGGGGATCAAGATGTATGGGGTTAGTTTAAGAATATAGTGCTAGAGTGTTCAGCAGAAGTTTGTGGTTACAGGAAAGTGGGTGCAGGAGGGAAGAAGAGTGATTGGTGGAATGATGATGTAAAGAGAGTAAGTAGTATGAGAGAAAAGGTTAGCATATGAGAGGTTTTTATAAAGTAGAAGTGATGTAAGGAGGGAGGAGTATATGGAGAGAAAAGGAGAGGCTAAGAGACGGGTGAAGCAATGTAAAAAGAGAGCAACGAGAGAGTGGGTGAGATGTTATCAACAAATTTTTGTTGAAAATAATAAAAAGTTTTGGAGTGAGATTATTAAGTTGAGAAAGCCTAGGGAATGAATAGATTTGATAGTTAAAAATTGGAGAGGAGAGTTATTAAACGAACAGTTAGAGGTATCAGGAAGATGGAGGGAATATTTTGAGTATAGGGCAAGGAGAAATAACATCTTATAAGAGTGAGGAAGGAACAGTTGTGAGTGTGGGGAGTGTTCGAGAGGCAGTGGGTTTTTAGAATGAAAGGGGGTAAAGATAGAAATGTTAAAAGCAGGTGGGGATATAGTTTTGGAGTGGTTAGTGCTTTTAATGTATGGAAGAGGGTAAAGTCTTGCCAGAGGCATGCTTACACTACAGTTATAAAATTGCAACATTAACACCCCTTCTTCAGAGTGCAGACACTGTACTTCCCAACTCCAGGAATCAGGTCCAGCCTGCCGGTTTCCCTGAATACCTTCATAAATGTTACCTTGCTTACACTCCAACAGCACGCCAAGTCCTAAAAACAATTTGTCTCTATTTGCTCCTATCTAACATGCTTGCTGGAAGTCCAAGCCCTCGCACACTAAACCTCCTTTACCCCCTAACTCCAACCTCTCCTAGGTCGACCCCTACCCCCCCTTCCCTCCACTACTCTCGAAGTCATTCTATTTCGTTCCATTCTCTCTATATGTCCAAACCATCTCGATAACCCTCCTCAGCCCTCTGGATAATAGTTTTGGTAATCCCGCACCTCCTCCTAATCTCCAAACTACTGATTCTCTGCATAATATTCATACCACACATTGCTCTCAGACATGACATCTACACTGCCTCCAGCTTTCTCCTCGTTGCAACATTCACCGCCCATGCTTCACACCCATGTAAGAATGCTGGTATAACTATACTCTCGAACATTTCTCTCTTTGCTTTCATGAACAAAGTTATTTGTCTCCACAAACTCCTTAGTGCACCACTCACTTTTTTTCCCTCATCAGTTCTATGATTCACCTCATCTTTCATAGACCCATCTGCAGACACGTCCACTTCTAAATATCTGAATACATTCACATCCTCCATACTCTCTCCCTCCAATCTGATATCCAATCTTCTGTTACCTAATTTTGTTGTTATCATCACTTTGCTTTTTCACATTTAATTTCCTTTCTTTACATACCCTACAAAATTCATCAACAAACCTCTGCAATTTCTCTTCAGAATCTCCCAAAAGCACAGTGTCATCAGCAAAGTGAAACTGTGACAACTCCCACTTTGTGCTAGATTCTTTATCTTTTAACTCCACACATCTTGCCAAGACCCTAGCATTCACTTCTCTTACAACCCCATCTATAAATATATTGAACAACCACGGTGACATCACGCATCCCTAAGGCCTACTTTTACTAGGAAATAATCTCCCTCTCTCCTACATACTCTAACCTAAGCCTCACTATCCTCGTAAAGACTCTTCACTGCTTTCAGTAGGATTTGGTGGTCCTGTGGGTTAGAGCGTCATGTGGTTTTCACTCACAATGAGGCGGGCCAAAACAACATGGGTTCGCGTCCTCGGCAAGTCGCAGTGTTATTGATCAATACCACTCGTTCGCGGTTACAGGTAGTAGGTTGGTAGACAGCAACCACCCAGAGAAGTACTACCGTCCTGCCAGATGACTGTGAAACAGAAACCTGTAACTGTTTTGCATGATGGTAGGATTGTTGGTGTCTTTTTCTGTCTCATAAACACGCTAAATAACAGGGATATCTTGCTACTCCTACTTACACTTTGGTCACACTTCACAGACACGCACATACATATATATATATACATACATCTAGGTTTTTCTCCTTTTTCTAAATAGCTCTTGTTCTTCTTTATTTCTTCTATTGTCCATGGGGAAGTGGAAAAGAATCTTTCCTCCGTAAGCCATGCGTGTCGTATGAGGCGACTAAAATGCCGGGAGCGATGGGCTAGTAACCCCTTCTCCTGTACACATTTACTAAAAAAGAGAAGAAGAAAAACTTTATAAAACTGGGATGCTTGAATGTGCGTGGATGTAGTGCGGATGACAAGAAAAAGATGATTGCTGATGTTATGAATGAAAAGAAGTTGGATGTCCTGACCCTAAGCGAAACAAAGCTGAAGGGGGTAGGGGAGTTTCGGTGGGGGGAAATAAATGGGATTAAATCTGGAGTATCTGAGAGAGTTAGAGCTAAGGAGGGGGTAGCAGTAATGTTGAAGGATCAGTTATGGAAGGAGAAAAGAGAATATGAATGTGTAAATTCAAGGATTATGTGGATTAAAGTAAAGGTTGGATGCGAAAAGGGGGTCATAATAAGCGTGTATGCACCTGGAGAAGAGAGGAATGTAGAGGAGAGAGAGAGATTTTGGGAGATGTTAAATGAATGTATAGGAACCTTTGAACCAAGTGAGAGAGTAATTGTGGTAGGGGACCTGAATGCTAAAGTAGGAGAAACTTTTAGAGAGGGTGTGGTAGGTAAGTTTGGGGTGCCAGGTGTAAATGATAATGGGAGTCCTTTGATTGAACTTTGTATAGAAAGGGGTTTAGTTATAGGTAATACATGTTTTAAGAAAAAGAGGATAAATAAGTATACAAGATACGATGTAGGGCGAAATGACAGTAGTTTGTTGGATTATTTATTGGTAGATAAAAGACTGTTGGATTTGTTAGTTAAAAACAGAGTAGGGGAGTTAGTAGATGGGGAGAGGGAAGTATTAGGTAGATGGCGAGATTATTTTGACGAACTTTTAAATGTTGAGGAAGAAAGGGAGGCGGTAATTTCATGCACTGGCCAGGGAGGTATACCATCTTTTAGGAGTGAAGAAGAGCAGAATGTAAGTGTGGGGGAGGTACGTGAGGTATTACGTAGAATGAAAGGGCGTAAGGCAGCTGGAACTGATGGGATCATGACAAAAATGTTAAAAGCAGGGGGGGATATAGTGTTGGAGTGGTTGGTACTTTTGTTTAATAAATGTATGAAAGAGGGGAAGGTAACTAGGGATTGGCGGAGAGCATGTATAGTCCTTTTATATAAAGGGAAAGGGGACAAACGAGATTGTAAAAATTATAGAGGAATAAGTTTACTGAGTATACCAGGAAAAGTGTACTGTAGCGTTATAATTGAAAGAATTAGAGGTAAGACAGAATGTAGGATTGCGGATGAGCAAGGAGGCTTCAGAGTGGGTAGGGGATGTGTAGATTAAGTGTTTACATTGAAGCATATATGTGAACAGTATTTAGATAAAGGTAGGGAAGTTTTTATTGCATTTATGGATTTAGAAAAGGCATATGATAGAGTGGATAAAGGAGCAATGTGACAGATGTTGCAAGTGTATGGAATAGGTGGTAAGTTACTAAATGCTGTAAAGAGTTTTTATGAGGATAGTGAGGCTCAGGTTAGGGTGTGTAGAAGAGTGGGAGACTACTTCCCGGTAAAAGTAGGTCTTAGACAGAGATGTGTAATGCCACCATGGTTGTTTAATATATTTATAGATGGGGTTGTAAAAGAAGTAGATGCTAGGGTGTTCGGGAGAGGGATGGGATTAAATTATGGGGAATCAAATTCAAAATGGGAATTGACACAGTTACTTTTTGCTGATGATACTGTGCTTATGGGAGATTCTAAAGAAAAATTGCAAAGGTTAGCGGATGAGTTTGGGAATGGGTGTAAAGGTAGAAAGTTGAAAGTGAACATAGAAAAAAGTAAGGTGATGAGGGTATCAAATGATTTAGATAAAGAAAAATTGGATATCAAATTGGGGAGGAGGAGTATGGAAGAAGTGAATGTTTTCAGATACTTGGGAGTTGACGTGTCAGCGGATGGATTTATGAAGGATGAGGTTAATCATAGAATTGATGAGGGAAAAAAGGTGAGTGGTGCGTTGAGGAATATGTGAAGTCAAAAAACGTTATCTATGGAGGCAAAGAAGGGAATGTATGAAAGTATAGTAGTACCAACACTCTTATATGGATATGAGGCTTGGGTGGTAAATGCAGCAGCGAGGAGACGGATGGAGGCAGTGGAGATGTTCTGTCTAAGGGCAATGTGTGGTGTAAATATTATGCAGAAAATTCGGAGTGTGGAAATTAGGAAAAGGTGTGGAGTTAATAAAAGTATTAGTCAGAGGGCAGAAGAGGGGTTGTTGAGGTGGTTTGGTCATTTAGATAGAATGGATCAAAGTAGAATGACATGGAAAGCATATAAATCTATAGGGGAAGGAAGGCGGGGTAGGGGTCGTCCTCGAAAGGGTTGGAGAGAGGGGGTAAAGGAGGTTTTGTTGGCGAGGGGCTTGGACTTCCAGCCAGCGTGCGTGAGCGTGTTAGATAGGAGTGAATGGAGACGAATGGTA
Organism: Cherax quadricarinatus; assembly: GCF_026875155.1. Classification (NCBI taxonomy): domain Eukaryota; kingdom Metazoa; phylum Arthropoda; class Malacostraca; order Decapoda; family Parastacidae; genus Cherax; species Cherax quadricarinatus. The sequence goes on from NC_069459.1 coordinate 29,141,322, forward strand.
CTTGGGACCTGACGATCTGTTGGAGTGTGAGCAGGGTAATATTTAGTGAAGGGATTCAGGGAAACCGGTTATTTTCATATAGTCGGACTTGAGTCCTGGAAATGGGAAGTACAATGCCTGCACTTTAAAGGAGGGGTTTGGGATATTGGCAGTTTGGAGGGATATATTGTATATCTTTATACGTATATACTTCTAAATTGTTGTGTTCTGAGCACCTCTGCAAAAACAGTGATAATGTGTGAGTTAGGTGAAAGTGTTGAATGATGATGAAAGTATTTTCTTTTTGGGGATTTTCTTTCTTTTTTGGGTCACCCTGCCTCGGTGGGAGACGGCCGACTTGTTGAAAAAGAAAAAAGATAAAAGACTGATGAGTAGACTTCAGGATGTACATGTTTATAGAGAGGCCACAGATATATCAGATCACTTTTTAGTTGTAGCTACACTGAGAGTAAAAGGTAACAAGGAGAATAGAAGCATCAGGTAAGAGAGAGATGAAGGTTTATAAATTAAAAGAGGAGGCAGTTAGGGTAAGATATTAACAGCTATTGGAGGATAGATGGCCTAATGAGAGCATAGGCAATGAGGCCTAAGATGAATGGGGTAGGTTTAAAAATGTAGTGTTGGAGTGTTCAGCAGAAGTTTGTGGTTACAGGAAGGTGGGTGCGGGAGGGAAGAGGAGCGATTGGAGGAATGATGATGTAAAGAGAGTAGTAATGGAGAAAAAGTTAGCATATGAGAATTTTTTGCAAAGTAGAAGTGATGCAAGGAGGGAAGAGTATATGGAGAAAAAGAGAGAGGTTAAGAGAGTGGTGAAGCAATGTAAAAAGAGAGCAAATGAGAGAGTGGGTAAGATGTTATCAATAAATTTTGTTGAAAATAAGAAAAAGTTTTGGAGTGAGATTAACAAGTTAAGGAAGCCTAGAGAACAAATGGATTTGTCAGTTAAAAATAGGAGAGGAGAGTTATTAAATGGAGAGTTAGAGGTATTGGGAAGATGGAGGGAATATTTTGAGGAATTGTTAAATGTTGATGAAGATAGGGAAGCTGTGATTTTGTGTATAGGGCAAGGAGGAATAACATCTTGTAGGAGTGAGGAAGAGCCAGTTGTGAGTGTGGGGGAAGTTCGTGAGGCAGTAGGTAAAATGAAAGGGGGTAAGGCAGCCGGGATTGATGGGATAAAGATAGAAATGTTAAAAGCAGGTGGGGATATAGTTTTGGAGTGGTTGGAGTAATTATTTAATAAATGTATGGAAATGGGTAAGGTACCTAGGGATTGGCAGAGAGCATGCATAGTTCCTTTGTATAAAGGCAAAGGGGACAAAAGAGTGCAAAAATTATATGGGGATAAGTCTGTTGAGTATACCTGGTAAATTGTATGGTAGAGTTATTATTGAAAGAATTAAGAGTAAGACGGAGAATAGGATAGCAGATGAACAAGGAGGCTTTAGGAAAGGTAGGGGGTGTGTGGACCAGGTGTTTACAGTGAAACATATAAGTGAACAGTTTTTAGATAAGGCTAAAGAGGTTTTTGTGGCATTTATGGATTTGGAAAAGGCGTATGACAGGGTGGATAGGGGGGCAATGTGGCAGATGTTGCAGGTGTATGGTGTAGGAGGTATGTTACTGAAAGCAGTGAAGAGCTTTTACGAAGATAGTGAGGCTCAAGTTAGAGTATGTAGGAAAGACGGAGATTATTTCCCAGTAAAAGTAGGCCTTAGACAAGGATGTGTGGTGTCACCGTGGTTGTTTAATATATTTATAGATGGGGTTGTAAGAGAAGTGAATGCGAGGGTCTTGGCAAGAGGCGTGGAGTTAAAAGATAAAGAATCTCACATAAAGTGGGAGTTGCCACAGTTGCTCTTTGCTGATGGCACTGTGCTCTTGGGAGATTCTGAAGAGAAGTTGCAGAGGTTGGTGGATGAATTTGGTAGGGTATGCAAAAGAAGAAAATTAAAAGTGAATACAGGAAAGAGTAAGGTTATGAGGATAACAAAAAGATTAGGTGATGAAAGATTGGATATCAGATTGGAGGGAGAGAGTATGGAGGAGGTGAATGTATTCAGATATTTGGGAGTGGACGTGTCAGCGGATGGGTCTTTGAAAATGAGGTAAAATCACAAAATTTGATAAAGGGGAAAATGGTGGCAGTGCACTTAGGAGTCTGTGGGACAAAAAACTTTGCCTTGGAGGAAAAAGAGGGGAATTTTGAGAGTATATTTTTATCAACGCTCTTATAGGGGTTTGTGGCAGGGGTTAAATTTTGCAGCGAGGAAAAGGCTGGAGGCAGTGGGATGTCATGTCGGGGGCAAGTGGGGTTGAATAAAATGCAGAGAATTCTAGTTTGGAATTTAGGAGGGGGTGGGGGGATTACCAAAACTTTTGTCCAGAGGGCTGGGGAAAGGGGTTTGTTGGGGGTGGTTTGGACATGTAGACAGAATGCACGATACAGAATGATTTTAAGATGTACGTCTGAGGGGAAAGGGAAAGGGCGGGGTGGGGGTCGGCCTAGAAAGGTTGGAGGGAGGGGGTAAAGGGGTTTTGTGTGCGAGGGCTTGGACTTCCAGCAGGCATGCGTAG
>NC_069459.1:29151398-29171746 GCF_026875155.1 Cherax quadricarinatus
CTTATCCTGTTCCCTCATAAATTCTCCATCATCGTCGACGCCAAAGCTATCAACATCTTCAGAGAGTTTTGTAATTTTGGTTTGGTGCCAGGTGGTTTTCACAGCCCGTAAAGTTAGCTCACGCCTCTTCCTTCTGCAACATGTCCCACATAGTCTTAAATTCCTTCTATTATGTTTCTTTCCTCTCATAAAACTCTGGTACCCGGATTTTACTAGTAAAGCCGCCATTAAGGGACCTATTGTGAAGCCTTCTCTTGTTTCCTCTAGCATTTCCCCATATTTGCATTTTCTAGTTAAGTATTTAATAATTTCTGCTTCAGTATTATTAGGAAAACTACTTATTTTTGAGAATTTCGTAGACTGTTTTGAATCAACGAAGATGTGATACCCAGCATCGTTCAACTGTTTATTAATTATTTCTGTTTCTTTTAAGCTACAATTTTTACTGTTGTTTATTTTTATATTTTGATGCATGGCTAAAACAAGTGAATGTTCCTGCACTTTTCGGTTACTTTTCAAACGTTTATAAAACTTGCTGTTTCCTCTTAATGACATATTTCTATTCTGGCTGACTAGCCAGCTGCTTGAAGGCTTATAATGCGTGAAGAGTAACTTATCTAAGTGCTGCTTGCCTGTTAGTTTTTCTTTGTGGCTCTTGGTCGTGCAGTGACACTTGGTATGGGCTGCTGCAAAGGTGATCAGTGAGTGAGGTACAACAGCTAAACTTGGGAAAAGTTGACTTGAATTTGCTTCCAAGACTGGAATTGTAGCATTTGTAGCTCTCTTTATTTCCTGTTTGTTATTCCTTCCGTACGTTGAGTTTAACACTATGCTTCTTGTGTCTCTCATTGCTGTGACAGTCTTCCATTTGTCCCTAAGCAGATCCTCTTTTCCATTTCTCCTATCCACACTACTGATTCCTTTTACACTAGCTTGTTGACACGTTTCACATCCACTTTCTTCCACTTCGCTCGACGCTCTACTTATGTCCAATTCACCCTCACTGACTTTTAGCATAGGCATGTCGACCTCAGTATTCCCACCTTCGCCACCTCTCGTCTTCCTGGATGCTTCCAGTAAGCTTTTGTCTTCCCTTTTGGTTCTCTGGTCTTTTAATGGGTGCAAACTGTCTGTCCCAGTAGCTTGTATAGTACAGCGGACGATGCTCTTGTTGTCGTGGAGAGGAAGGTAACACTCCTCCGGTTTGTAGGGCAGCGGACACATACACAGATCTGTTGGAAGGATGACATAACTATATTAAAGGTCAGGAACTCTCAGGTCTAAATACACTTCACTCCTACCTATTTCTGGTATTTTGTTTCAGCTGAGGTGTATTTTATTTAAGAATTGGTATAAAATTGCGATGTACTTGGATATACCTGGGAAGCACTCGGGGCTCCTGGGAAGCACTCGGGGCTCCTAGGAAGCACTCGGGGCTCCTGGGAAGCACTCGGGGCTCCTGTGAAGCACTCGGGGCTCCTGTGAAGCACTCGGGGCTCCTGGGAAGCATTCGGGGCTCCTGGGAAGCACTCGGGGCTCCCTGGAAACACTCGGGGCTCCTGGGAAACACTCGGGGCTCCTGGGAAGCACTCGGGGCTCCTGGGAAGCACTCGGGGCTCCTGGGAAACACTCGGGGCTCCTGGGAAACACTCGGGGCTCCTGGGAAACACTCGGGCTCCTGAGAAACACTCGGGGCTCCTGGAAAACACTCGGGGCTCCTGAGAAACACTCGAGGCTCCTGGGAAACACTCGGGGCTCCTGGAAAACACTCGAGGCTCCTGGAAAACGCTCGAGGCTCCTGGAAAACGCTCGAGGCTCCTGGAAAACACTCGGGGCTCCTGGAAAACACTCAGGGCTCCTGGAAAACACTCGAGGCTCCTAGAAAACGCTCGAGACTCCTGGAAAACACTCGGGGCTCCTGGGAAACACTCGGGGCTCCTGAGAAACACTCGGAGCTCCTGGAAAACACTCGGGGCTTCTGAGAAACACTCGAGGCTCCTGGGAAACACTCGGGGCTCCTGGAAAACACTCGAGGCTCCTGGGAAACACTTGGGGCTCCTGGGAAACACTCGGGCTCCTGGGAAACACTCGAGGCTCCTGGGAAACCCTCGAGGCTCCTGGGAAACACTCGGGGCTCCTGGGAAACACTCGGGTCTCCTGGGAAACACTCGAGGCTCCTGGGAAACAGTCGGGGCTCCTGGGAAACACTCGAGGCTCCTGGGAAACATTCGAGGCTTCTGCGAAACACTCGGTGCTCCTGGCAAACACTCGAGGCTCCTGGGAAACATTCGAGGCTTCTGCGAAACACTCGAGGCTCCTGCGAAACATTCGAGGTTCCTGGGAAACACTCGGGGCTCCTGGGAAACACTCGAGGCTCCTGGGAAACACTCGGGGCTCCTGAGAATCACTCGGGGCTCCTGGAAAACACTCGAGGCTCCTGGGAAACACCACTTCGCGGCTTCCTGGGAAGCACTCGGGAGCTCCGGGGAAGCACTCGGGTCTCCTGTGGAAGCACTCGAGGCACCTGGGGGAAACAGTCGGGACTCACTGGGAAACAATCGGGGATCCTGGGAAAACACTCGGGGCTCTCCTGGCGAAACACCTCGGGGCTCTTGAGAAACACTCGGGGCTCCTGGATGAAATCACTCGTGGGCCCCTGTGAGAAACCTCGATGCTATGGGAAAAGTTCGGGGCTCGGAAAACCCACTCGGGCTCCTGGATCAAAACACTCGGGGCTCCTGGGGGGAAAACACTCGAGGCTCTTGGGGAAACACTCGAGGCTCTGTGAATAAACACACTTCGGGGTCCTGGGAAAAAACACTTAGAGGGATCCTGCGCAAACACTTCGGGCTCCTGGAAAACACTCGCGGGTTCCTGGGAAACACTCGAGGCTCCTGGAAACACTCGAGGCTCTGGGAAACATCGGGGCTCTGCGGAAACACTCGGTGTCTTCCTGGGAAACACTTCGAGGCTCTCTGGGTATGTTCATCAACAGTCCTGGTCTAGGGAAACACTCGAGGCTCCTGGGAAACATTCGAGGCTTCTGCAATGCACTCGCGGCGTCCTGGGAAACACTCCGAGGGATCCAGGGAAAACATTCGAGGCTTCTGCGAAAAACACTCGAGGGCTCCTGCTCGAAACATTCGAGGTTCCTGGGAAAAACTCGGGGGCTCTTGGGAATACTCGAGGCTCCAGGGAAAAACTTCGAGGCTCTGGGAATATATTCTCGAGGCTTCTGGAAAGACACTCGAGGGCTCCTGGGAAACACTCGAGGCTCCAGGGGGAAACATTCGGCAGGCTTCTGCGAAAACACTCGAGGGCTCTGGGAAAACATTCGAGGTTCAGGGAAAACACTCGGGGCTCTTGGGAAAAACACTCTGAGGCTCCTGGGAATCCACTCGGGTAGGGGCTTCTTGAGAATCGCACTCGGCGCTCCTGGGAAACACTGAACGGCTCCTTGAAACCAATCGGGGCCTCCTGGGAAACATCGAGGCTCGACGCCGAAAAACTCGAAGCTCTTGGAAACATTCGGGGCTTCCAGGGAAGCACTGTAGGCTCCTGCGAAAACACTCGAGGCTCCTTGGGAAACATCGGGGGCTTTGGTGGAGAAACCACTCGTATGCTCCTTGGGAACAGACTCGGGGCCTCCTGGGAAACAATCAGAGGGTCCTGGGAAACACTCGAGGCTACTGGGAAACACTGGGGGCTTCTGGGAAACACTCGGGTCTCCTGGGAAACACTCGAGACTCCTGGGAAACACTCGGGGCTCCTAGGGAAACACTTGATGCTCCGGTAAACACTCGAGGCTTCTGGGAAACGCTCGGGGCTCTTGGGAAACACTCGGGGATCCTGGGAAACACTCGAGGGTCCTGGGAAACACTCGGGCTCCTGGGAAACACTCGGGGGCTCCTGGGGAAAGATCAACTCGGGTGACACCTGGGAAAACACTCGAGCTTCTTATCTGTTATTCACCTCTTTTCATGTCCCTGGGGGAAAACACTCGAGGCTCCTGGAAAAACCACTCGAGGCTCCTTGGAAACACCTCGAGGCATCCTGGAAACATCGGGGTCCTGGGGAAACAAGCGGGGTCCTGGGAAAGCATCGAGGATCCTGCTCGAAACACTCGAAGTTCTGGGAAACACTCGGGGCTCCTGGGAAACACTCGGGCGCTTTTGGGAAAAACACTCGGTGGCTCCTGGAAACACTCGGGGCTCTTTGGGAAAACAATCGAGTCTTCCTGGGAAACACTTGGGCTTCTCTAGGAGGAAACACTCGAGGAAGGCTCCTAGGAAGTGTACTTTGATGTCCTGGGAAACACTGAGGCTTTTGGGAGGAAACGCTCGGGGCTCTTGTGGGAAACACTCGGGGGTCTGGGAGAAAACACTCGAGGGTTCCTTGGAAACCACTCGGGGTCACTGGGAAACATCTCGGGGGGCCTCCCCCTTGGGAAACACTCGGGGCTCCGGAGGAAACACTCGAGGCTCCTGGGAAACACTCAAGGCTCCTGGAAAACAATCGAGGCTCCTTGGAAACTCTGCGATGGCGTGTGTCTGGGAAAACACTCGGGGCTCCTGTGAAAACTCGGGGGGCTCCTGGGAAACACTCGACGCCTCCTGCGAAAACACTAGAAGCTTCTAGGGTAAACGTACTTCTGGGCTTTGGAATACAACTCGAGCGGCTCCTGGAAACACACTCGGGGCCTCTTGGAATACACTCGATATGGCTCCTGGGAAACGCTCGGAGCTTCTAGGAAACATCGAAGCTCCTGGGGAAACAACCTCTGGGATCCTGGGAAACAACTCGAGGTCCTGGGAACATTCGAAAGCTTCTGGGGAAACACTCGAGGCTCATCGGGAAGCACTCAGGGGCTCCTGGGAGGGAAACACTCGGTTGCCTCCTGAGAAAATCAACTCTGGGCTCAGGGATAGCCACTATGGTGCTCCTGGGAAGCATTATGGGCGCTCCTGGGAAGAACTAAGGGGCTCCTGGAAAGCTCAACTCTGGGCCTCCTGGGAAAGCACTAGGTGGCTCCTGGAAAGCACTCTGGGCTCCTGGAAGCACTAGGGGCTCTGGAAAGTTACTCTGGGCTCCTTGGGAGGCATATTTTATGCAAAGTGATTATCCCGTCTGAGTTTATGGTTATAATTGGGGGAATGAGAAGAGACAATATTATCTGACTCCATTGAAATACAGGAAAAGGTATTATTACTTTGGAAACAAGAGCCTCCTCCGCACCAGGACTCGCGGTCAAATAACAATGAATAAAATATTTAAGAAAATATACTTTTTTTCTGACTGACAAATAACTAATATTTTTTTCTTATCGCAAGATAGTCATAATGAGTAACTTAAAAAAAATATGATGTAAGGATTTTTTTTACGAATAACTTGCTCATCCACGTCAATAAATTTCTCAAATAAATCAAAACCTATCCAACGACTTGTATTAAAAAATTATAAGTTTTTGGAGGGGAGATAGATTAATAGTTGAGGAAGCTCCAGAAGGAACAAATTGGATTTGATAGTTAATAATAGGAGAGGAGAGTTATTAAATGGAGAGTTAGAGGTATTGGGAAGATGGAGGGAATATTTTGAGGAATTGTTAAATGTTGATGAAGATAGGGAAGCTGTGATTTCGTGTATAGGGCAAGGTAGGAATAACATCTTGTAGGAGTGAGGAAGAGCAGTTGTGAGTGTGGGGGAAGTTCGTGAGGTAGTGGGTAGAATGAAAGGGGGTAAGGGACAGCTGGAGATTGATGGGATAAAGATATAAATGTTAAAAGCAGGAGGGGATATAGTTTTGGATATGTGGTTGGTGCAATTATTTAATAAATGTATGGGAAGAGGGTAGGTATCCTGAGGGGCTGGGCCATTTTGAGAGCACGCATGTTCTTTGTATAAAGGCAAAGGGGCAATAAGGAGAGTGCAAAATATTATAGGGGAATAAGTCTGTTGCAACTATACCTGGGTAAAGTGTTTTGGTTAGAGTTATTATTGAAGGAATTATGAGTATGACTCAGAGAATAGGATAGATGAACAAGGAGGCGTTGGAAATTTAGGGGTTGTTTGGACAGGTGTTTACAGTAAAATACATATAATGTGAACGTATTTAGAATAAGGGTAAAGAGGTTTTGTGGCATTATGGATTGGAAAATGATATGACAGGGTGGATAGGGGGGCAATGTGGCACTATATTGCAAATGTATGGAATAGGCTGGATAGGTTATTGGAAGCAGTGAAAAAGTTTTTAATAGGATAGGAGGCTGTCAGGTTAGAGTATGTAGGGCGGAGAGGGTGATGCATTGTCATGTATAACTATGGCCTCTTAGACAAGGAAATGTGTGTTGTCATCATGTGTTTGTTCAATTTATATTTATAGATGGAGGTCTGTAAGCAGAAAGTGAAAGTCGGGTTTGTTGGCAAGAGTGTGTGATGTTAAAGATAAAGGAACCTAACACAAAGTGGTGAGTTGTAACGTTTGAACTTCTTTGCTGATGACACGTGCTTTTGGGAGATTCTGAAGAGGAAAGTTGCAGAGGTTGGTTGATGAGTTTGGTAGGGTATGTAAAAGGAAGAAAAGATTTATAAGTGAAATGATAGAAAAGAGTAAATATAAAGAGGATAACAAGAAAATTAGGTAACGGAAGATTGGGATATTAGGTGGAGGGAAAGGAGATAAAGAGTAGGGGAAGTGGAGGTTGAATGTATTCGGATATTTAGAAGTGGACGTGTCAGTAGATGAGTTTATGAAAGATGAGATGAGTCATAGAACTGACGAGGGGAAGAAAGTGAGTGGTATAGAGGTGCACTGAGGAGTCTCTGGAGACAAAGAACTTTGTCCATGAAAGCAAAGAGGGGAATGTTTGATAGTATATGGGTGTGAAGCATGGGAGGTGAATGTTGCAACAAGGAGACTTCTCTCTGAGGGCAATGTGTGGTGTGAATATAATGCAGAGAATTCGTTGTTTGGAAATTAGGAGGAGGTACAGAATTACCAAAACTATTATCCAGAGTGCTGAGGAGGGTTGTTGAGGTGGTTCGGACATGTAGAGAGATTGGAACAAAATACAATGACTTCGAGAGTGCGTAAATCTGTAGTGGAGGAAAGGCGGGGGGAGATGTCGGCCTAGAAAGTGTTTAGAGGAGAGAGGGTAAAGGAGGCTTAGTGTGCGAGGGGCTTGGACTTCCAGCAAGATGCATGAGCGTGTTAGATAGGAGCGAAAGGAGACAAATGGACTTGGACGTGCTGTTGGAGTGTATAGCCAATGGTAACATTTATGAAGGGAATTCAGGGAAAACCGGCAGGCTGGAACTTGAGTCCTGGAGATAGGTATGTCAGTGTCTGCACTCTGAAGGAGGGGTTTGTTAAATGTTGCAGTTTTATAACTGTAGTGTAAACGCTACTCTGGCAAACACAGTGATGGAGTAAATGACGGGTGTAAAGTTGAAAAATAAGTTTTTCTTTTTTGGGCCCAGACCTACCTTTGGTTGGGAGACGGCGATGTGTTAATAATAATAATAATATGATAATATGTTTTATATTATATATATATATTTATATATCGATTATATATATATTATATATGATTATATTATAGATATATATATATTATATATATATTTACAAAGACTTATTTTTTGTATCAACAACAGCCTAAGGGAGGTATCACTTGACTAGTGTTCGCACGATCACCATTTCGGATGTAAATCAGTGTTTTCTTTTACAAAATATGATGAAAACCGTTTACAACGTATTTTACTAGTGCTATATAACCGTTATTTATTACACAGTAGTTACCACAACCACATTATCGCTTGCTGAAGTGTATATACAAGTACAGAGTGCAACAATTAGGATACTGGAACAAGCATAATTTTCATAACTCTGTTGTCGTTAAAAGTAACACGACGGCCATTTCATTTTAATAACTTGTTTGTGTACAGTATTAACAGTGTTGTTTTATGGGTCATTAACAAGGTCAGCTCATTATGTGCTATTTGGGAATTTCATGAGAAAGTATTGAAGTTAATTTCTGTCAGCCCACAGTATAAATAATTTTATATAATTTTAAGTCTCATGAACAAGTACACTGGAATGTGAAGAATTATAATGAATATCAGTTATTGAGATATTTTCTTAAAGGAAATAGAAATTAATTACAAGTTAACTTTATGGAACATTTTGTGAAGGAGTCGTAGAATGTATTATCAACGTGTATTTACGGATGACCAACATTTAATGACTAAAAGTTCTATTTCTTCTTCTTTTACACCAATTCAATTTAAACGGGAAATATTTTTTCAACCTTAGTATACTAAGACTATCGGATTACAGGTTAATTAATTAGCTTCACATTAAGAAATTACATAATGAAAAGATTTTTTTAGTACCTAAATAGAATCGTTACTATATAACTTTCCTGGTATTTACATAGGTAACAACAAAGAAGCAGCAAAATATGAGCAGAGTCGAAAGATTCAGTTTATGTAAGAACATAAGAATAGAGGAACACTGCGGCAGTCCTACTGACCTATTCTAGGAAGTTCTTCTCAAAAACCAACCATTAAAATTAGCTAACCTTTTCCCAAAGCCACCCATAATTCCCAAAGATATCACTGTTTTCCAAAGCTGGAAGTAAAAGCTAAATCATCTGAAAAAAGGTGGTTTGAAAAATATCTTGGAGAATATTACTGTGTTCTTTACGTTTCACGCTCAGAGAAGCTTTATATTTCCAACTCTTCCGAATCCACTTCCGTGGATATTGATTTTTCGCAAAAGTGATACATTAGTCGAGAACTGATGACTGAAATTTATGCCAAAGATTCTCCCTACTGAAGGTCTGAAACAACAGGAAAGCCACACCCATAAAATCTACAGTCAAATCCTGTACTAGAACGTCAGGTTCTACTGGTTGAGGCATCAAGCAAGAGACAGCAAGGTACTGACGTCACTCTCAGAAACAAGGACAGAAGGATTTCCTAGCTACAAGAGAATATTAAGGATATACGGTATATTTCACAAATAACTCGCACTTACCAGAGTAAACCTGTGACGAGGTTTAGTTGCGTCCTGGACCATTGTCAAGTCACAATTGAGAGAGAATTAAGCAGAACATAGGAGAAGACAGGAAGGTAGGAAAAAGGAGGAGAATGGTGTAGTTGTAGTAATAGAAGTAGTAGAAATGACACCAGCATTGGTAGCAGTAGTAGTGAGGTTGTAATATTAGTAGTAGTAATAGTAGTGCTGCTGATCCTAGAAGTAGATGGGTACACAGAGAGGGTAGTAGTTGTGAAAAAATAAGTAACAGTGGTAGTTTATAAAAATAAGAGAGTAATGAAGGTATTTAGGTGAGCAGTTAACGCACAGGCGAGGGTTAAAACATACAAAGATAAAAACCCGGTAGATATTTTCTCCCCTTTTATGAAGTATGCGTGATGGTCTCATTACTGCCCTTGTAGCCTTTTACTAAGCATTACCACCATCCTCCATGCTGTCATCTTATTCTTCTCTGAAATCAGTTGCTGATTTCAGAAACGAGTCAATTATATGGTTGTCCAACTTCTTGAATGTATCACCAGAACTTTCATTTTTAAACGTCGTACTCTAATACCTGTCTTCTTCACTTTGCTCTGGTTTAATATTTCTATATTATCTCTCTCTACCTTATTGCAATGGTCTTGCTAAACCTGTGTTCCTCTCAGTCACATCCTTTACTTCAGATGTTCACATTGTTACCATTATGTTACAATATCCGATGCAAACTTTGCACTAAATTTCTGCACAAGATCTCAGTGTATCATAATTAATATACCTAATGTCACAGTATTAAAATACCCTTCATATGAAAGGGCTTTTAATTAAGTGGTTTATAAATGTCAATTACTAAAATATCAAGTATAAACTGTACTCTATAGAAATATAGCTAGTTTGCTTGTTTGTTTGTTTGTTATTCCTGGTTGGCCCAAATTCCACTCCTCTATGATCTTTTTCTCCTGTTCTCTTCCGTCACTCCCAATACTTCGCTTTACGTTTATTACGGCATAATAACAAGAAGAAAATAATAAGATAATAATTCTTGATGTTCAGTCTTGATGCTCTCGATTTTTTTTCCTTTCAACGTAAATTTTATTCTTGAATTTTATTCTTAAAATTCACCTTTACATAAGTATTTTGCAATTGCTCTATTTACTTCTATTACTACTAAGGCAGCATGTCATCTCAAGTGTCGATATTTATATATGTACGATGTCTTATGTTGTTAGCCACATGACTAGTCTTTTCCAACTTTTTCTTGATGTCTTTGACAATCTTACCCCTTTCTACCCCCTCTCGCCAAACCCCCCTGGGGTCGACTCTTTTTCCCATTGTTTCCCTTTTTCCTTGAAGTTTGTGTCCATCTCTCGGGGGAAAGGGTATTTCTTTTTTTCCTCTTTTCCCCGCAAGCCTGTTTTCCCTGCCTTTTTTAACATTTAATTTTTTCCCTTACCTTCTTTTCTTATGAATCAATATATAAGGGTTTTTTAAAATACGGGAAAAGTAGATGATAAGCCCAAAAGTGTAACAGCTGTATCCCTTCCCCCAAAAAACGTTTCGCCCATAGGGAGATTCTTCAGTCAAATACGGAGGGGACTAATATGGGACAGCAGAAGCAATTAGTAAACCCCCCGGGTATTTTTACAAAAAAAAAAAAGTGCGGATAAAACTTTTCCGAACCCAAGATAAAACTGTTTTCTTTTGTTTTTATTTTTCCTCCGTCTAACAAGAATTTTTCCCTTTTTCCCTTTTTTTTCTCTGTCTCTGTGACCCTCCTCTGCTATGACCCTAAATTTTTCCGATTTCCAAATTTCCACCTTTGAAATTCGTTCTTTTTGGCCCTTTTGACTGCTGTCACGTTTTTTTAAACTCTGCCTACATCCTTTAAAAAACCCGGGAATTTTTTCTCTTTAATGAAAAAATTTCCCAATTTTTCCCATTTTCCCAAATTAAACAAAATCTGAACGACTATCGTACTTTTAATTAATCAAAAAGTATGACAGAAAAGATATTGTTATTTTCCCTTAAAGCGAACACTGTTTCCGTGCTCTTTGGGGCTTCAAAAAGAGAGCGGCCAGTTTTGGGAAAGTTTTAACAAACTACAAGAGAAGCGGGGAAATGCATAGACCCGTGTGGCATGCAAAAGGGGGTACGTAACCTTTTTTTATTCGCTCCGGGACCACGGTTAGAGTGGGGTTTTGTGCCTGCCCCCCTCGCTTTTTGGGGCCGACCCCTTTGGTCAGTTCCCCGGGGTTGCGGGGTTTGTGAATTGGTGCTGTCACCCTCGGAAACCAACAAAGGTGAAAGGGGGGAAATTGGGCAAATGGGGGTTAGTCGAACGGGGGTTAAAATACTGTGGGAAATTGAGCTATTTAAAAAAGGAATGATAACGCCCATTTTTTGCGCAAGTTTTATTCCCAAAAAAAAACCCCATAGGGGAAGACTTTAAGGCGTACAAGATAGTGACTTTTAGGTGTAGCATTGAACGGGGGAAACAACAAAATTTTCGCCAAAATGCTATCACAACGGTTTATGAATCTTTAAAGTCACCGGGTTTCCCCGGAAAGTGAGCCCTTAAAAGCACACCAGCTCCCCAGTGTAAGAAGGGGAGATGTTTCACGGATTATACGTGGATCAATTTAAAGAAAACTTTCCCCTTTGAGACGGACGGGGCCCGGAAATAAAAAGGAAATTTTTTGAGAATATGGGACGGTGCTTATCCCAAAAAAATGGTACGTGGGCGGCAGGGGGCCCATGCTGGTTTTCCAGGGGGTTTTTCTTTCAACCTCAAAAAAATTTGAGGCCCCCCGAAACCATCCAACGTGTACTACAAGATTTCGGGGAACCCCGGAAAATGGTAATTTTCCCCCGGACAACGATACGTGCCCCCAAATGGGGTGAGAAATTTCAATAGCGGCGCCCCTTGTGACAAGCGAAGACGGGCCCTTTGGACCTGCGGGGGAAGGGTCGAAAGCCCCTGCTTAAAAAAGGGGGCAGGTAGGAAAAAAAAACAAAAAAAAAAAAACCCCCCCGGATGGAGGGCGTGGTTTTTTTGTGGAGCGAGATAGTGGATGGGGCACACAGGCCTGGCGGTGAGTTGGATTTCCCCCCCCCCAAGCGGGCCGGGATCGGTTGCCCGTCCCCTGTGGATAAGGAGGAGCAGCAATTACGGAAAAAGGTTTTTGAGATTGGGGGAAAAAATTGGGGGGGGGGTTAAAAGCCCTTTGCCCACCGCCAAAAGGGGGGGACGTTACATCTGGGCGGGGTTTGTCATGGGGGAGCCCGGTCGTTTCCCAAAAAAGTCTGAACATTTTAAATTGGGGACGGGGAAGGTGGTTTGGGTCGCCCATTAAATAAATTAAACCATTCCCCAAGGTGGAGGTGGAGGTTCACCCGGAGGGGGGTAAGATCTGACCAAACATGTGTAACATGACTTTTCACGAAAAAGAGGGCGGTTAAATCGATTTTTGGAGACGTCCCTTTACGCCTGCAAAAAGGCCTAAAAAAAGATGAGGTGAAGTGCGAAGGTTGGGGTGGGGTGGTGGTAGCCATGATAGGAAACCCCCGGGAAGAAGGGGGGGGGGAAAAGAGGGGCACTCTGAAGGTGTCAAATTTTCCCTTTCAAGCTTGGAGTTGTAAAGAGTGAGAGAGGAAAGAAAGGGGTGGAAATTTTTTAATAGGCCTTGGGGGTAGTCTTAAATTTTAAAAGGGTTTATGTAGGGGAAAGAAGAGGTTTGGGGTTTGAAAATTTTCTTCTGAATAAATTAGAGGGGGAGGGTTGGTTCCTGCGGGAACAAAATTTTTAAAAAAGGGGTAGGGTTTTTTGGGGGAGGTGGAAAGGAAATTTCGAGTTTTTTCCCCCTGCCACTCCCTGCCCAAAAGGGTGGTGGGGGAAATTTTTAATGGGGGAGACGGCCCGTTTGTTTTGCAGAAAAGTGGGGAGGAGGGGGGAGGGGGGTATGCTTTGGGGATGGGTGGGGGAAATTGGGTAAGCGTGGGGTCTTTTGTGATGTGAAGGGGGCCGGGCCCCGAAAATAACATAAAGGTAAAGAATAAATTTGTGTGGGGAGGATCTTGTTTTTTTTTAAAGGGTGCACGGCCAGAGGTGGCAATAGTTGGGGGGGTTGGAATAGTGTAATGGGGGTTGGCTGATGTGGCCCAAAAAGGGGGGGGATTATGTCGTGGCCTTAGGGAGTTTTAAAGGGGATGTTGGGTTTAAAGTGATCCCCTTTGGGGGGGGCGGTTTTTGGGAAAAGGGAATATACTTTTTGTTAGGGATGGTTATGTGCGAGACTAAAAGAGTGTTCCCTTTTCCCCCAGGGAGGGGAAATTGTGAAATCTTTTTCAGTATTTTGAGGCTACAAATTGTCAGAAATAGGGCAGTGGTGGTGGGGGTTTGGGGTTTGGGGGACGCTCGGGGACAAATTTTAGAAGTTATTGGAAATTAAATAAAGTTTTGTTAGGTGATGAGGGGGGGGTTGGAGGGGTTTTCAGCCCCCTAGGAAAGGGGCCCTTAAATTGGGGTGGAAACAGGGAGTTGGATAAACCTTTGGAAAAGGGGTTGGGGATAGTGTCGCAAAAAAAAAGGAATTCAAAATTTTTTATGTGAGAGGGGGAAAAATTGTAAATTTAATTTAAAATATGGACGGGCAAAATTTTTTTTAGAGGAAAAAGGGGGTTTTAAGAGGGTTGTATGGGCGGGGGGTAGGTGGGAAAATTTTCCTATGGATGAAATAGTTTAAAAATAAAGGGGGTTGGGGGGTTTAAAAAAATGAAAAATTTTTCCCAAGGAAGGGTGCAGGCAGGGATGGGGGAAGTGCTTTGGGCGACAAGCGTCAGCGGGGTTTTTTTGCGGCATCAAAAGAAAAGGGGCCTTGGGGGGCCCGTTCCCCATTTTTAAAGAGGTAAGGGAGAGGGTTTGGGAAAATTTATAGAGCAGGGCGGGAGAAACAAACCCCACGAAAGGGGATGTGTGGGGGAATGCGGGGTTTGGTACGAAAAAGTACGGAAACAGGGGGGGGGTGGGTGAGGGTTGGCTTTTAAAAAGGGTTTTGGGTTTTACGTTTTGTGACGTGAAATTTGGGAAAATAGTGATAGAAAGGCTTTAGGGGGGACTTTTAAACGGAAAGAGGAAATAGAGAATGCTTTTAAGGGGGAATGGGGAAGGGGAAAGCTCCCGGTATTGAGGGTTTCCCCCCCCCGGTAAAATTTTTTATTTACCATTGGACGTTGATTTAAAAGGAAATTTTATTTTGGTTTTTTAAATCGTATGAAGGAGAAAGGGTTTAAATTGGGGGGAGAAGCGGTAAAAAAGCAGTTGTAGTGTTGGTCCCGAAGGTCAAGGGGCAGCCCACCCTTTTGGGAAAAATACCGGCCCTATCACGTTTGTTTCCGACATAAGGGGTTTGCAAAAAATTTTTGGTAATAGGTTTTAAAAAGTGTTTGGGGGGGTGGGGTCAAAAACCCATTTTTTGGGGTTTCCGGGAAGGGCGATGAAAATTTAAGGACATGGGAATTTAGAAGTTTTGTGGGGAAACTAAGGGTTGGGGGGGGGGGGGCTTTTTTGGCCCCCTAGATTGGCAGGGAGCATATGATAGGTGGGGAAAAAGGGGCTTTGCAGGTTTTTACTTAGGAGACGGGTTTTTGGGGAAAGGAAAAAAGTTTAAATGGGTAAAAAATGTTTTTTAAAAGGGGGGGGAAAAAGAGGATCCCGAAATTAAAAGGGTGTAAAGGGGGTTGAAATTGCAAAAGGGTAAAAGGGGCCCTTTGCAGGGGTTCCCCATGTCCCAAAAAAATTTTTTTGCGTGTTTCCGGACCCCCTTTTTTAGAATGGTTTTTACCTAGCTTTTTGTACGCCATGTGGAGGAAGTTTTGGGGGGGTGGGAGGGCCCCGGCCGGGTTTTAAATTTGGGTATTGTTGACGACCCCCACTGTGCTCAATTTGGAAAAAATTTCAGTGGGAAGTTTTGGGCCCAGGGGTGCAATTATTTTTGGGGTGCCACGGGGTTCCCGGAAAAAAAATTCTAAGTCAAAAGGGGCATGGGGTTTTGGGGTTTTTTTGGGGGGGGGGGTTTTTAGGGGGGAGATTTTATTTTTGTTAAAGAATGGGCATGTCTTTAAAGAATTTTTGGTAAATTTTTTTTAAAGGAAAAAAAATGGGCGGCGCGGGGGGAAAAACCTCGGGTAGGGTTTTTGGAAAAAGGGCGTGGGGGGTTAGGTGTTTGAGACCCCAGCACCTAAAATCTGATCCCGCGAAATGATAGTCCCTGAAAAAATTTTTTTGTATAGAAGGTTTTGGGAAGTTGCAGCCCGTGTTCCCCAATTACAGGGACAGCGAATTTTCGGGGGTTTTTAAGACGGGGTACCAAAATTTTTTTGGGGTTCACGTTGTGATTGGTTACGGGAAAGGGGAAAATTGTAAAAGCAAACCGTAAGGCAGGGTTTGGGGGGGGGGTTGAGGAATTTTTTAAACGGAGGGGTAAATGTGGTTTAAATTTTAAAAAGGGGGAAATGCGCGGAGGGTGGAACGCGGGGGCGTTTTTTAAGGGGTACACGACAGGCTGGGTTTTGTGGTTTTTCGAGGAAAGGAAATTGGGGGGAAGTGAAAAAGTTTTTGGGGGGCTGTGAAGTTGGTTAAGGGAATGAGAAAAAGGGTTTGTAAAAAGGGTTTTTTGTAGGTTACTTGTGGGGGTGCGTTTTTCCCAGTTGAGGTTTTGTTCCCCCTGTATGCCCTAAAAGGGGTTTTTTGGTTTAGAATTTTTTTAAAAAAGGGAAATTAAACCCTCGGGCGCGTGAGGGTTTTTTCGTTTTTTCTGGGATCCTTCCGTTGGTGGAAAATTTTCGAAAAAAGACAGGGGTTTTGGGGGGTGGGGGGTTTTGGTAAAATGTGGAGGGGATGAGAAACCCGTTCCATGTTGTTTTTCTTTTGTGAAGGGTTGAGGAGGTTTTGGGGCTGGGTTTAAATAAAGGGTTGGTTTCCGGGGGGGTGGGGGGGGGGGGGGGTGGGGGTGTCGGTTTTTCGTGCTTTTTTCAGATAAAGGGTTTTGGGTTTTTGACAGGGTGTCATAAGAGCTTTAGATTTTTATCATGGAAAATTATATATATATGTCTGGGGGAAAGAAGGGGAGGGGGGGGATAGTGAGGGAGGGGGAAAAAGGTTCTTGCGGGAACGTTCTATTCCCCTAGATGTGCCGTAACAGAGAATTTTGTTTTGTGAGGAGGTGGGATCAGGGTTTTTCAGAGGGGTTTAGAATGCAACGTTAGGGTTCTCGTTTAAATTTTGTGATTAATGATTTAGGGGAAGGGGTTTTCATAGGTTGGAGGGATCCCGGGGGTCACCCAAAGGGGGGTCGGGCCCCCTTTGGGGGGGGGGGCGTGAAGTGGGTTTAGAATGTGGGTTTTTGGAAAGGTTTCCGGGTTTTTATTGGGGACTTTAAAGGCAGCCAAGTGTGGATGTAAAAGCTCAAGGTCTCATTAAAAATTTGAAAAACCCCTTTTTTAGAATGTAGGATAATATAGTAATTTTTTTTTTTTATTAAATTTAAAGTTTTTTATCAGTCTTGTATGACACGATTTTTTGAGTATAAGTTTTTTTCGTATGGAAAATGTGTTTTTTGGGTTTTTAATGTATGTTACGTGCTGAGGTTTTTTTTCACGATGAAAATATTAAATTACTGTTTTGCTTTGTGCCCTACCCCTATTTTGATTAAAGGATTTTGTGAAAAAATTTTTTGTGACGGGTGTGTGTGGGTGTTGTGGTGTGGGTGTTGTGGTGGGGGTTTTGTGTGGGGGGTGTGGGGGTGTGGGTGGGGTGGTTTTTGGGTGTTGTGGGGTGGGGGGTGTGTGTTTTGTGTGTGTGTCGTGGGTGTGTGGGGTGTGGGATTTAAAAATCCCTTTCTATTGTAAATTTGGGGCCCTTTTTCATGGGTCAGACGTTTTTTGTAAAAACTTTTTTATATGTATGACTCGATTCTTTTTTTAAAATTTTAATTCTGGTCTGTACCTGATACCGGTTTTGGGGGTCAATGCTTTAAATTCTTGATGTTAAGTTTTAGTCTGTAAGGTTAAAAACAGGGCAAACTAGACAGTTTTTGGACGTAGTCCATTTGTGTCTGAGATTATGTATAGGGTTTTTTTGAAAAAGTATACGCTTCAGGAATTTTGTTTTAACTGTATTTTTTCTTCTGTTATTCGTAGTTTTGGGATATTATTTAAAACTGTATTGTTAGGGATGCGTTTGTAGATGTTCCCAGTAAGTTTTTGAGGGAAAGGGTTTTTTTTTTTTGGTTTTAAAATTTCGAAGGAGGGGAAAATTTAAATGATATTTAATTTTCTGTATTTTTTTATGTTCAAGTGTATTAAACTTTGCAGATGTCATTTTTATATGACAATTTTAAAAAATTTAAGGGTTTTTTTTCAATGAATGTGTAAAATATGTCAATTCCTGACCCTGTGGGCATGTTTTTTTTTTTGCTATGTTCTTGCCGTAAGTTTTGTTGGGAAGTTTGGCAGCAATATCTTTTCGAGCAAGTTTTTTTTTTTATATTTTTATTTAAAAAACCAAAACAGTATACATAAAAATAAAAATAAAAAAAGGGAAAAAGGATGGGGTCCCAAACCTGAAAGGGCGGCCATTGACATAAGAAACCCAACACCCAAAAAAACTAAAACAAATGGATTGGGACCTTTTATACTCGCAAGATATACTGTATAACACACAACAATAACTTTCGGGAAAACCTAGCTACAAATAAAAAAAAAAGTACAGGGTCATGAACTGACAATAAAAACATTTCCCAATTTACTCAAAAAACCCAACTTATATATAAATTTTAAAATATAACAAGGGCATTTTTGACAAAGACTCATTACAATTAAAAGAATATATCGAAAAAAATGTAACAATTATTTCCCCCTTCTCTTTAATCAAAAAACCCAAAAAACCAACATCATAATCCTGCAGAAATTTACATCTTATTCCTAACATTACAGATTTACATATACCAAAATACAAATAAACATACAAGATAAACAGCTTAGATCTCAAAACCGACTCAACAGTACAAAAAACCCCATATACAAAATCTCAGACACAAAAGGAATGCGCTATAAACTGGCTAGATAAATTAAACCATACACCCAAAACTTAAGCAAAAACATGCATGAAAACAATACAGGGTGTGACAGTCTTAAGAACATCTTAACATGCAAAACCTAGACATAACATGAACCAAAAAAAACTTCATATGGCAAAGAACAATACCGTTTATAATGCTATACAAAGTACATTTAAATGACAATTGAAAAAGTAACGAAGGGAAAACATACAACAAGCATGTGTTGAATACATATAAACCCCACCCCATCACATACACCACAGTACTATCTTTGTATAACAAAACTGTGTACATAGATAACAACATAATAATACAACTTAAGACTACTATGTACATAGAATAGTGTACAGTCCATGACAAAAAAACTGGCCAGCTCCACAGGTGCTAGCACCCTTGGTCCATACATTATTCACTCACGCATCACTCATCCAACACCCACGGCACCCTTGGTCCATACATTATTCACTCACGCATCACTCATCCAACACACACGCAAACATTTGTTGTCATCCATTACCAGGGAGGTGACCCTGTTTTCACCCATGACTTCCCTGCCCCAGCAACACTTTCCAATCGTACCCTTCCCTCCCTCGTATATTACAAGTCTAATAAAAAACCCGTATCGTAAGCTGCCTATATCCTTCTGAAAAAATCCCTCACCCACCTCCTCCCATAAATTTCTTTATTTCTACATACCGTTTTATAGAACGTTACTGCTAACACCCTCCTCTTCACCTCACTGACCTGTTTCCCCCGCAATCCCAAAACATAATAATTATTTTAATCTGCCATAATGTACCCCACAGCTCTGATTACACTTTCCTCCCAACCCCCCACGTCGAGACTTAATGCTCTCAGTACAGAAATTCCTTGACCTCCTATCCTATATATCACCCTATTTAACCACCCCTTGACACTCCTCAGTCCGTCACAAAAATATACTACATGAAAAGCCGACTCCTCCCCACCACATATCCCACACTCCTTCCCGTCAACGACCCGTCTATCCCGTAGAACTACACCCGATGGTAAAATGCCGTGCAGAAAACGATACATTACATCCCGAACACAGGTTGCAACCTCATCCTACTCAACCTATTCCCATATACTTCCCCATGCATACATGGGAAAATTCCCTCTACAGGCGCTATAACCCTCCCGGCTAACATTCTACACAACCTACCTATTTTAACCTTTGCTGGCTCTCGATCCCACGCCAGAGCCCTCAACACAGTTTCACACTCATGCAACTCAACTCCTTATACATCCGTTGCAATCTGTTATGGATCCTTGGCCAAACCCCCCCCCCACCCACACTTTCCCCCATCACCTCCCTTTTTAATGAAGACACATTTGACCCTCCGCTTTAAGTCCATCAATCCCAGCCCCCCCTTACTTACAGGTAACATTACCACATCCCTCTTAATCCAATCACAACTCGAACCCCACAAGAATTTAAAAACCTTCCTAAGTATGTTGGTTATTGCTGGCCCAGTTAATGGGAACACGGCTGCCACGTGCCATACTTTGCTATACAGTAAGATATTAATAACAATGGCACACTGCACAAGGGTCAAATGATAAGGTCGCAATGCACCCAAGCGTCCCTGAATCCTTTCTACCATCCTAAGCGAGTTTTCCATGCGTGCCACAGTTAGATCGTCTGCATAAATAAGACCGCAAATTTTTAACGAATTCACCTGCTTCCTCACAACTGCACTACCCCACTCTTTTTTTTTTTATATTTTATTTAAAACTTCATGTACAAATATTAATAGGTACATATATAAAAAAATGATCAAGGACAACATCAGTAAATCAATATATAAACACAAAACAATCCAGGCAACATCTGACAGTCTACTATATACAAGTTTTTATAACATATCACAATTTAAGAAGGAATAAAGTTATAATAACAAAGGCCACAAAATGGCTATTAATAAAACTCCTAAAATTACAACCTCAACACCTAAGCACCAAGCTTAATGACAATCACCCATAATACCACCGCAACAAAACACCAGACCTACAATTTTGCCTTATTAAGAAACCTGTGCTGCAACACAGGTGACCACCATCCTCCCCCCCCCCACTCACAAAAACACACACATGAAAAAAATAAAACCTATCACCAACCGAAAAAATCATGACAAATTTAAATTTTCCTCAATTTAGAAATAAAAAAAAAAAAAAAT
>NC_069459.1:29172246-29334746 GCF_026875155.1 Cherax quadricarinatus
CCCCCACATCTACCCACTTATTTCCACCAACTTATCTCACACTACCACTTATCTCACACCTACCACTAATCCACACCTACATTTATCCGCACCTACCATTACCCCACACCTTCCACTTACCCCACACTACCACTTACCCAACGCCTACACTTACCTCACACCTACCACTTATCTTACACCTACGACTTATCCACCTACCATTTGCCCTTACACTACCACTTACCCCAAACACCTACCATTTGTCCTTAACACCTACCACTTACCCCACCCCTACCACTTAACCACCACACCTACCACTTATCCCACACCTAAAACTTATCCACACGTCCCAATTTCCACACATTACCATTTTACCCCAACCTACCACTTATCCACACCAAACACTTACCCCACCCCTACCACTTATCTCACACCTACCATTTTTCCCCACACAAACCATTACCCCACACTACCACTTATCCCATACTTACCACTTATCTCACACACTACCACGTATCTCACACCTACCACTTTTCCCACACTACACTTACCCACCTACCATTATCCAACTACCACTATCCACACCTACCACTTACCCACACCTTACCACTTACCACACCACAACTTACCACTTATCCACACCTACACACTTATTCCCACAACCTACCAACTTATCTCACACATACCACTTTATCCACACACCTACCACTTATCCCACACCTACCACTTAAGCCCACACCTGCCACTTATCCACACCTACCATTTATCCCTCACCTACACTTACCCCGAACCTACTACTTTTCTCACACATACCACTTATCCCACACCTACCACTTACCCACATCTACCACTTACCCACACACTACCATTTATCCACAATTACCACTTATCCCACACCTATCATTATCCCACACCTACCACTTACCCCACACCAACCACTTATCCCCACATACTACTTGTCCCACCCAACATACCACTTACGCCACACCTACCACTTATCCCACATCTACCACTTATTCCACACCTACCACTTATCCCACACCTAACACTTACCCCACACCTACCACTTATCCCACACCTCCCCACTTATCCCATATCAAAACCACTTATCCCACTCCTACCACTTATCCCACACCAACCGCTTATCCCACACCTACCACTTACCCCTCACCTACCACTTATCCCACACCTACCACTTACCCCTCACCTACCACTTACCCTACACTTACCACTTATCCCATACCTTCCACTTATCCCTCAGCTACCACTTACCCCAGTCTTCCCACTTATCCCCACACCTACCACTTATCCCATACCTACCACTTATCCCACGCCTACCGCTTAAACCCACCCCTACCACTTCCCCCCCACACCTACCACTCCCCAAACACTTACCACTTACCCCACACCTACCACTTACCCCACACCTACCCCCTTATCCCATACCTACAACTAATCCCACACCTACCACTTACCCCTCACCTACCACTTATCCCACACTTAAAACTTATCCCACAACTACCACTAACCACCACTTCTACCGCAAATTGCACCCTACCACTTTTCCCATACGTACCACTTATCCCACACCTACCACTTATCCCACACCTACCACTTATCTCACAACCTACCACTTACCTCACACCTACTACTTATCCCACACCTACCACTTAGCCCACGCCTACCACTTACCTCACACCTAAAAACTTATCCCGCACCTACCATTTAAACCCCCCGCTCCTACCCTTATCCCACACTTAGAACTTATCCCACACCTACCGCTAATCCACACACCTTCCACTTTATCCCAACACCTCCACTTACCCCACCCCTACCACTTACCCAAACCTACAACTTATCCCACACCTACAACTTACCCCAAAACCTACCACTTATCCCACACCTACCACTTATCTCACACCTTCCACTTACCCTCACACCTACCCTTACCCCACACCTACCCCTAATCCCACACCTACCACTTATCCCACCTTACCACTTACCCCACACCTACCACTTACCCCACACCTACCACTTACCCACATCTACCACTTCCCCACACCAACCCCTTATCCCACAACTACCATTATCCCACACCTACCACTTATCCCATACCTACCACTTATCCCACGCCTACCGCTTAACCCACACCTACCACTACCCCACACCTACCACTTACCCCACACCTACCACTTATCCCACACCTACCACTTACCCCACACCTACCACTTATCCCATACCTACAACTTATCCCACACCTACCACTTACCCCTCACCTACCACTTATCCCATACTTAAAACTTATCCCACAACTACCACTTACCCCACTTCTACCGCTTATTGCACACCTACCACTTATCCCACGCCTACCACTTATCCCACACCTACCACTTACCCCTCACCTACCACTTATCCCATACTTAAAACTTATCCCACAACTACCACTTACCCCACTTCTACCACTTATCCCACACCTACCACTTATCCCACGCCAACCACTTACCCCTCACCTACCACTCACCCCACAACCTACCACTTATCCCATACCTACCACTTATCCCACACCTACCACTTATCCCACACCTTCCACTTATACACCTACCACTTATCACACATCTACCACTTACCCATCACCTACCACTTATCCCACACCTACCACTTATCCCACACCTACCAGTTATCCCACACCTACCACTTACCCCACACCTACCACTTATCCCACACCTACCACTTACCCCACACCAACACACTTATCCCACACTTACCACTTATCACACACCAACCACTTATCTCACACGTACCACGTATCCCACACCTAAAACTTATCCCACATCGTACCAATTACCACACACCTACCACTTACCCCACACCTACCACTTATCTCACACCTACTAATTGTCCCACACCTACCACTTATCCCACACCTACCACTTACCCCACACCTACCACTTACCCCACGCCTACCACTTATCTCACACTTACTACTTATCCCACACCTACCACTTATCCCACACCTACCACTTATCCCAAACCAATCACTTTCCCCACACCTAGTACTTATCTCACACATACCACTTATTCCACACCAACCACTTATCCCACACCTACCACTTATACCACACCTACCACTTACCCCACACTTACCACTTATCCCACACTTAACACTTATCCTACACCTACCACTAATCCCACACCTACCACTAATCCCACACCTTCCACTTACCCCACACCTACCACTTACCCTACACCTACCGCTTATCCCAGACCAATCACTTACCCCTTACCTACCACTTATCGCACACCTATCTTTTATCTCACACCTACCACTTATCCCACACCTACCACTTAACCCACACCTACCACTTATCCAACAAATACCACTTATCCCACGCCTACCACTTATCCCACACCTGCCACTTATCCCACACCTACCATTTGCCCCTCACCTATTACTTGTCACACACCTACCACTTATCTCACACCTACTACTTATCTCACACCTACCACTAATCCCACACCTACCATTTATCCCACACCTACCACTTATCCCACACCTACCACTTATCCCACACCTACCACTTACCCCACACCTACCACTTATCCCACAACTACCACTTATCCCACACCTACCACTTATTCCACACCTACCATTTACCCCACACCTACCACTTACCCCACACCTACCACTTACAACACACTTACCACTTATCCCACACCTACCACTTATCCCACACCTACCACTTATCTCACACCTACAACTTATCCCACACCTACCACTTATCCCACACCTACCACTTATCCCACACCTACCATTTATCCCTCACCTACCACTTTCCCCACACCTACTACTTATCTCACACCTACCACTTATCCCACACCTACCACTTACCCCACATCTACCACTTACCCCACACCTTCCATTTATCCAACAATTACCACTTATCCCACACCTATCACTTATCCCACACCTACCACTTACCCCACAATAAGCACTTATTCCTCACATACTACTTGTCCCACACTTACCACTTACCCCACACCTACCACTTATCCCACATCTACCACTTATTCCACACCTACCACTTATTCCACAAATACCACTTACCCCACACCTACCACTTACCCCACACTTGCCACTTATCCCACACCAACCGCTTATCACAAACCTACCACTTACCTCACGCCTACATCTTATCCCACACCTACCACTTATCCCACACCTACCACTTATCCCACACCTACCATTTATCCCTCACCTACCACTTACCCTTCACCTAATACTTTTCTCACACATACCACTTATCCCACACCTACCACTTACCCCACACCTACCACTTGCCCGAAACCTACCACTTATCCCACAAATACCACTTATCCCTCACCTACCACTTATCCCACACCTACCACTCACCCTACACCTAGGACTTATCCCACACCTACCTCTTATCCCACACCTACCACTTATCCCACACCTACCACTTATCCCACACCTATCACTTACACCACACCTACCACTTATCCCACACCTGCCACTTATCCCACACCTACCACTTATCTCACACCTACCACTTACCTCACACCTACTACTTATCCCACACCTACCACTTAGCCCACGCCTACCACTTACCTCACACCTACCTCTTATCCCGCACCTACCACTTACCCCGCTCCTACCACTTATCCCACACTTAGAACTTATCTCACACCTACCGCTAATCCCACACCTACCACTTACCCCTCACCTACCACTTATCCCACACATACCACTTATCCCACATCTACCACTTACCCCACACCTACCCTCTTATCCCACAACTACCATTTACCCCACACCTACCACTTATCCCACACATACCAATTACCCCACACCTACCATTTACCCCACACCTACCACTTATCCCACACCTATCACATATCTCACACCTACAACTCATCCCACACCTACCACTTATCCCACACCTACCACATATCCCACACCTACCACTTATCCCACAACTACCAATTATCCCTAGCCTACCACTTACCCCACACATACTTCTTATCTCACACCTACCACTTATCCCACACCTTCCACTTACCCCACACCTACCACTTTCCCCACACCTATTACTTATCCCACACCTACCACTTACCCCACACCTACCACTTACCCAACACCTGCCACTTATCCCACATCTACCACTTATTTCACACCTACTACTTATCCCACACCTTCCACTTATCCGACACCTACCACTTATCCCACACCTACCGCTTACCCCACACCTACCACTTACCCAACACCTACCACTTATCCCACATCTACCACTTATTTCACACCTACTACTTATCCCACACCTTCCACTTAACCGACACCTACCACTTATCCCACACCTACCACTCACCCCACACCTACCACTTATCCCACACCTACCACTTATCCCACACCTGCCACTTATCCCGCACCTACCACTTGCCCCACACCTACAACTGATCTCACACCTTCCATTTATCCCACACCTACCACTTACCTCACACCTACCACTTACCCCACATCTACCACTTAAATCACACCTACCACATCTAACACATCCCTCGTCTATCCTCCACCTCTCCAGTTATTCCCAAGTTCCCAATCTATCCCACCTTCCACCAACAATCTATCCCCACCTCCCACCAAGTCTATCCCACCTTCCACCAACAATCTATCCCCACCTCCCACAAACAATCTATCCCACCTTCCACCAAAAATCTATCCTCACCTCCCGCCAACAATCTATCCCACCCTCCCACCAACAATATATCCCCTCCTCCCACCAACAATCTATCCTCACCTCCCACCAACATTCTATCCCCACCTCCCACAAACAATCTATCCCCACCTCCCACCATCAATCCCCTACTATTCTGCCTATCTTTACTCGCCCATTTATCCCGATCTTCTGTCATCTATCCACATCTACCATCACCTACAAGGCCGCTCCCACCACTTTTCTCACACCTACCACTTATCCCACACCTACCACTTACCCCACACCTAACACTTATCCCACACCTACCGCTTACCCTACGCCTACCACTTATCTCACACCTACCACTTATCCACACCAACCACTTATCCAACGCCTACCACTTATCCCACACCTACCACTCACCCCATACCTAACACTTATCCCACACCTACCACTTACCCAACGCCTACCACTTATCTCACACCTACCACTTATCCCACACCTACCGCTTATCCCACACTTACCACTTTTCCCAAACCTACCACTTACCCACACCTACCACTTACCCTACACCTTCCACTTACCCCACACCTACCACTTATCCCACACTTACCACTTATCCCACACCTACCACTAATCCCACTCCTACCACTTATCCCCACACCTTCCACTTACCTGACACCTACCACTTATCCCACACCTACCACTTATCCAAGACCTACCTCTTACCCCTCACCTACCACTTATCCCACTCCTACCACTTATATCACACCTACCTCTTATCCCACACCTAACACTTATCCCACACCTACCGCTTATCCCACACTTACCACTTTTCCCAAACCTACCACTTACCCCACACCTACCAACTTACCCTACACCTTCCACTTACCCCACACCTACCACTTATCCCATACCTACCACTTATCCCACACATAACACTTTTCCCACACCTACCACTTACCCCACACCTACCACTTACCTCACACCTACAACTTATCCCACTCCTACCACTTATCCCACACATCCCACATATCCCACACCTACCTTTTATCCCTCACCTTCCACTTACCCCACACATACAACTTATCTCACACCTGTTTCTTTTCCAACACTTACCACTTACTCCACACCTACCACTTATCCCAGACCCACCACTTATCCCACACCTACCACTTACCCTACACCTACCACTCACCCAACACCTACCACTTACCCCCCACATACCACTTATCCCACACCTTCCACTTATCCCACGCCTACCACTTATCCCACAACTACCACTCATCCCACACATTCCACTTATCCCACACCTACCACTTATCCCACAACTACCACTTATCCCACACATACCACTTATCTCACACCTACCACTTATCCCACACCTACCAGTTATCCTTCACCTACCATTTATCCCTCACCTACCACTTACCCAACACCTACTACTTA
Source organism: Cherax quadricarinatus (assembly GCF_026875155.1). Lineage (NCBI taxonomy): Eukaryota > Metazoa > Arthropoda > Malacostraca > Decapoda > Parastacidae > Cherax > Cherax quadricarinatus. The sequence continues at coordinate 29,179,386 of NC_069459.1, forward strand.
TCTCACACCTACGCTTATCCCACATATACCACTTACCCCACACCTACCACTTAACCCACACCTACCACTTATCCCACACCTACCACTTATCCCACACCTACCACCTTCCCCACACCTACCACTTATCCCACACCTACCACTTATCCCACACCTACCACTTACCCCTCACTTACCACTTATCCCTCTCCTACCACTTATCCCACACTACCACTTATCCCTCACCTGCCACTTATCCCACACCTAACACTTATCCCACACCTACCACTTATCCCACACCTACCACTTATCCCACACCTACCACTTGCCCCTCACCTACCACTTTTCCCACACCTACCACTTACCCCTCACCTACCACTTACCCCACACCTACCACTTATCCCACTCCTACCACTTACCCCTCACCTACCACTTACCCCACACCTACCACTTATCGCACACCTACCACTTATCCCTCACTCTACCACTTATCCCACACCTAACACTTATCCCACACCTACCACTTATCCCACACCTACCACTTATCCCTCACCTACCACTTATCCCTCACCTACCACTTATCCCTCACCTACCACTTATCCCTCACCTACCACTTATCCCACACCTACCACTTATCCCACAAGTACCACTTACCCCACACCTACCACTTATCCCACACCTACCACTTATCCCACACCTACCACTTATCCCTGGGGCTGACCCTATTATCCAACTAAAGAACATTTTCCTCATTATAATTTTTACTTTGCTAACCAAGCCATTATCAAAGTTGTGGTAATTACACTTTACCACAAACTTTGTCACATATGCTCGCCGACACATCGTTTTTTTAATTTATTAAGTTGAATTTGTAAATATGTCTCTGGAATTACGTCTGCCTTTATCTACACTAATTTATTTAATACTGATAACTCCGTTGTAGATGCTTAACTTTATGTATCTTATGTATCCTCTCTATATCTCAAATGCCCTTTCTATGTATCTCAAGTGTCCTTTCTATGTATCTCAAGTGTCCTTTCTATGTATCTCAAGTGTCCTTTCTATGTATCTCAAGTGTCCTTTCTATGTATCTCAAGTGTCCTTTCTATGTATCTCAAGTGTCCTTTCTATGTATCTCAAGTGTCCTTTCTATGTATCTCAAGTGCCCCTTCTAAGTATCTCAAGTGTCTTTTCTATGTATCTCAAGTGTCCTTTCTATGTATGTCAAGTGTCTTTTCTATGTATCTCAAGTGTCCTATGTATCTCAAGTGTCCTTTCTATGTATCTTAAGTGTCCTTTCTATGTATCTTAAGTGCCCCTTTTATGTATCTCAAGTGTCTTTTCTATGTATCTCAAGTGTCCTATGTATCTCAAGTGTCCTTTCTATGTATGTCAAGTGTCTTTTCTATGTATCTCAAGTGTCCTATGTATCTCAAGTGTCCTTTCTATGTATCTTAAGTGTCCTTTCTATGTATTTTAAGTGCCCCTTCTATGTATCTCAAGTGCCCTTTCTAAGTATCTCAAGTGTCCTTTCTATGTGTCTCAAGTGCCCCTTCTATGTATCTCAAGTGTCCTTTCTATGTATCTCAAATGTCTTTTCTATGTATCTCAAGTGCCCTTTCTATGTACCTGAAGTGTTCTTTATATGTCTCAAGTGCCCCTTCTATGTACCTCAGGTGCCCTTTCTATGTATCTCAAGTGCCCTTTCTATGTATCTTAAGCGTCCTTTCTATGTATCTCAAGTGTCCCTTCTATGTATCTCAAGTGCCCCTTCTATGTATCTCAAGTGCCCTTTCTATGTATCTCATGTGTCCTTTCTATGTATCTCAAGTGCCCCTTCTATGTATCTTAAGTGCCCCTTCTATGTATCTCAAGTGCCCTTTCTATGTACCTCAAGTGTCCTCTCTATCTCAAATGTCCTTTCTATTTATCTCAAGTGTCCTGTCTATGTATCTCAAATGTCCTTTCTATGTATCTGAAGTGAACTTTCTATGTATCTGAAGTGTCATTTCTACATATCTCAAGTGTCCCTTCTATGTATCTCAAGCGTCTTTTCTATTTATCTCAATTGTCCTCTCTATGTATCTCAGATGTCCTTTCTTTGTATCTGAAGTGAACTTTCTATGTATCTAAAGTTTCTATGTATCTCAAGAGTCTTCTCTATGTATCAGCAATATCTGTAGACATTGTTTGCGCTTTCCTCCGCGTATAACACTAGGGACTCTAGCAAAACTGAAAACATGGGAGTCGCCAGTTCTGCACTACGTCTTCTCAGGGACTGATTTCTGGGCAAAATCAATAAGACATTCCATCTGTACCAGTGTTTCACAGTAAAGTGTACATTGGTCATTGTTATGGAATGTTTAATTCGATAACCTTTCTCAGTTCATCCCAGAATGCCATGCATATGATGATGATTGTACTCTGACATTTAGGTATCCATGACAGGAAATGCCAGCTGCTTTCAGATGCATCAATCGCCAGTTTACAGGTATATCAGCCTGGGGACAAACATGGTAAGTTATATTTGTCTTAAATAACACACAGAAATGATGACAGTTTCTAAGCACCATGGTGGTAATATATGAGAAGTGGTATGAATGAATGGGAGAGTGTTGGTAGCAGGGGATGAAGTTGATATCCTTGAGGTGAAATTTGATTAAAAAAAATGACTATGGGGAACCACGTAGCAAATTTTGTAAACAAGGCGGCCAAGAAGCTAGCAAAAGTGAAGTGTATCGACAGTAAATGCTGCAAGATTTAGTAAGAGGCACAAGTGCGCTCACTCCTTGCGAACACTCGACTTTCTTAGATTGCCTGACCCCCGTCTATCTACAACTGGTTGAGGGAATAGAGAACAAAGCAAGACGATTCATCTCTCACCTAGACACGGCCTAGAGTGATGTGGTATTTCAGCAGAACCTTGAACACTGGAGGGATGCGTGTGACCATACTGTTATGTATAATGTTGTCAAGATCACTGAGCCTCTACACAGCAAGACGGCTAGCAAACAGCTGTACAAGTCTGAACAACATCAATTCGTCTGAGATCATTCATTTCTAGAATGACTCGAGTCTGTAACATACTAGTGAATCATAACGACATCGATGAAATAGTTGACATCATGAAATTGAGGATCCACAGATGGACCCAACCTCATCCTGTCCCTTATTTGTTTCATAACAAAAATGCTTTCAAAGGAGCTGAGACACATAACAGTTCTTAACTTGTAAAATAAAAGTAGGAACTAAGTGACTACTAGACTTTTTTTTCTTCTCTTTTTTTAATCTTCCTCCAACTATTGATTATAGTTTTGTTCATAACACAAAAAAAAACTTATCTGATTGACTTCATGTTTTCACTGCATGTGTACAGTAACTTGTGAAAAAGTTCTAGGAACAATTCGCCATTCTAGGTTCTTCATTTCTCAAGCTGTTGAACCCATTCCAAGAATCCTGGAATGGCTCTAATTACTTCAAAAAACTCTCTGCGGCACAACTTCCAATATTAAAAATGTGACTCTTAAATCGGTGACAGTTTGTGTAAAACTGATAAATTTTATTTCCCCTTAAATTAAATTTATTTTAGACTACGTCTCCTGAATATCCTTGTTATTTAAGAGCTGATGCACCTTGCAGCCAGGCATCATGCAGCCAGGCATCATGCAGCCAGGCATCATGCAGCCAGGCATCATGCAGCCAGGCATCCTTGCAGCCAGGCATCATGCAGCCAGGCATCATGCAGCCAGGCATCATGCAGCCAGGCACCTTGCAGCCAGGCATCATGCAGCCAGGCATCATGCAGCCAGGCATCTTGCAGCCAGGCACCTTGCAGCCAGGCATCATGCAGCCAGGCATCATGCAGCCAGGCATCATGCAGCCAGGCATCATGCAGCAAGGCATCCTGCAGCCAGGCATCACGCAGCCAGGCATCTTGCAGCCAGGCACCTTGCAGCCAGGCGTCATGCAGCCAGGCATCATGCAGCCAGGCATCATGCAGCCAGGCATCATGCAGCCAGGCATCATGCAGCCAGGCATCTTGCAGCCAGGCATCTTGCAGCCGGGCATTTTGTAGCCAGGCTCCTGCAGCAGGCATCTGCAGCCAGGCATTTTGCAGCCAGCATCCTGCAGCCAAAAATCCTGCAGCCGGCATCTTGACCCTTGCGGCCGGGCATTTGCACCAGGCACCTCAGCCAGCATCTGCCGCCAGGCATCTTGAGCCAGGCATTTTTCCCGGGCCCGAGCGGGCCTGCACCCAGGCATCTTGCCCCAGGCACCTGCACCGGCATCCCAGCCAGCACTTGCAGCCGGGCCTTGCAGCGGCCCACCCCCTGCAGCCAGGCATTTTGCAGCCGGACCTCCGGGCATCTTGCAGCAGCATCTTGCAGCCAGGCATCTGCACCGGGCACCTCAGCCAGGCATCTGAGCCGGATCCTGCAGCGGGCTCCGCACCACATCTTGCAGCCAGGACCCGCCCAGGCATCCGCACCCCTTTTGGGGTCCTGCGCCGGCACCCTGAGCCGCATCTTCAAGCCAGGCATCCTGCAGCAGACCCTGCCCCGGGCATCTTGAGCCAGGCTTTTCCGCCAGCATCCTGCAGAAAACCCTGCGGGCGGGGCATCTTGCAGCCGGCACCCTGCACCAGCACCCTTCAGCAGCTCTTGCAGCGGGCATTTTGCAGCCAGGCCTGCACCCAGGCATCGCGCCGGCATCTTGAGCCGGCATCTTGAGCCAGGCACTGCAGCCAGACCCCGCAGCCAGGCACTTGAGCGGCATTTTGTAGCCAGCATCTTGCAGCCAGGATCTTGCAGCCGGGCATCTTGCACCCGGCACTTGGGGGGCATCGCAGCCAGGCATCTTGCAGCCAGCATCTTGCAGCCGGGCACCGCAGCCGGGCATTCCGCGCCACATCTTGCACCCAGCATTTGCACCCAGGCATCCCGCAGCCGGGCTTTCCGCCCGGGCTCTTGCACCCAGGCATCTTGCAGGCCAGCATCCGCGGCCATCACCGAGGATTTGCACCCAGGCTCTTGCACCCGGCATTTCGGGCAAGGCATCGCGCCGGGATCTTACCCCGGCACCCTTGCAGCCAGGCACTTGCAGCCAGGACCCCTTGCCCGGCATCGTGCCAGGCACTGAGCCAGGAAACGCACCCGGGCATCTTGCAGCCAGGCACCCGCGCCGGGGCATCTTCCCCCCTACGAGACGAACCCCCCCTGCCAGGCATTTTGTCCACAGCCCGGCACTTGCACCACTCTTGTCCCCCGGCATCTTGTAGCCGGGCACTTGCGCCAGGCATCCTGCACCGGCATTTTGTAGCCAGGCAATCGTAGCCGACACTTGTAGCCGGGCACCCGCACCCGGGCATCTTGTAGCCAGGCATCTTCGCCGGGCATCTTGTAGCCAGGATCTTGCACCAGCATCTTGCAGCCGGGCATCTTGCCCCACATCTTTAGCCGGATCTTGCAGCCAGGCATTTTGTACCAGGCATCTTGCAGCCAGGCATTTTGCAGCCGGGCATCTTGTAGCCGGATCTTGCAGCCAGGAACTTGCACCCGGGCATTTTTGCACCCAGGCATCCTCCCCCAGGCATCTTGTAGCCAGGCATCTTTGAGCCAGGCATCTTTAGCCGGGCACCCAAACCCCAGGGCATCTTTACCAGGCACTTGCGCCGGCTCTTGACCAGGCTTTTTCAGCCAGGCATCTTGTAGCCAGGCATCTTGCCCCAGGCTTTTGCACCCAGGCACTTGCCCAGCTCTTGCAGCCAGGCATCCCCGCTGCCAGCTCTTGTAGCCCAGGACCGACCAGGCATTTGCAGCCAGGCACTTGCAGCCAGGCATCCCGCGCCGGGGCATCTTGTAGCCAGGCTCCGCAGCCCGGCTTTTTGCAGCCAGGCACCCCCCTGCCAGGCACTTGACCAGGCATCCTCAGCCGGGGCACCCTAAGCCAGGCTTTGACCAGGCATCTTTAGCCAGGGCATCTTGCACCCCGGCATCCGCACCCGGGCATCTTGTAGCCGGATTTGTAGCCAGCATCTGAGCCAGGCATCCCGCACCCGGCTTTGAGCCGGGCATCTTGCAGCCAGGCATTTTGTACCGGGCATCTTGCAGCCAGGCATCTTGCAGCAGGCATCTGCAGCCAGGCATCCGCAGCCAGGCATCTTGTAGCCAGGCATCTGAGCCAGCATCTTGCAGCCAGGCATCTGCAGCCAGGCATCTTGCAGCCGCATCTAGCCAGGCATCTTGCAGCCAGGCATCTTGCAGCCAGCATCTTGCAGCCAGGCATCTGCAGCCAGGATCCGCAGCCAGGCCAATCTTGAGCCAGGCATCTTGTAGCCAGGCATCCGCAGCCAGGCATTGAGCCAGCATTTGCAGCCAGGCATCTGAGCCAGGCATCTTGCAGCCAGGCATCTTGTAGCCAGGCATCTTGCAGCCAGGCATCTTGTAGCCAGGCATCTTGCAGCCAGGCATCTTGTAGCCAGGCATCTTGCAGCCAGGCATCTTGCAGCCAGGCATCTTGAGCCAGCATCTTGCAGCCAGGCATCTTGTAGCCAGGCATCCTGCAGCCAGGCATCTTGCAGCCAGGCATCTTGCAGCCAGGCATCCCGCTGCCAGGCATCTTGTAGCCAGGCATCCTGCAGCCAGGCATCTTGCAGCCAGGCATCCCGCTGCCAGGCATCTTGTAGCCAGGCATCTGCAGCCAGGCATCTGCAGCCAGGCATCTTGTAGCCAGGCATCTGAGCCAGGCATCTTGAGCAGGCATCTGCATCCAGGCACTTGCAGCCAGGCATCTGTAGCCAGGCATCTTGAGCCAGGCATCTGCAGCCAGGCATCTTGTAGCCAGGCATCTTGCAGCCAGGCATCTTGAGCAGGCATCTTGCAGCCAGGCATCTTGAGCAGGCATCTGCAGCCAGGCATCTTGAGCCAGGCATCTTGAGCCAGGCATCTTGCAGCCAGGCATTTGCAGAGGCATTGGCCAGGCTCTTGTAGCAGCATCTTGTGCCAGGCATCTTGTACAGGCCACATCTGAGCCAGGCATCTGCAGCAGGCCTTTTGTAGCCAGGCTTCTTTAGCCAGAAACTTGTAGCCAGGCTCCACAACCGGGCTCTTGTACCCGGCATCTTGCAGCCGGGCATTTTGTACCGGCATCTTGCAGCCATCATTTTGTAGCCAGGCATCTTGCACCGGGGCATCTTGTAGGGATCTTGTACCAGGATCTTGCAGCCGGCATCTTGTAGCCAGGCATTTTGCAGCCGGGGCACTTGTACCCCGGCATCTTGCGCCGGGCATCTTGTCCCCCGGGCACTTGCAGCCAGGCATTTGTACCGGCACTTGTACCCAGGCATTTGCACCAGGCATTTTGTAGCCAGGCATCTTGCAGGCCAGGCATCTTGAAGCCGGCATCCTGCGCCAGGAGCACCCAGGCATCTTGAAGCCAGGCATCTTGCATCCAGGATCTTGCAGCCAGGCTCTTGCAGCCGGGGCACCTGCGCCAGGCACCCGCACCAGGCATCGGGTAGCCAGGCTCTTGCAGCCACATTTTGGCAAGGCATCTTGTAGCCAGCATCTTGCACCCACATCTTGTAGCCGGCCCCCCTCTTTAGCCAGGCATCTTGTACCACATCTTGCAGCCAACTTGCGGGCCAGGCATCTTTTAGCCAGGGCACTTGTGCCGGGCATCTTGCGCCAGCTCTTGCACCAGGCATCTTGTAGCCAGGCACTTGCGCCAGGCATCTTGACCAGGCATCTTGTAGCCAGATAATTCCCATTTATCATAGTTGAGTGACGGCAAATTTTCAATGCAATAAAATTTTCAATAAATTTTGGAAACTGCGGAGTTCCGAAGGGGGAGAACACTTCTTCTGATTCGTCGTAAATTTTCAACCTTGTAAACTTTCCAAAATTAAATTTCCTATAATAGATTCAATAAATTTAAAATTCGTTAAATTTTTTTTAAAATTTCAGGATTTTTTTTAAATTCCAACAAAAAGGCTTCCCTCGCTTTTAAAATTGTAAATTTTTACGCAAAGAATTTCCTAGAAAATAGACTCCCTAAAATTTTTAGAAGAATTTTTTAAAAATTTTTGGGGTGAAACTTTTAAAAAAAAATTTGAATCGGTATAGGTGCAAGGCGGGAGAAAATCCCAAAGGCCCCAAATTTTGAGTTTTGATGACTTAAAAAAAAAATGTTTGGAAATTTTGTTTTTTGCCAATTTTTTTATGAACATTTTCCCACAAAAAATTTAACAATTTTTCTTCGACGATTTTCAACCACTTAAGGCGTTGTTACTAAAATTAAAATTTACTTTTTTTTTTATTGTGGGCCCCCTTTTTCCAAAATTTTTTTAGGGAATTTTACTTAGTAAATTTAATTTTCAAAAAATATAAAAATCATAGAAGATTGTAAAAATTTTTAAATAAAACACAACTAAAAAAAATTTCGAGAACTTGCTTTTCAAAGTTTTACGAAGCCTTAAATATTTAAGATTTAATGCCAAAACATTCTCTATGAAAGTGTAACTTCAGAATGCCATATCAGATCGGCTTCAAATTTTCAACAATGGTCAACTATTAGAGACTGAATATTCCTGGAACAACTGACACATGTAAATGCAATCCTATCAATTTTATGTGAATCATTCCTAAAATTTATTCCTAAAATTTCCTAAAATTGATTACTATTAGAAATCAATTTTAGAAAACCAATTTTGCTCATTTTCAATTTTTTTTACACTTTTGAACCTTTCTTAGAAAACAGTTACTATGATTATTTAGTTACTATGATTATTTAGTTACTATGATTATTTAGTTACTATGATTTATTTAGTTACTATGATTATTTAGTTACTATGATTATTTAGTTACTATGATTATTTAGTTACTATGATTATTTAGTTACTATGATTATTTAGTTACTATGATTATTTAGTTACTATGATTATTTAGTTACTATGATTATTTAGTTACTATGATTATTTTAGTTACTATGATTATTTAGTTACTATGATTATTTAGTTACTATGATTAGTTACTATGATTTATTTTGCCATTATGCTGTTTTTAATCTGGAAATGGAGTGGCAATATATATTTTTTCAGCAGTTTGCATTATTACTGGAGATTAAGACCTGCCAAGCAGGGGCCCAGTAGGCCGGGCGGGCAGTGCTCCTTCTCTTTTACGTACTTAATTTTGACCCCGAGAAACGGGATTTACCCCTCCCCTTTTCACATCGACCCCTCATTGTTCCCTGTTCCCCCGGCCCTCAAAAAGCCCTCACTTTTTTAAGCTTTCCCGGGAATAAAAATTTTAAAACCCAGTGAAAAAGATACCATGAATCTGTTGCTTCAAACAAATTTTTTAAATTTACAAAAATTAATTTAAAACTAAAAATCTGCTAAATTTAAATTTGCCAAAAAATTACCGGGACAGGCGGGAAGAAAGGTGTTTTAAATTCTCTTTAAACTTTTCCCGTTTCTTCACTGAGAAATTTTGTGTAGGGCCAAAAATTTTCGAAAAAATCATTCTAAACCCCTAAGGAAAATTAATATTTTAAATTGCTTTTTATTTTTTAAAAATTTGCATTTTTAAAAAACAAAAGCAACTTTTCCCTTTTAAACTTTATTTGTCGTGGTGCACTCTTCAAACACAAAAAAATAAAAAAAAAAAACCCAAAACCATAAATGTAAAAACCTAACATACCCCAAATTAACACCAAAAATATGACCCTCTGCTAATTAGCAAACATGTGACACTTTGTACAATAATAAAGGGTTTTACTCCAAACAAACAAAAAAAACTAAAAAAATGAAAAATGCTCAGCATGGTTTTTGGTCCCTGGGGGTTTAAACCCGGCTCCGCTTCACACGGCGAGGGCCGGGGTTTTCCGATTCCCAGAAAGAGTAAAAACATTGGACGTGTTTCTTTCCACCTGTTGTCTATGTTCCCATCAGTAAAAGGGGTTTCCGGGGTGTTGTCGACGGGTGTGGGTCCTTTCCGGGGAAAACGGGACCTAAGGAGGCCGGGTCACAGCCCGGGGGCCGGGGGGCGTTGACCCCCGGAACCTCTCCATTAAACAAAAGGTAGGAAAAAAACAGTGGGGGGGCCAAACCCCGGCCTGGATTTTTTTTGTCTTTACACTATCCAAATTAAATTTGGGTCACCCCCTCCCTGCAAAAATTTCCACTAACTACAAATGATTTAAATTGGGTTTTAAATTACTACTATACTAAAAATTTAATAAAAAATTTTCACTTCTACAAGTCAGGTAAAAGGGTTTACACAGGCCTACTGAATCAGTGACATACTCTATAGAAACCCCCTGGTTATGCAAGCATTTGGGCCCAAAATTAGGTTTTTTATTACCCAAAAAGGCCCCAAAAATCAATCAAACTAAAAACCCATTCCCTATTTTTAAACTGCTAGGTAAACATGGAAAAGAAACTGTGTTTAAAAAAAACCCCGGGCCTAATTTTCCACCCTTCCCAGGGATCGAACCAAGGCCTTATGTGTAAAGCCGAGCGTCTAACAATCGAGCTAGGGGGACCCCCGGTACATAGGTCAGAAACTGAAAAACTCATTTTTTTCTTAATCAATTACTTCAGGTACAAAAAATACCGGTTTAACAATAAAACAAATCCTGGCAAGATTGCGGGAAAAAAAGGGCCCAAAAAAACTGTGTGTTACGAGTATGGCCATACCCGTTTTATTTTACACTAGGATGTGTTTTTTTATTATATTTTTTTTATTTTCACACCCGGGGCCCATTTTCCCCCCAAGGAAGGGTGGCCCCAAAAAAAAAAACTTTTACCAAACATTCAATCCTCACTGTCTTGCCGAAAAGGGGGCTTTACACTACATTTTTAAAAAACACATTTAAAACCCCTCCTTTTAGAGTGGGGACACTGAAATTCCCTCTCCAGGGCTCAAAACCGACCTGCCGGGTTTTTCCGAACCTTCATAAAAAGTTACTTTGCTCACACTCCAACACACGTCAAGTATTAAAAACCTTTGCCCATTCACCCTATCAAACCGTCACCTCCTCTGGAAGTCCCAAGCCCCGCACAAAAAACCCTCCTTTACCCCCTCCCTCCAACCCTTCTGGGCCGCCCTACCCCCCCCTTCCTTCCCACTACAGATGATACATTTTGAAGTCATCTGTTCGCTCCTTTCCTCTCATGCCGAACCACCTCAAAACCCTTCCCACCCCTCTACAACATTTTTGGAAAACCCCGCACCCCCCTAACTTCCAAACTCGTTTCTCTGATTTTATTAACCACACATTGCCCCAGACAGACATCTCCCTCCCTCCAGCCTTTCTCCCGCTGCAACTTCACACCCACGCTTCACACCCATAAAAAGCGTTGGGGTAAAACTATACTCTAAACTTTCCCCCTCTTTGCCCCCAAAGGGACAAAGTTCTTTGTCTCCACGACTCCTAAGTGCACCACTCACTTTTTTTCCCTCATCAATTCTATGATTCACCTCATCTTTCTAGCCCCATCCGCTGACACTCCACCCCCAAATACTGAATCTTCCCCTCCTCCATACTCTCCCTTTCCAATCGTTTTCAATTTTTCATCCCCAAATCTTTTTGTTTCCCAAAACCTTTACTCTTTCCTGTTTCCCTTTAATTTTCTTTTTTTCCACACCCTCCCAAATTCATCCCCCAATTTGAAACTTTTCTCTTAAAAAATCCCCAAAGCACAGGGGCCATCAGCAAAGAGCAGCTGGGGACAACCCCACTTTGTTTTGGGGGTTTTTTTATCTTTTAACTCCACCCCTTTTGGCCAAGACCCTCGCTTTTAAATTATTTTAAAAAACCCCACCCTTTTTAAATATATTAAACAACCAGGTGACATCAAACATCCTTTCAAAGGCCTACTTTTAAAGGGGAAAAAAATTTTCCCCCTTTTCTTTCCTACATACTCTAACTTGAGCCTCCTATCCCCCGAAAAAAATTTTCCCATGCTTTCATTTAACCACCTCCTACCCATACACTTGCAACATCTGCCACATTGCCCCCCCTATCCACCCTGTCATACCCCCTTTTCCAAACCCATAAAGCCCAAAGCCCCCTCTTTGGGCCTTATCTAAATACTGTTCACTTTTGTTTAAAACTGTAAACCTGGCCACACACCCCTACCTTTCCAAAGCCCCTTTTTACGGCTACCCTATTCCGTTTTTTCCTCTTAATTCTTTCAATTATAACTCTACCATACACTTTCCCAGGTACATAAAACGGGACTTTTTCCCCCTTTAAAAATTTTTGCCCCCTCTTTTTTTCCCCCTTTTGCCTTTAAAACAAGGAACTTTTCTGCTCTCGGGGGCCCCAATCCCTAGGTCCCCTTACCCCTTCCATACATTTATTAAATAATTGCACCAACCACTCCAAAACTATATCCCCACCTTTTTTTAAAATTTTCTATCTTTACCCCATCAACCCCGGCTGCCAAAACCCCCTTTTCTTTTTCCCCTACGGGCCTCACAAAAATTTTCCCCACACCCCCACAACTGGTTTCCCTCACCCTACAAGAGGGTTTTCCCCTTGCCCTTTACCAAAACCCCACAGTTTTCCCTATCTTCATAAACATTTAAAAATTTCCTCAAAATTTTCCCTTTCCCAAATTTTCCCCAAAACCCTTTAACCCTCCATTTAAAACTTCCTCCCCTATTTTAAAACCCTGACAAATCCTTTTTTTTCCTTTTGGGCTTTTTTAAAACTTGTTAACCCTCACCCAAAACTTTTTCTTATTTTCAAAAAAAAATTTTTTGTAACATCTCACCCACTCTCCATTTGCTCTTTTTTCTTTGTTTTCACCACCCCTTTAACTCTCTCTTTTTCCCCAAAACCCTTTTCCCCCTCCTTGCATCACTTTCTACTTTGAAAAACTTTCAAGCAAAACTTTTTCCCCCTTTTACACTTTTTTAAACATAAACTTTCCCCAATCGCTCCTTTTCCCCTCCTCCCACCCATTTTCCTGTAACCACAAATTTCTGCTGAACACACAACATACTTTTTTTAAACCACCCCTTTCCTCTTCAAACCCCTTCCTATGCTCTCATTAGCCCATCACCCCCAAATTTAGTTTATACTTACCCCTAACTGCCCCCTTTTTTAGTTTTTAAACCTTCACCTCTTTTTCCCTAAATTTTTTAAATTCCCCCGGGTTTCCCATTACCTTTTATCTCAGTGTAGCTCCCAATAAAATGATCTAAATATACTGGGGGCCCCTCTATAAACAGTACATCCGGTCAAACCAAAACAGTTTTTAACTACCAATCAAACCCCAAAAAAACTACTGTCTTTTTCGCCCTACATCATATCTTTGTAATTTTATTTATCCTTTTTTTCTTAAAAATGTTTTACCTATAACTAAACCCTTTTATTATATATAACTAAACCCCTTTTATTATTAAAAAACAAATTGTTTTGTTAGGCAAAAATATTCTTATTTTCCATGTAGTGAGAAACCACTAGGTTTAATGCCGGTTGCCGTTCAGGTACTGAGGTTCCCTTCATCACTGAAAAAACCTGACGTCGGCTTACCCTCAGGGGTTTCCGTCAGTGGGTTCACGCCCCTGTTCAGAAAAGGGTACACCAGCCACCGAGAAGGTTTTCTCAGGGTTCACTCTGACTACACCCCACTTCTAGTCTGATTTCTAAGAGTTCGCTGTTAAATTTTCCCTAAATGGTTTTTTAGAACAGATTCCCTTTGTGGGGGAAATAGTTAAATAGTTTGGAAAAGGGGAGGGTATATATTTAAAATAGTTTCATTCCCGGCTACTTGTTAAGGTGGGGTAAGTAAAGGGCCCCGCTTTTCCCCGCCTTTTTTCCCCCTCCCCGACAGTGTTTATTTTGGTGCATGTTTCTTGTTTGGGGAGGGTCAGCTAGCTCCCGCATCCCTTCCCCCCCTTTTTTTTCCCCCCCCCCCCGAAAGGGGGACGTGTGGGTTTCGGGTTAAACAGCAAATCACTTGACCACAGCTCCCAAATTTACGTAATTTACAGGGCCCCCTTGTATTTTTGTGGTTTTTTTTGGGGTTGAAAGTTTCCCCCCTTTTTTTGCCCCAAAAATATAGTCTTGTCCCTTGTCTGGGTTAAAGGGTTGTAAAAATCCCCAAACGTCTTTTAGGTATTGTATTTATTGGGAGGATTTTTTAACCCAGGGTTTAACCGTCTATCTTTTCGCTTGGATGACAGAGGGGGGGTAAACCGGGCCCAATCAACAAAGGAAAAAACGAATGGGAGGACTAACGCCGGAGACGCCCCCCTTTTTTGGGTTTAAATTTAAACCGGGGGCACCTGTTTGAAATTGCAGGAAAACCCTAACATTGCAGCGGTAAAAAAACCGGCTTTCCTGTCATCGGGATAAATACTCATGGCTATAGTGTGAAAACTAGCCAGTGGGTCGTAAAAAAAACACCTGCGCCCCCCCCCCACATCAGCAACGGCAACGATTTAAAACAACACAGTGTCACCAACCCAGAAAACCCCTTATATATTAGGGTTGAATTCAGTTATTTATTTTTTTTCTTTTTTTCATTTTTTTTAAATGTGGTTAAAAATTTAAAAATTTAAGCTTTTTATATTTTATATTTTCTAAAAATTAAAAGTGTTTTTTTGCTTGCCCTTTTTAATTATTTTTTTTTCTTTTTTTTTAATTTTCCCCCTGAGGGGGAGCCGTTTAAAGAAATTTCTGACCTGAATTTTTCGGGGCGGGTTTTAAAGCCTTCCAAGTGGCGCCCTTCCCAGGATAAACCCTCGACTGAATCAAAAATTAAACCCTCCATCTCGAATCTACCACGAACTTCAAACGCTGCATACCAAGCGGTTACCCCAGCCCTTCGCCCAAAAATTTTGGGGGAACGAGCGGGACTGAGCTGAGCCTCCCCCTTTTGTTCACCGGTGCAACTTGGTTTTCTCAAAATTTGGCCCGCGCAGGCAAAAAAAGGGGAAACACGGCGGCTTTTGAAGTGGTGCGGGGGGTTGTGAGGTCCACTCAGCTCAAATTTTATTACCTCCCCTCATCGGGGGACCCCGGCATTGCCAACAAAGAGTGTATTTTTGTACCCTTGAACGGGGATGTAAAAAAATTTTTGTGAAATTTTTCATTGCAAGTGTATATGGGAACTTTAGTCCCCCAGGTTCCAAGTTTTTGTGTACCAGTTTTAATCCTCCCGTGCCCGGTAAGGCTACTGTTGTCCCCCCATTAAAAGGGGGTTTAAGTAAGAAATGTCCCCTTTTGGAGGCAAAATGAGGAAAACCCCTTTTTAAGTGCGGTCTTCGAGAATTTTGGGGGACTGTTCATATGGCAAAAACCTTTTTGGGGGGGGGAAAAGGAAAGGAAAGGATCGAAATTCGGGATCCAAAGGGAATTTTTTCCCTTTAAAAAAATGACATTGGGGTTTTCTTTTCCCTTTTCCTATTTTTTCCTAAAAAGACTTCGGGTAAAGGGGAATGGTGATTTTCCGGGGCAAAAAAGGGTACCGTCATTATGCGGTGCCTATAATCAAAATTTGCGGCGCAGTGTTTTTAAACAACAGGGTACACAGGCAAGGAGCAGCATAAGGAGCATCAAAGGCCCTTTGAGACTTTGGGATTTAGCACACCTGAGTGGGTTTTTCCTTAAACCAAGGCTTGGAGTGTGGAGGTCGAGGGGCCTTGGGGGAGGAAAGTGTGTAACTTTCCGAGAGAGACTGCCTCCCGGGGCAGGCCCGGGGGAATCCCAAAAGATGTGGTGTCACTGGGTGAGGCAGGGCCGGGGAGGTTACCATTGTTCCCTCCCCCCACGCCCGGGTTGGGGCCCCCCAGGAAGGGTCACATTTTTGAGGGGTTTGTGGGTGCCCTGGATGCTGCGGGGGTTTCCAGGGGTGAGAGGGGGGGGAGGCATGCCCAAGCCCCCAGGTTGAGGTGGGTTGAAAAATTGGCACGGGGGTGGGGGAAAAGTCACGGGATGGTTTCCAGGTGGGGGCGGGGAAACAAAAGAACATAAGAACATATAATTGGGAACCTGCAGAACCCCTTCGGGCCCCCTAGGGGGCAGGCCCTTTTATCAAAACGAATTCCTAAAGCACTCAAAAAACAATTTCCCGCCCCCCCAACCCCAATAAAACCCACCCCTCCCCCATATATTTGTCCAGTCTCTTTTTAAAGCTCCCCAAAGGGTTCCCCTACCCCTTTTATCCCCCCATGGGGGGAAATCCCTCCACGACTACAACCCTTTTAGAAAACCGTACTTACCAATGTCCTTTCAAAATCAAAATTTTAAACCCAATTTAAAATTTTCCATTATTCCGGGTTTTTTAAACCGGGGCACACCTCGTACTTTTTTAAGTCCCCTTTTTTTATCCCCGCCCTCCACTTATATCCCCCCCAAGAAAATACCCCCCCCTTCTACGCCTCTCAAAAGGTGGAGATTTAAGGCTTTAAGTCTACTTCAAGGGGTTTTTTCCCTTTTACACAGAAAATCTTTTTGGGTCATTCTTTTGTATGTTTTTTAAGGGGGTCTATGTCCACCGGGTAAAAGGGGGACCAAAATGAGCAGCATAATCTAAATGGGGCCCTCATATTGAGGGTATAAGCTGTAAAAAAATTTTTTGGACTTCTGTTACTTATACTTTTTTGGAAAAATTCCAAGTAATTTTTGGGCCCCTTGTTGCGCCACTGAGGAAACGCTTGGGGGTTTTTTGATTTCGGGGTTACCAACCCCCAAGTTTTTTTTTTAACATTCTGTATGACCAAGTTTAATTCACCTAATTTAGCTTCGGGGGTTATTTTCTTTCCCAAGGGCAAGACCTTACACTTTTCCAAAATTAAAACTTCATCTGCCTTTCTAAACCCAAGACTTTTAATTTGTTCAAACGCCCGGGAAATTATTGTATCCTTCAGAGTGAATTATACGGCCTATCTTTGTATCATCAGAAAACTTACTATTCACTATAAAGTGTCAGGAAAGGGGCGGCAGTCCCCCTCGGACGTGGACGTGTGGATGTGCTCACCCCGGGCACACTTTTTGGGAAAAAAGGGGTTTGGGCTGAAGTGGTTTGAGCATGGCCCGGGGGGGCCCAAAGGGGAAGGGGGCAGTGAAGCAATAAAAGGGTTTGGGTGATTGAAGATAAGGGGGGCGAAAAAAGGGGGAAAGGGGGGAAAAAGGGGGGGTGCAATACGAAAGGCAAAAACCTCCTTTGGGACAAATTCAAGGTCTCTCTTAAATTTTAAAGGGGCCAAAAAATTCTGGGAAAGTGTAAAATGGTTTCATGAGAGGGCTCATTAGGTAGGGGTAGTTGTGGGTTTTGTGCAAGAGCACAACCACAACCCGGGGTTGTATGTTGAGGGTTGGGGGTTACTTTTATGGGCACACTCAACGAGTTTGAAAGGAGGGTGGCTTTTTTTGGGTGGGGGAGGCTACCCGTTTATGTACACCCTTGGGAGGGGGGGGGGGTGTGGGGAGGGTTATAAGAGTGGTTGGGACATGGGGAAAGATAAGATGCTTTTGTGTGTGTTATGGTCCGGCGGAGGGGGACAGTCGAGTGAAGAATGAGTTTGTTTCGTGAAAATGTTTTGGTTTTATCACAAGGCGCTTTCCCGCATTGAGGTTGGGGGGAGGGGACAGGAAAATTTGGGTTTTACGCTGCCCAAAGGGTGTGGAAAAATTTGGGGGGCAGGATATTGTTCTGACGTTCTTTAGGGACCTGTTAAAACCGGGGGGGGTTTGGGGGATGTAGAGGGGGGGCGTGGGGGGTGCAGCACACCTTTGTGGGCGGGGTATCTGCCGGTTTGGGCAGGGTAACTGCCCAAGGAAAAACTTGGTGCGGAGGTAAGGGGTTTTTGGGTGTCTTTTTTTCTGATCAAGAGGGGTTTTTGGGATTTGGGGTGGGAGGGGGCCCCCGAACAGGTATAAGAGTTATTGGAAAATTTAATGGGTTTTGGTTTCCTTTTAAGATGGTTTTGGGGGGGGGTCCCCATTTGGGAAAAAAAATTGGGTTTTTTAAAGGCTTATGGGAAGGGGTGGAAGGGGCAATTTTGGGGGTTTGGATTTTGGGGGGTGTGACGGCGAAGACGAGGATTCGAGAGTTTTTATGTCCGACGGGAAGGCACGAGAATCAGTTTTTTTATGGGGTTATTTTGGGACTTAGAGGCAGTTAAAGGGGTATTAAAAGAGAGGAAGGGGGGGGATGGGTTTCCCCGGGGGTGACATAGAAGGGGGGAAGAACGTAAAAAAAAGTGCAAAAAAGAGAGGTTTGATGCGGCAAAAGGGGTTTTTGGGGGGTTTGGGGGAAAGGGCCTTTTGGGGGGGTAGACCATCGGCGTTGTCCTGCAGGGAAGGGGGGCCGGGGGTTGCATGGAAAGGGGGGTTTGGGGTTTTTTGGGGGACACGAGGGGTAAAGGGGGGGGACAAGATTTGGTGCAACGGGGGGATGGGGGGGTTTGTTGATTCTTTTGGGTTAGTGCACATATGAGGAGTGGGGGGGGTGAGAGAGGGGCTTTAAAAGAAAACAGGGGGATGGGTGCGGAGTGTCTGGCAGGGGCGACAGGGGAAAAGTTACAGGGGCCTATTTTGGGAGGAAGAGGTGGGGGACGGATTTAAAGAGTATGAGCAGGGGGTAAGGCCCCCAGGGATAGATGGGCTCCTGCGGGGTTTTTTCCCCCCCTACAGCATTTGGGGGGATTAAAAAATTTTTTGGTGCAATTTTTTAATATCATAAAAGAGAGGGGGGCATTGGGGCCTTTGCAAGGCCCAAAAAGCACCCAGTAGTTTTTTGGGCCAAAGGGTGAAAATCAGTCACAAATGAGAGAAATTTAACCCGGGGTATCACTCATGTGTGCAGGGCTACAAACTTTTTGCAAAAAATTTTGGGGAACGTATAAAAAAGGGCATTTGGGAAAAGGGAAAGGGGAGGGGTCCAAAATGGGATTCCGGGAGACCCAAGTATGAGGGGCATGGGGTTATTAAAGGTTTTTTGAGGGGCCACAAGAGGGGGGGCGTGGGGTATTGGCGTTGGATTGGAGAACGGCATATGGGAGGTCGAGAGGGAGGCCCTTGGAGAACATGGAGTGGGGAAGGGTTCGGGGAGGACATTTTGGGGTTGGGCACGGACTTTTATTTGGAGAGCTGGGATGTTGGGGTTAAAATAAATTTGGGGGGTGGGGTTGCATGTGAAAAAAGGGGGGGATTTAAAGGAAGGTTGGGCCCCTTGTCACAAAAATTTTTTTGCATGTTTTAAAAAATCCCTTTTTTTTAGGCGTGGAAAAATTTCATACAGGAGGGGGGAAGGGAGGGCCTACGAGGTGGGAGTCCCGTATCAAAAGGTTAAAGTTGAAAGGGCCAACCGTTTCCTTTGGAGTGGGAGGGAGGGATTGGAGGGTCTGGAGAGAGGGTTTTAGAAGTTTTTTGGGGGGGCAACAGGTTTTGGGAGTGAAAAGTGGGTTTAAAACAAAACTCATGATATTTGGGGGAATGGGATGGGCAGGGGCGGGGGGGGGGGGGGAGGGGAGGTGGAGTGTCGTGGGGCCGGGTGAAAATTTGTGGAGTTTTGGGATATGGGTTTAAGCTCAAAATGGCGAGGGAGAATTTAATTTTAAAGGGGGTGGTTGATTTGGGTATTTGGGGAAAATTGTCAGGATTGAGGCCGACACATCCAAAAGCTACAAACCCGAAGGGGCATTTTGGTCAATGTGCTTTTGTACAGTTAAAAAAATGGCAAGTGGCAGCTTTGTACCCTTTGGGGTATGGGGGTTTCCGGAGTTGTTGCAGGTTTTCCGTTTTTTTCTGGGGGTTTGGGATGCGAAAATTTGGGTTTAAAAAGAGGTTGGGAACACTCCGGTGGCCTTGGGAGGGGTGGGGTTTAAATTTATTTGGAAAGAAGGGGTTTAATGTGTTAATTTTAAACCCTTGTTCTAAGGGGGCCGGGGGGAAAGGGGGGGAGGGGTTGGGGGGTGATGCGGGGGTCTTCGGGGATGGTGGAAAGGGAAAAAGATTTGGGGAGATGGTGAGGGGTTTTTTGCGTCTAAATTTAGGGTGGGGCAGGAGCCGAGAACATGCGGGTTTGGGTTTCCATGGAAGGAAGATATGGCCTAGGGTGGGAGTGGGAAAAGGAAGGGGGTGTACCCCTGTTGCTGGGGAAAACATTTGGGGCCCATTTAAAAAGGGGTTCGCATCCGGCCACGCGTGGGGAGAAAATGTATATTTTTTCACGGAAATTTGCCGTTGGGGGTTTTTTTTACGAAATAGGGAAAAAAGGGAGGGTGGGGATGTCAGGTTAGTGGGGTAGATGAAACAAAACTTTTCCCTGGGAGTTTATTTTTTTGGGAAAACCTAGGGGGGTTGTGCCGGGGAAAGGGTAGGGAAAGTAAAACCCGGGGGTAGGGGGGGGGAAGGGTTTTCGGTTTTTAGAGGGGTTTTTTAAAAGGGAGGTGGGGGTTTGGGGGAAAAGGGTTTAAAGGGCGTGGCTTACTTAAAGGGGTTTAAATTTTTTGTATATATCATGGGGAATGAGAGACAAAAAGGGGGGGAGGAACGAGGAGGGCCCAAAACAGCTTTCCCTTTTTTTAAAAACAAAGTGTCGCAAACAGGGAAATAATGGAGGAGGTGGGAGAAGGGATTTCTCGGAGGGCTACCCGGGGCTTTTTTTTGGGGTTTTTTGGGGCTTTAAAAAAGCGGGCAGGGGCATGAACGGGGTGGCCTTCCCAGGGGGGGGGGGGGGGTTGCAGAGGACGTTTTGTGGAGTGTGTGGAATTTTTGTGAGTAAAGGATGTTGAGGTGATATCAAGTGATATTCAATGTAAATTTTTGGTGTTTTTGTAAAAACCGATGATTATAATTTATTAAGGGTTTTCCCCATGGGTTTTTAAGGATGTCAAAGAAATTAGTATAAAAAACTTTTTTTAATGTAATTATACAGTCTACCCATATATGGCAAGTAATTTTCATAAAATGGGGTTTCATACCTGTTTTTTTAAATATGAAAAAGTTTGGGATTTTTAATAATGTAAGATCTTTTCCCCGGGGGGGTTTTTGCTTTAATTTTTTGTTACAGATTTTTTTTTTTCACATTTTCAAATTTTAATTTTTTTTAGGTGAATGAAATTTTTGATCTTGTGTTTTAGCCAAAGGGAAACTGGTCAGTTTTTTTTTATTGGGAGGGGGGGGGGGGGGAGGGGTTTAAATAATCTCTGCAATAGAGGGCATGTGATACCATGTCATATTATTTTTTGATGTCTAAAGTTGTCCATTCTCTGTAAAATGATGTATAGATTATTCCGGGAGTGTAAAAAATCGGGCTGCAGGGGGGAATAAAAGTGTAAATTTATTTATTTTTGTGGTGGTTTAAAGTGTTTTAGCGGTTTTTAAAGGGGGATATATTTTAAAATCTAATTCTACAAGGGCTTTTGGTGGTTTTTGAGTGGTATGGCAGACACAAATACTAGGAGGGGGGGGGGGGGTTGAAGTGCACGGGAGTGTCCTTTTAAAACCCCCCACCGTGCACGATAAAATTTTTTACCATTGGGTAAAATGAGGGTAGGGTGGGGGTTGTGTTTAGGGGGGATGTAGCCATCAGGTTCAGGGTATTCCTTTTATTAAGTGGCGCCGTTTAGCTGGCTGGATTGTGTTTATATATATTTGTCTTTTAAGTTTTTAAAGCTTTTGGGAAATGTGTAGTATAAGAGTTTTGGGGACTGTTTTTAAGGTGAAGGGGGGCACGGTTTTTTGGGGGGGGGGGGTGTACTTTTCTGGGGGGGGGGTTTGGGGTTTAGTAGTTTTTTAAAAATATTATATAATATTAGATATTTATTTTTATTATATTATTAAAATTAAAATATATATAGTTAATAAGGACCAAAATTTTCTTGTAACACGGACGAATGGGGGTGTTCTGGGAACACAGTAGTAAAAGCGGGGGGGTTTGGGTTTGGGCTGGCCAAATTTTTGGATTAAAGGGGCCCTTGTACGGGGTTGGGGGCCGTTGATTTTGTTTTTCCCGCCTGGGTTTTTTGGGGAATGTGGGTTAGGGGGCCCCTATTTTTTTTGGGGGCCCCAGGGGTTTTAAAAAAATTAAAAAAAATAAAATTTACGGGCTGAATTGGGGACAAAAGGGTGAGTAAGCCCTTTACAAAATGGCGACCCGCCAGGATCAACCGACTGAATCAAAATTCAACCCTAACTCCCCCCTTTTGGAAAATTAAAATTTGGGAAATTCCCAAAGCCGCATACCCCAACGGTTACAACCCGCCATGGTAATCATTCCCCTTGGTAGGGCTAAAGGTTTAAAAATATTTAAAAAATTTGGTGGGTGGTTTGATCAATTTTTTTGTAAGTCAAGTCAGGCCCGGAATTAAAATTTAATTCTGCCCCCCTTTTTTGGAAACTTGAAACACTTTGGGGGGGATTAGACTCTAGGAAACGAGATTTTTCCGTGGGCAATTTGTTTTATTGGCCTTTTCTAACAAGGGAACTGTCTAGGAACCTTTTATTTGTTGGTGAGAAGATTGGATGGGTTTAAGGACCCCATTTTCTACTTACTGTTTGCTTTGGAGCCCGGGATAGAACCCTTCGTTTTCATTAATACATTGGGTTTTTTTTTTTTTTAAAATTTAATAGGGGGCGAGCCCTCTATTATTTTTCAGTTTGAGCGGAGCGGAAATTTTAAACCCCCCGTTTTCCTTTTTAATTTCCCATTTCTTTCCCTGTTTTGTTTAAGTTTTTTCTTGCAAAACATGGGGAATACCCGTTTTGGATTAACCCCTGGAAGCAATTGGAATAACCGGGGAAAAAATTTTGAATCTTTATTTGGGGGAAAAATCCTGGGAAAAACTTGAAAAAGAGGAATTTTAGAAGAAAGAAAGACAGCAGAAAGGGAAAAAAAGAAGAGAATAAGGAGGGGGAAAGAAAGAAAGAGGAAGAAAAAAAGGGGAAAGAGAAATCGAAAGAGAAGAGAAAAAAGGGGAGAGAGGAAATTTAGAGAGAAATCCGAGAAAGACAGTTGAAAAGGACGGAAGACCAAAAAGAGCGTGATAGACTTTATCAAAAGAAAAAGAAACTAGGGAACGTGAGGGAAAAAGGCTAAAGTTCGTGAGGGAAAAAGGGTAAATACGTGAGGAAAAAAGTTAAAAAATTTAAAAGGGAAATTGAGGAAAGAACAAAGGATAGAAAAACAGATTAATAGAGAGAGAAAAGGATCGCGAGCTCGAAAAATCTCCCCTTGAATTAGAGAATAAAAAGTTAACTTTTACACAACAACAATTAGAGGAAGGAGTAATTGAACATCATGCAGCTAGTGCACATATTCCAACACCTAATTTACCTCCCTTCACAGTGGGTGAAGACATTACTTCATACATTATCAGGTTTGAAAATACCACTACCCTCTGTGAATGGCCTGCTGACACCTGGGCTACTAGGTTGGGTATGTTATTTTCTGGTACAGCTTTGAATATCTATGCAACTTTGTCGCAGGATATTATATGTAATTATAACCTACTGAAGAAGGCAATCCTTAAAGCATATCAAAAAACCACAAATTCTTCCAGGAAAGATTTCAGGTATGCCACCTTACAGCCTGGCCAGAACTTTCAGCAGTTACAGGTAACACTCTTTCGTTTGTTCGACTTTTGGATAGAGAGTTCAGGAATTGATCAGAGTTATGAATCTCTTAGAGACTTCATGGCAGCTGACCCGTTCCTGACAGCTCTTCCCCATCAGATACGAACATTCATCAGAGAACGTAACCTGATTAAAGCTGAGGAAGTTGCTGAGGCTGCTGATCTGTATGCTGAGGCTCACAATTCCTATAAAGACCTAAAGGGATCGAACCCTAAGGGCAAGGGTTCATCAGACCTTAAGAAATAAAAGCCTCTAGTGGAAATAAATAAATAACAAAAAGGCACAATACCGTGACTGGAACAATATACAAATAACCCGCACATAAAGAGAGAAGCTTACGACGACGTTTCGGTCCGACTTGGACCATTGACAAAGTCACACTAACAGAGGTGGAGCAGGACGGCTATATATAGGCAGGAAGAGGTGGTAGTAGTAGTAGTAGTAGTACAAGAATTGTATATAATACCGACAGGATGAAATTAAGACACATGCACAACACCCGGGCATCCCCATCGTAGACGTTTCGCCATCCAGCCAGCCACTGGATGGCGAAACGTCCACAACAAAGACAGCCAGACGCTGCACATGTGTCTTAATTTCAACAGTAGTTGTAGTAGAAGAAGAAGAGGTAGTAGTAGTGGTAGCTGAAGAAGTGGGAAATAAGGAAGACGAGCCAGTCAAATACAAGGAAGGGAGCACTGCAAGAGAGCTAGATACCCACAGAGGGAGAGCAAGCGCACAGAGGTGCGTGAAAGGGGAAGTGGTGAAATAAAATAAATGAAGAAGGAACAGAAACACGAGACAGGAGAGAGAAAGACAACCCAGAGGAGAAAAGGAGAGAGGAAAGGGGAAGAGGAAGAAGAAAAAGAAAAAAAAATTGAGGATTCAGGTTAAGTCACGGGTGTTCTGAAGTTTGGAGCATTTTACAATGTAGTGGGAGAGGAAGGCATCTACAGAGACGAAGCCAGGGCTAAGGTTCATACAAGGAAAGTTGTGTATTAGAGAGGATTCAACTAGACGGCGACTGTTCGAGTTGGAAGTAGGGAAGACAGTTTTAGCAGAAGACCAGTCAATAGGATGGCTATGATCTCTGACGTGACAGAAAAGAGCATTGTTAGTGTCGGCAAGCCTAACACTATTTTTGTGCTCCCTAAGTCTGTCAGAAAGAGATCGACCAGTTTCCCCGAAGTATTGTAGAGGACAGGAGGAGCAAGAAATAGAGTAGACACCAGGAACATCTGTAGAGGGAGGAGAGGTATGAACGAGATTAGTGCGAAGAGTGTTAGTCTGGCGGAAGGTAAGCTTAATGTCTAAGGGACGGAGAGAATTGTTGAGATTAGATTCTCTCCGTCCCTTAGACATTAAGCTTACCTTCCGCCAGACTAACACTCTTCGCACTAATCTCGTTCATACCTCTCCTCCCTCTACAGATGTTTCTGGTGTCTACTCTATTTCTTGCTCCTCCTGTCCTCTTCAATACTTCGGTGAAACTGGTCGATCTCTTTCTGACAGACTTAGGGAGCACAAAAATAGTGTTAGGCTTGCCGACACTAACAATGCTCTTTTCTGTCACGTCAGAGATCATAGCCATCCTATTGACTGGTCTTCTGCTAAAACTGTCTTCCCTACTTCCAACTCGAACAGTCACCGTCTAGTTGAATCCTCTCTAATACACAACTTTCCTTGTATGAACCTTAGCCCTGGCTTCGTCTCTGTAGATGCCTTCCTCTCCCACTACATTGTAAAATGCTACAAACTTCAGCACACCCGTGACTTAACCTGAATCCTCAATTTTTTTTTTCTTTTTCTTCTTCCTCTTCCCCTTTCCTCTCTCCTTTTCTCCTCTGGGTTGTCTTTCTCTCTCCTGTCTCGTGTTTCTGTTCCTTCTTCATTTATTTTATTTCACCACTTCCCCTTTCACCACCCTCGGTGCGCTTGCTCTCCTCTGTGGGTTTCTAGCTCTCTTGCAGTGCTCCCCTTCCTTTGTATTTGACTGGCTCGTCTTCCTTATTTCCCACTTCTTCCGCTACCACTACTACTACCTCTTCTTCTTCTACTGCAACTACTGTTGAAATTAAGACACATGTGCGGCTTCTGGCTGTCTTTGTTGTGGACGTTTCGCCATCCAGTGGCTGGCTGGATGGCGAAACGTCTACGATGGGGATGCCCGGGTGTTGTGCATGTGTCTTAATTTCATCCTGTCGGTATTATATACAATTCTTGTACTACTACTACTACTACTGCCACCTCTTCCTGCCTATATATAGCCGTCCTGCTCCACCTCTGTTAGTGTGACTATGTCAATGGTCCAAGTCGGACCGAAACGTCGTCGTAAGCTTCTCTCTCTAGTGGAAAGTAAAATGACTTCTTTTATTCCTGTTTGTCATTTGTGTGGTGTTAAGGGACATAAACGTCCAGATTGTCCTTCTAAGAAGGTCCATAAAGTTGGAAGATGTTTAAAGACTGTAATGACCAAGCACCCTTCTGTTCAGGAACAGTTAATAGACTTAATGTATCTACCATTTTATGAGACACTGGATGCACATGTATAGTCATTTCTGATAAGCTGTTCCCTAATCTTAAAGAAACTCATTCCTCTGCTATACTTTCAGACTACTTGGGCCGTACGGACACTTTTCCTACCATCCGTTGTTACATTAGGTCTAAATGGTTCACAGGTTGGTCTGAAGCCGTACTAGCTCCCAACACTTCTTGCTCAGTACTAATAGGTAATGAAAAAGGGGCCCAAATTTTTCCCATCTGAGGTTGACCTTTCAGCCCAAAAGTGGACAAGGTTTTTAGATCCTCTTTCTGTAGAGTCGAGAATTTCCTCGAAAGTTCAGTTTGGGGCAATGTCTCGTAAAGATTCTGGGGATTGAAAACCTGGATGCTACTCTCGAAGCGAGGAAAGGAGGATCCCCGGGGTTCAAGTTAGATGAAAGTGAAGATATCACCTCCGAAAAACCCAAAAATGCCCTTTACTAGGGTCAGCCCAAACCCCGGGCTTTTTTCCTACGTCAACCCTTTTTTTTTCCCTGATTTTAACCCTTTTTAGAAAATATCAAAGGGAAACCCCCTTTGTCAATTTACAACAAAAATTGCCCTTCTCTTTGAATTTCCTAATGCCGCTAAAAAAAATCAATTTTAAAAAAATTTACCCAAGGGAAAAACCCTTTTCATGAAAATTGTTAATTATAAAAGATTTCTTGTAAAAAGTCAGTATTAAAATTTTAAATTTCAGATGAGATAAAATTTTCCCATCTTGTTTTTCCCAAAGGTCAATGCAGAGAGACGTTCTTAAAAGGGTCATGCCCTGCCAGGGGCCCCGGACATTTTTTCGCATCTTTTAAAAACCCTTTAAAAAAAAATTAGAGAAACCTTTTTTTGGGGCCAAAAATGTCGTCAGATGTAACAACCCTATTGTGGGTTGTGTAAAGTTTCCCAAAATTGTCATCCCCCCAGGTACCGGGCCCGAGTACCTATGGTAAAAAATGCCTTCTTTACGGTACCGTTTAAAAGAGAAAGCTATTGCATCGTTGGCCCTTTAAATTCTCCACTTTCATCTGGGGGACATAGATATATATTAACATTAGTTGTTTAAAGCTTCGATTTCCCTGAAGCCATCCCTTAAAGCCCAAAAACTACTCCCGGGGTGGCTGAACCCCTTTTTTTTCCCCCTTCTTCCCCAAAGAGGGGGCACCCCTTTAGAAATTTTGTCGGGCCCGTGGGACACAATTAAAATTTCTGCTTAATGAAACATCTATACCAACTTCGGGGAGTGAACCCCCTTCTTCACCAAAAACCCCCAATCATCCCAGGGGAATGGGAGGATTAAAGCGCCAGAAAATTCGATTCTAAAGGCCCATTTTGGGGAAAACTTTGCTCCTTTAAAACCTAAGGAGGGGCATCGTTACCTCCCCTGTGCTTTGTTTGCCATGAGGGAATTTTCCCCCGGTGACTTTTTGGGGGTTTTAAAGCTTTTGAATTCTTAGGGGTAGACAGGCCGGGGTCCACTGCCCCACCCTTCATGACTTATGGACAAATGAGGAGGTGGGTGCTGAGGGTTCAGTCTTTTTCCCATTTTTCTCCTTGACCTTAGACCCAAAAACTTGAGACCTTGACAAAATTTTGGGAAAATTTAAAGTTTGTCAAAGGGATCAGTACAAAACAATTTTGATTCCAAAAGCCCAAGGGGGAAAGTTTTAAAGTGGGGGGATGAAGTTTTGTATTTTTCCTATCAAGTCAAATAAATTTTAGTAGCAGGAAAGGCCATATAAGTTTTTAAAAATTTGGGGGAAAAGTTAAAATTTACCCTCATAAAGTAAAAAGGAAAACCTAAGTTTTTATCATATCAACATCCTTAAGAAATTTTCCCCGAAAAAATTTCATTTAAAGGGCCTTTAAATAACTTTGACTTATTTTTTCCCACACGAACTTGAACGAAAAACGGGAGAATGTAAATGTGCGAAATTTGACACCTCAAACCAAAGATTTATGATGAAGAACTAATGACTTGGTGACTGGGGGCCACTTGGGATGCTACCAACTTTAAAATTAAAAAATTTTTGGGATGACAAAAACAGACATGAACTATTCAATGGTGTAAGTAACTTTTCAAAGGGCTTTACTGATTTTTCCGGGTTTTTACCCCCAAACGGTGGGTCCATAAGATTGACCTTAGTTACTGAAAAATCCATCAAAGGGAAATTATCCCCCTTTCCATTTTCCCCTTTTGGGGAAATGCTTTTGACCGAGAGGTAACAAATTTTTTAAAAACTAAAGGATCATTGAACCTTCAGTTCGGGCATATTGCTCACCATTAGTCATGGTTAAAAAAGGGAGGTAATTAATTTTGGACTTGTTATTGACTCAGGGGCCTTTTAATGCTATAACTGGGCGGTGGGATCCCTGAGCCCTTATGCCCTTAATAGATACAATCTACAAAAAATTTTATGACGCCCCCTTTTTAGAGATTGATATTGCGCGGGCCCATTCAAACAAGTAATGTTAATCCTTTTCTAAGCAGTACAAACCCCTTTTCCTACAAAAACCAAGGACTGATGCAATAAGAACTATGCCCTTCGGTTTGGTAACTGCCTGTGTGCCTACGTAGACTGATGAGAAAGGTTTGGGTAATATGCCCAAAAGTTTCAGTTTATTTTGGTTTAAAATTTACGTAATTTACATCCACGTGGGGGGAACATATCCAAACCCTTTAAAATCAGGTTTTGGGGTAGGTTTACGCTCACAGGCCTCACTGCCAAGCCCCAAGAAATGCTTCCTTGGGTTTTAACAAGATTAGATTCTTGGATTGATACTTTCTAATAACTCTCTGCAGGGTCTCCCCCGTAAGATCAAAGATTTATTTTGAATTTAAATTCCCCAAAACCCAAAAAGCTCATGCGTAGCTTTCTTGGGTTTCCCGTAAAATTTTTTTGCACGGCTTTTCCCAAACCCTTTTTGATCTTAGAGGGATTTTTATCCCATTCCCTTAAAAAATCCCCGTGAAGGAAACCTCTTGAAAATTCTGACGTACCCTTGGGGGAAAAATTTTAAAGAAAATTAAAAGTATCTTTTCGAAAAAACCCTATAAATTTTAAAATTCCAGGGTATTAAAAAACATTTTGTTTGAGAACTGATGCCTCCCAAAACCCGGCTTTGGTGCGGTGTTTTTACAAAACCTGGGTTTTTCCTCCCCCTTCCCCGTATGCTTCCTAAGCTGGAAACTCCCCTTTCCCCCAGAAAAGAGATACCCCCACCAAGAAAAAAGGGAAAGTTTTTGGCCCCTTTTTGTGGGGTTCTCCAAACTTAAAAATTTTTTTTTTCTTGGGGGGAAAAATTTAATTTTTGAAAAGGACCACAAACCTTTTTATATACCTAGAAAAAAAATTTTTTTAAAGGGGAACCCAAAAGTCCCCCTCTTGAAAGGGGACATTGGCATTCCAGGCTTTTTTTAAATTCCTTTTTTGTGTATATCCCAAAGGTTTTATCCAATTATTTTTCTGATGGGTTAAATAGGACAGTCAGTAAAGATTTTTTTGCCTTTCGCACTTCCATATGTTAGAACTTTTTCCTCACCTATTCCTTACAAATCCTTGACTAAAAAGTCCTTTTGGGATGGGGGAGGGGTGAGGGGGGAAAAGTTCAAAGATGGAGTAACGAGGGAGTTTTATATTTAAAAATATTTCAAATTTCCGGCTATTGTTTTGGGGAGGGTAAGTCAAGCTCCCCGCTATTCCCCCCCCTTTTCTCCCCCCCCCCGACAGTGATAGTTTGACTGCAAAGGGTGCCTTTTGGTCAAAAAAGTAAATCACTTTGACCCCACAAACTCCCAACACTACTGCCAGTACATCCTGCCCTTTTAAATTCCCAAAAAATGGATTTATTGGTTTTAAAAACTTCACTTTGACCCAAAAATAAAAATTGTCTTTTCAGCCTTGCTCAAAGGGTTTAAAGGGTTTTAATAATCACCACGTTTTTAGGTATTTTACTTATGGAGAAATGATTATTTAAGCAGTGGGTAAACCCTTCCCTTTTTTTCCCGCTTTTGGGTGACGAGAGGGTCACCTGTCAATCAACGAGGAAAAACGAATGGAGATGGACTAACGTCCCGAGACGTCCCCTTCTTGGATTTTAAATTTCCTTGGGCACCTGTATGAAATTGCAGGAAGTAACCCCTTTATCATTGCAGCGGTTTTAAAAAACCCCTTTCCCGTTTATCGGGGGTATAATACTCACGGGTATACTGTGGGAAAAACTAGGGGTGGGTCAGCCCCCAAAAACCTGCGACCCCCCCCCCTCACAGGGAAAAGGCTCGATTTCAACAACACAGTGGGCACCAACACCAGACCCCCTATAAATAATTAGCGTTTTAATTTAGTTATTTAAAATTTTTCATTTTTTATTTTCTTTAATGTAGGGTTAATATTTTTATATTTAAATGTTTTATATTTTATATTTTGTATATAATAAAAATGGGTTTTTGTTTGTCCCCGTTATTATTTCTTTTTCTATTTTTTAATTTTCCCGAGGGAGGGGCCCGCCCGAGTAATACTGACTGAAATTGTTTCAGGGCTTTAAATAAGCTTCACATTGCTAACTCTACTACTGGGAAAATTTTTTCCCCAGTAGACTCTTGTGTCGTAACAAAAGTTGTGGGGTGTGTGTATATATAATATATAAAATTTTTATTTTATATATATATATAATATAATATATATATATATAAATATATATAAATATATTTATAAATATTTTATAAAAAATAGTATCCTTTGTGTAAAGGAAAAAAAAAAATTTTTTTGCTCCATTTTTAATTAATACTAGTTCATAAAAAAATATGAAGATACTAAAGTTTTATTGTTATTTAAAAACACAGATTTTTATAAGATTTTTTGGGCCCTCCTACAGAAAAAAGGTTAATAAAGGCTATATTGGCGGGGACTAAAACCCTTTTTGCTAGGGAGTTCCCCCTGACCCAAAAAGCCAACCTAGTAACTGAAAAAACCCATCCAAGGGTCCTAACCAATTTTTATACACTGCATATGCAACAAAGGTGTTCACAAAAAAAAAAAAAAAACAACATGTCTCTAGAAAAACCGAAAAAAAATTTTTTAGAAATGCACATATTGGGTTTCTACATAGAGAAGAATTCACATAATCAACTCTGTGCCTCACAGCAGTCGTGAAGCAAAAGGGGCTGTGCAAAACATCCCTATGAGAGAAATGGTAGGAGAAATGCGAGGGAAAATTACAACTCTAAAAAAAACTGGGTGGATATTTAAAAAAAAAAAATGGTGGGACTTGTCCGTAAAGAAAACACGAATCTCACATATGACTCTCAAAAAGGTGGGCTTCTGGGGCCCTGCACGTACACTGTCATTTCTAGGACCTTCTATCACCCCACATCGTGATTAAAAAACCAGGGCTCCTCGAAACATGAAAGTTAAAACATGGCAACATCTGGGAAAACTTTATTGTAACGTTTCGCCATCCCCTGGCTTTATCAAAACAAATTTAGGGGCATAATAGAAGACAGTAGAACTATATACAAAAGATGAGGTAATCATACCCCAGCCGGGGGTTATGTTCACAGCATCGTTGGAGGGGAATTGAAGAAACGATACGATACGATAGGACTCACGGTAAAGGACCCACGAGGGGCGAGGGGGAAGTGGGGACAGTGCGAAGAAAGACGGGAGAGGAATGTTTGAGTCGAAGGAAAAAGAGTCAGGACAGACCCCAAATGCTAACCACAAAACGATGACAAAGACATGTAAGACAAAAGGAACTCTGCAGGAGTGACTGCAACTTGCTGGGGGAAGATTGCGCTTCTTGATGGGGATTTGGTGGCTGCAGGCGCAAGGGGGGAGCTCAACGTTGATTGGTCATTTCATAATGGCTTGGGGTTTTTTGGAATTGGGGGTTTTTTTTTATGAAGAAAGTGCCTTGGGGGAAAAGTTCCATTTTCAAGACGTTTAAATTGTTGGAGAGGAATTATCAAACGATTTAACATGTTCGATGCGGGGGTTTTTGTGCATTTTTCAGCATGTTTTTATGGGGGTTGAAAGTGAGTGTTACAAATTTTCGTTTTCCCCAAAACAAACTTGACTGTTTTTTTGGATGAGGTAAATTTTAGTTCAAGGCTCCATGTCTTGAGGATAATTTGCTGGGGTGCAAAAAGATATTCCACCCCCAATCAATATACTTGTCGGTATCTTCGTCTGAAAAAGTATCAAACTTGGGTCTTGGGTGGTTTTGTTCGTCTGGGTGAATGTACATTTTCAATTTTCATTTCAAGGGACGAATGGGGAAGATGTTCTGATGGAAAGGCTTCTGATTGTGGGTTTCATTGAGGATGGAGGCGTGGAGATTTCCCCTTTTGGACTTGTTGGAGTGACGTCACTGGGTGTTGGGGGGTGTGGAGTGCTGGCGCAGAAGTGTTATTAGGTCCTTTTAATTTCAGTTTTTTTTCCGAAGGGGGGAGATGCTGGGAATATGAATGATGGCATATTTTTTTGTGCAAATAATCGTTAGGTAGATTTTAAAAGATCCATACAGCCATATTCTGCTGTGAGCGTATAGTAGACAGTAGTGGGTCTTGGTTAGTCCTGCTGGAGGAGTGATATGGGGGGAGGCGGGGTGAGTTGGGTTGAAGAAATTTTGTAGTGTTAGCTTTGTATCTTTGCAATTGTTTGCATACTTTGGGGTGTGTTGCTAAAGGTTTTTTTTCTTTGCTGAATCTTGTGTTTTTTTCACAATATCCTTTCTTGTGGGAAACATTTGCTGCCATTGTAGGGTGGTCTTACTTTTACATTTTAAAGGGCACGATGGTTTTGGGGGGAGTAGCACCCGGTGCAGGAACTGAAGGTTTTGTCCCTCACTCCCCCACATTTATTTGCAGAACTTTTTGTTTTTTACGGGACATGCTTTGGTGGTATGATGGAAATTGAAAACATTTTCCAGCAATGTTGGATGTACTAAATTATCTCTCTGCTTAAATGTAGGTAGGACGAGTAGTAGTAGAAGACAGCAAGCCCTTTCTTTTCAGAGCAGTGGCACCATGTTGACGTCGGTAAAGGTGACCTTGAGCTTTGGACGATGCATTCGGGTTTTTTGTAACCCTGTCAACAGAAAAGCCCAATTATTTGCGCCCTCGATGGATGCCTTTGATTTCTGCGGGTGTTTGAGACTCAGAATCTTGTAAAATTTTTTTAAAAGGAATACTGATTTCCGGGCCCCTGAGGGCAGGAATGACGTAACATTAAACCCTTGAGCGTAAGGTAGTGGTGGCTTCTGTAGTGAGTAGCTTCTCAGCTTCAGCATCTCGTGACACACAACAGTGAATGCTTCCTTCAAGGAAAAAATGGTTTTGAATTTAATTTGCAGGGGTCCCCCGAACAACATTTTTGCAAGAGCAATTTTTCGTTGAATCATCAAGGGTTACCATTTTTTGGTTTGTTTTTTCCCGGGTTTTTTTGCGAAAGCCATCGTGAAAGTCAAGGTAAAGACGAGGGCTGGAAAAAGGTTTTCCCCTCCCCGGGCGGGGATCGTAGGGGACGGGAGTAAGTAAGGAAGCTCTATGCCCTCCAAAGGGGGCCAAGAGTCAAGAGCAGAATGCCCTGAAGAAAAGGGGCAAGAAGACTGGCGGTTATATGGGCGTCGGGTAATAGGGAGGGGCAGCGGGACGGGGGCAAAAGTCACGGTTTGGGGCCGGGATTCCCCAGGGGAAAAGTAGGCCCCTTCCCGAAGGGGATGGGTTGTTCAGCGCCGTAAGAAGGCCCTTTTTGAAATCCTCTGAACCAAGATTCCATGAAAGTTGCAAATGTCTTACAAGTTGTGCCCAAAAAACAAAAAAAAAAAAAAAAAAAAAAAATAAAATATATCAAAGGGGGATCACTATTTTGCGACCCCCCAAAAAAATTGGGGAAGCAAAACTATGCGTCCCCTCAGTAAAATGGGGTCCTGGGTGTTAGGGACTGGTGTTGGGGCGCATCCCCCGGCAAAATTGACTTAAATTTGGGCCCCGAAAATTTTTGCATAACAAGGGGCCCTTTTTATATAGTAGTATGTCATTGTGTCACTACGGTCTGTATACCCCTTTTATAATTTTTTTGTAGAAATAAAGATATTATTATTATCTCAGTCTTTTTATGACCAAGCCCTTTTGGGAAATAGGTAAGGAAGAAGGGTGGGTAAGGGTAGAAATTTTTGGGGAAAAGGGGGGGGGGGGGGAGAGAGGTTTAAATTTTTTTTTAAAAAGTAGGCAAAAGGGGGGGGGGGGGGGCCCTGTACTACACATTAATCCCCCATTTAAATTGGTGAGTGACTTTAAAATTTTCCTTCTGTTTTTTTTTTTTTTTTTTTTTTCACACGGCCGATTCCCACCAAGGCAGGGTGGCCCAAAAAGAAAAAATTTCACCATCATTCACTCCATCACTGTCTTTGGGCCCGAAGGGGTTTTTCACAACATTTTTAAAATGCAAAATTAAACACCCCTCCTTTTAGAGTGCAGGGACTGTACTTCCCACTCCAGGACTCAAGTCCGGGCCCGCCGGTTTTCCCCGAAACCCCCTTTATAAATGTTTAACTTTGTTCACAATCCAACAGCAAAGTCAAGTATTAAAAAACCCTTTGTCCCCCATTCCCCTTTCCCACAAACACGCTCAAGCAACCTGGTGGAAGTCCAAGGGGCCCCCCCCCACAAAAAACCTCCTTTTTTCCCCCCCACTCCAACCTTTCCTAGGCCGAACCCTAAACCCCCCCCCTTCCTTCCCCTACGACTGTACACTCTTGAAGTCACTCTGTTTTGCCCCCCAATTTTCTCCCACAAGGGCCAACCACCTCAACAACCCTTCCCCCAGCCCTCTGGACAAAAAAAGTTTTTGGGGAAAACCCCCCCCACCGTCCTCCTAACTTCCAAACTAAAAGAATTCTCTTTATTAATTAAAACTAAAAACATTGCCCTCAGAAAATGACAAACTCCCCTGCGTCCAGCCTTCCCTCGCTGCAACTTATTTACCCTTTCTTTCCCCACCCCATATAAGATGTTGGTAAAACTAAAAAAACTCTTTAATTACTTCCCCTCTTTGGCCTTTCCCAAGGGGGCAAATTTTTTTTCCCACAGAAATCCTTTAAGTGCACAACTCAAAACCTTTTCCCCCCTCATCAATTCTATGATTCACCTCATCTTTTCATAGACCCATCTGCTGACACGTCCACTCCCAAATATCTGAATACATTCACCTCCTCCATACTCTCTCCCTCCAATCTGATATCCAATCTTTCATAGCCTAATCTTTTTGTTATCCTCATAACCTTACTCTTTCTTGTATTCACTTTTAATTTTCTTCTTTTGCACACCCTACCAAATTCATCCACCAATCTCTGCAACTTCTCTTCAAATCTCCAAAAGCACAGTGCCCATCAGCAAAGAGCAACTGTGACAACTCCCACTTTGTGTGATTATCTTTTAACTCCACGCCTCTTGCCAAGGCCCTCGCATTTACTTCTCTTACAACCCCATCTATAAATATATTAAACAACCAGGGTGACATCACACATCCTTGTCTAAGGCCTACTTTTACTGGGAAATAATTTCCCTCTTTCCTACATACTCTAACTTGAGCCTCACTATCCTCATAAAAACTCTTCACTGCTTTCAGTAACCTACCTCCTTCACCATACACTTGCAACATATGCCACATTGCCCCCCTATCCACCCTGTCATACGCCTTTTCCAAATCCATAAATGCCACAAAGACCTCTTTAGCCTTATCTAAATACTGTTCACTTATATGTTTCACTGTAAACACCTGATCCACACATTCCCTACCTTTCCTAAAGCCTCCTTGTTCATCTGCTATCCTATTCTAACGTCTTATACTCTTAATTCTTTCAATAATAGCTCTACCATACACTTTACCAGGTATACTCAACAGACTTATCCCTCTATAATTTTTGAACTCTCTTTTGTCCTCTTTGCCTTTATACAAAGGAACTATGCATGCTCTCTGCCAATCCCTAGGTACCTTACCCACTTCCATACATTTATTAAATAATTGCACCAACCACTCCAAAACTATATCCCCACCTGCTTTTAACATTTCTATCTTTATCCCATCAATCCCGGCTGCCTTACCCCTTTTCATTTTACCTACTGCCTCACGAACTTCCCCCACACTCACAACTGGCTCTTCCTCACTCCTACAAGATGTTATTCCTCCTTGCCCTATACACGAAATCACAGTTTCCCTATCTTCATCAACATTTAATAATTCCTCAAAATATTCCCTCCATCTTCCCAATAAGTCTAATACCATTTAATAACACTCCTCTCCTATTTTTAACTGACAAATCCATTTGTTCTCTAAGCTTCCTTAACTTGTTAATCTCACTCCAAAACTTTTTCTTATTTTCAACAAAATTTGTTGATAACATCTCACCCACTCTCTCATTTGCTCTCTTTTTACATTGCTTCACCACTCTCTTAACCTCTCTCTTTTTCTCCATATATTCTTCCCACCTTGCATCACTTCTACTTTGTAAAAACTTCTCATATGCTAACTTTTTCTCCCTTACTACTCTCTTTACATCATCATTCCACCAATCGCTCCTCTTCCCTCCCGCACCCACTTTCCTGTAACCACAAACTTCTGCTGAACACTCTAACACTACATTTTTAAACCTACCCCATACCTCTTCGACCCCATTGCCTATGCTGTCATTAACCCATCTATCCTCCAATAGCTGTTTATATCTTACCCTAACTGCCTCCTCTTTTAGTTTATAAACCTTCACCTCTCTTCCCTGATGTTTCTATTCTCCTTGTATCCCATCTACCTTTTACTCTCAATGTAGCTACAACTAGAAAGTGATCTGATATATCTGTGGCCCCTCTATAAACATGTACATCCTGAAGTCTACTCAGCAGTCTTTTATCTACCAATACATAATCCAACAAACTACTGTCATTTCGCCCTACATCATATCTTGTATACTTATTTATCCTCTTTTTCTTAAAATATGTATTACCTATAACTAAACCCCTTTCTATACAAAGTTCAATCAACGGGCTCCCATTATCATTTACACCTGGCACCCCAAACTTACCTACCATACCCTCTCTAAAAGTTTCTCCTACTTTAGCATTCAGGTCCCCTACCACAATTACTCTCTCACTTGTTTCAAAGGCTCCTGTACATTCACTTAACATCTCCCAAAATCTCTCTCTCTCTCCTCTGCATTCCTCTCTTCTCCAGGCGCATACACGCTTATTATGACCCACTTTTCGCATCCAACCTTTACTTTAATCAACATAATTCTTGAATTTACTCATTCATATTCTCTTTTCTCCTTCCATAACTGATCCTTCAACATTACTGCTACCCCTTCCTTTACTCTAAGTCTCTCAGATACTCCAGATTTAATCCCATTTATTTCCCCCCACCGAAACTCCTCTACCCCCTTCAGCTTTGTTTCGCTTATGGCAAGGACATCCAACTTCTTTTCATTCATAACATCAGCAATCATCTGTTTCTTGTCATCCGCACTACACCCACGCACATTCAAGCATCCCAGTTTTATATAGTTTTTCTTCTTCTCTTTTTTAGTAAATGTCTACAGGAGAAGGGGTTACTAGCCCATTGCTCCCGGCATTTTAGTCGCCTCATACGACACGCATGGCTTACGGAGGAAAGATTCTTTTCCACTCCCCCATGGACAATAGAAGAAATAAAGAAGAACAAGAGCTATTTAGAAAAAGGAGAAAAATCTAGATGTATGTATATATATATGGACGTGCGTGTCTGTGAAGTGTGACCAAAGTGTAAGTAGGAGTAGCAAGATATCCCTGTTATCTAGCGTGTTTATGAGACATATATAATCATTTATTATTTTTAATATACAGTCCACAAATTTATATATTTACCAGCATTCTTGGTGATACATATTTTATTTGTAATTAATAGGTCTAGAGCAACCTGTGGATATGACAGTGGTAGGTATCGAAGGGGGACATTTTTTGCGACCTAGGTGTCCCAAATTCCTACTTGTCTAACTGATAAATAATAATTATCTTTGTTCATTTGCTGTTATGTACATAATGATACATTCAGATAAATGTAATTTTCCACATTTAATTTGCCCGTTGGTCCTTCTTGAACCGGAGGTAATTAGTGAAGTCATTAATTAGATAATTACTTAATAATTATATGTGAAATGACAGAAGGAGGTGGATGTTAAGTTCACAAATTTACTTAATGTGTAGTGGATTATAATTATTACAATATTAATTTTGTTAAGCTAAGCTTAAGTGTGGCTAAAGATTATATTGTGTATAATATTAATTTTGCTATGCCAAATTCTGGCAAAGATTTATATTTATTGTATAAAATTAATTTTGATGAGTCAAGTCTGGCTAAGTTTATATTAATTTGTATAATACTAATTTGATTAGACAATTCTGGCCAAGATTTATATCAGTGTATGTGTAATTGATAAGACAAGTGCTGCTAATTATATTGAGTAGACTTCAGGATGTACATGTTTATAGAGGGGCCACAGATACATTAGATCACTTTCTAGTTGTAGCTACACTGAGAGTAAAAGGTAGATGGGATACAAGGAGAATAGAAGCATCAGGGAAGAGAGAGGTGAAGGTTTATAAACTGAAAGAGGAGGCAGTTAGGGTAAGATATAAACAGCTATTGGAGGATAGATGGGCTAATGAGAGCATAGGAAATGGGGTCGAAGAGGTATGGGGTAGGTTTAAAAATGTAGTGTTAGAGTGTTCAGCAGAAGTTTGTGGTTACAGGAAAGTGGGTGCGGGAGGGGAAAAGGACGATTGGTGGAATGATGATGTGAAAGAGTAGTAAGGGAAGAAAAAGTTACATATGAGAAGTTTTTACAAAGTAAAGTGATGCAAGGAGGGAAGAGTATATGGAGAAAAAGAGAGAGGTTAAGAGAGTGGTGAAGCAATGCAAAAAGAGAGCAAATGAAGAGGGGGTGAGATGTTATCAACAAATTTTGTTGAAAATAAAAAAAATTTTGGAGTGAGATTAACAAGTTAAGGAAGCCTAGAAACAAAGGGTTTTGTCAGTTAAAAATAGAGAGGAGAGTTATTAAATGGAGAGTTAGAGGTTTTGGGGAAGATGGAGGGAATATTTTGAGGAATTGTTAAATGTTGATGAAGATAGGGAAGCTGTGATTTCGTGTAAGGGAAAGGGAGGAATAAAAATCTTGTAGGAGAGAGGAAGAGCCAGTTTGTGAGTGTGGGGGAAGTTCGTGAGGCAGTAGGTGAAATGAAAGGGGGTAAGGCAGCCGGATTGAGGGGATAAAAGATAGAAATGTTAAAAGCAGGTGGGGATATAGTTTTGGAGGGGTTGGTGCAATTATTTAATAAATTATTGAAGAGGGTAGGTACCTAGGGATTGGCAAGAGCAGCATAGTTTCCTTTGTAAAAAAGGCAAAGGGGATAAAAGAAGTGCAAAAATTATAGGGGGAAAAAGGCTGTTGAGTATACCTGGTAAAGTGTATGGTAGAGTTATTTTTGAAAAAAATTAAGAGTAAGACGGAGAATGGGATAGCAGATGAACAAGTGGGGTTTTAGGAAAGGTAGGGGATGCGTGGACCAGATGTTTACAGTGAAACATATAAGTGAACAAAATTTAGATAAGGCTAAAGAGGTCTTTGTGGCATTTATGGATTTGGAAAAGGCGTATGACAGGGTGGATAGGGGGGCAATGTGGCAGATGTTGCAGGTGTATGGTGTAGGAGGTAGGGTTTCTGAAAGCAGTGAAGAGTTTTTTTATGAGGATAGTGAGGCTCAAGTTAGAGTATGTAGGAAAAGGGAAATTATTTCCCAGTAAAAGTAGGGCCCTTTGACAAGGATGTGTGATGTCACCGTGGTTTGTTTAATATATTTATAGATGGGGTAGTAAGAAAAAGTAAATGCGAGGGGCTTGGCAAGAGGTGGGAGTTAAAAGAAAAAAAATCACACATAAAGTGGGATTTGTCACAGTTGCTCTTTGCGATACACTGTGCCTTGGAGATTCTAAAGAAATTTTTCAGAGTTTGGGTGGATAATTTGGTAGGGGTGCAAAAGAAAAAATTAAAAAGTGAAACAGAAAGAGAAAGGTTTAGGATAAAAAAAAGATTGGGCTATGAAAGATTGGATATCAGATTGGGGGGAAGATAAGAGGAGGGAATGTTTTCAAAATTTTTTGGGATGGACGTTCAGCAGATGGGTCTATGAAAGATAGGTAATCAAGAATTGAGGGGGGAGAAAAGGGGTGAGGGGGGGCTTAGGAGTCGTGGAACAAAAAAATTTTTGTCCGGGAGGCAAAGGGGGGAAATTATGAATATTTTTTTACCAAAACGCCTTGTATGGTTGAAGCATGGGGATGAATTTTGCAGCGGGGAAAAGGGCGGAGGCATGAGATGCATGTCGGGGGCAATTTTGGGTTGATATAAGCAGAAATTCGTATTTTGAAGTTGGGAGGGGGTGCGGGATTACCAAAACTGTTGTCCAAGGCTGGGGAAAGGGGTTTGTTGAGGGTTCGGACATGTAAAGAGAATGGAGCAAAACAAGGACTTCAAGAGTGATCTCTGTAGTGGAAGGAAGGGGGGGTAGGTTTTTGCCGGGAAAGGTTGGAGGGGGGGGTAAAGGAGGTTTTTTTGCGGGGGGCGGGACTTCCACAGGCATGCGTGAGCGGTTTGATAGGAGTGAATGGAAAAAATGTTTTTAATATTTGACGTGCTTTTGGGAGGTTGAAAAAAGTAACTTTAAAAGGGGTTGGGGGAAACCGCAGGCCGGACTTGAGTCCTGGGAGGGGAATACAGGCCGCACTCTGAAGGGGGGGTGAAATTTCAGTTTAAAAACTGTAGTGTAAAGCACCCTTCTGGCAAGACAGTGATGGAGTGAATGATGGTGAAAGTTTTTCTTTTTCGGGCCACCCTGCCTTGGGGGGAATCGGGCCAGTGTGAAAAAAAATAATTAATATTAATTTTGCTATGCAAAATTTTGGCAAGGATTTATATTAATTTGTATAATAATTTTGATAAGCCAAGGCTGGCAAAAGGTTTGCATTAATGTATATTTAAAATTTATTTAATTTTCTTACATGTAATTGCTAAGCTCAAGTACAGGATTTATTTAAAATAAGTTGTACTATTTACCTTTATAAAGTGCATAATTTAGTACTAATCATGTTTAATTTGAATTTAAAACATTTCATCATGGTTGAAAAATTTGGAAATTAGTATAGAAACAAACATTGGAATTTTAAAACAAAGAAAGCTCACTGCAAAGCTTTAAAGGGCATTAACCAAGGCATTAATAAAGTTTGGAATGAATGAATCAAAACTGTAAACTGATGATTTTAAAATTGTTTTAATACTTTGTGGAAAAATATATTCAACAAAATTTTATTACAACAAATATTGAAGGGGATTTTTTGTAAACTTGTAGATGAACTGGAGTAATTCAAGATTAACATTTATGAATTTAAAAAAAGTTCTTGTAAAATTAGGCCTGAATAAATTAAAAAAGTGTAAAACCCGGCAGTTAATCCGTCTGCTTTCCAAAAAAAAAGTCTTTGCCAAAACTCCCAATTAGTTATTTGTATTTAATCCGGGAGAAAACTGGGAGGAGTTTTGGTCAATTTTTAAAGCAGCTGTGCATGACAGGAGTGACCTAGCCTGTGTAACTAAATTATTTTACCTCAAAGGACAGGTAAGAGGAGATGCTCACATACTCATACAAGCCTTTCCCAAAGTAGATGATTCTAACAAGGAAGCAGTTGACTTGTTGAAAGTCATTTATGACAATATAGAACAAAGTAGGTTGGATCTAGTGAATATCATTGTTAATTTAAAATCTCCAGATCACACTTAAAAAGGTTTACAGCAGTTTAGAGTTAAACTGGAGAGCACTCTCAAAACTTTAAGTAATAAATATAATCTGAAGGAATCAGACTGGTTATTAAGTGCCATGGTACAGAATAAATTAAACTATAAAACTCTTGAATGGATTTCAAAAAAATATCACAAGGGTTATTTTGGTGTGGAGGAAATAAGGCTAGGTCTACTAGAATTAATTGTTCAGTTGCAGACCAGCCAACTAACTCATTTTAAAGATACAACACATAATAACTCTGAGGTATCTGTCAAGTTTCACAAAGGGAAAAATTATCAAAATGTTAATAATCAAAATTCATTTCCTAGAAAGAGTTGCATAGGTGCATATCAAGTAGCAGGAATCAGAAATAATGATTCTCCACAAGGTAAGAAGAATAAGTACCCTTCTAAGAGTAGCACAGTTAATAGGAAACCAGTCAAAGAAAAGATAGATTGTCTTTTCTGCAAGGGTACTCATTTATCTAACAATTGCAATGCATACAATTCATGGAAAGATAAAGTTGAAAGATTGGAGGAACTTGACAGATGTATCAGGTGTTTAGGTAATCACAATGTAAAGGATTGTCATGCCAAATTAAACAACTGTTATCAATGTCACAAAGGAAGACACCATATAGTCATGTGTAAAGGTCTATATGTTAATGTTGATAATAATGATAATGTTGACAATCCTGACACAACAGTGGCTAATGTAAAAATTGCTGCTAATATTAATAAAGATAGTTTTGCTGAAGTTACCTTACCTTGTTACAGGTAAAAATTGATGATAAAAGGCATAAATCAAAATATGTAACTGAAACTGCATTATTGGATCAGGGACCCAGCGTACTTTCATAAAACATAAATGTCTTGATGGTATGAAAGACAGATGGGAGATCCACAACTTTAAAATTATCTGTGATTCTCTCGGATAAAAGGGCTCAATTGTGAAATGCCCAGGTTTATGTAACTGTCAGGTTGGAACAATGAGGAAATAAATAACGTGTTAAATGCAGTAAATTAGATCGACTTCCAGAAGAAAATACTACAGTAGGGCTAGTAAAGCTACAGAAAACTTTCACATCTGTAAATTAGCACCTTCTGGTGTAAGTGATGATTTCTGTAGGCCCAATAAAATATTTGATAGGAGGTGACCATTTAGCCTCCTTTGTAAAGGGTATGGAAAAGAAATTGGTGTCACCCTTTTGAAGACTGCAGGAGCCATGTAATTGAATGGTAAGGATTCCTGTAATAAATAATTTCATGACTTGAGGAAACACAAATCCATAACTGTGTGACTACTCATGAAACGTACACCAGTAACATTCTTAAATAGAGGAAGGTGTTGAGCCAGTGCATAAATTGTGGGAATTAGACAGCCTTGGAATAAATGGTAAATATTGAAGAAAGGTCATGACGATTCTATTCTCAGAGCAATACCTGAGGGAGATGTAAAATTTGAATCTGGACAATACTACTGTACGACTACCGTGGGAGACTGACATCCAGAATTTCCCACTAATTACAGAAAGACATCATGGACAGTTAAAGCTCTGCTCCGCGAACTGAGTAAGACACCCAGAAATTTTAACTGCCTATAACTGACATAATTGCTGAGTCATTTAATTAAAAATTTATAGAAGAGGTACCCCTGAGCAAAGAGCCAAAATTAAAATGGTCACTATTTGCCACATCACAGAGTGAAGAAGGATTCTAAGGACCACTCCTCTGAGAATTGTGTTTAATTGTAGTTGCCAGGAGTAATAAAAATGTACGCTAGTTTAAAATGACTGT
The DNA here is from genome assembly GCF_026875155.1 of Cherax quadricarinatus. Lineage (NCBI taxonomy): Eukaryota > Metazoa > Arthropoda > Malacostraca > Decapoda > Parastacidae > Cherax > Cherax quadricarinatus. The sequence continues at coordinate 29,223,150 of NC_069459.1, forward strand.
TTGATGACAGGCCATCGTTTGACAGAAAAATTAAGAGATATCTTATTAAGAATTTCAGAATAAAGCACCTATGCTTTTAAAGGCTGACATAAGTAAAGCTTTCCTAAGAGTGGGTTTAACAAGAGGCTGACCGTTTATTGTACCGGCCTTCTTATGGCCTGAGAATTCCTATTGCCCCTTAGCCCCTGAAACCTTTTGCTTATAGGCGAGTGTATTAGTTGGTGCACATCCAGTCCCGTTTTCCTACGCCAAGCAACGATAAATGCATCACTTAAACGTATAGATGTCCATTGAGTAAAGTAAAGAAAGCAAACAATTTTATGTGGATGCCAATTTCCTGGGTGTGACGTCATGAAGAGGGAACTGTTAATGACTTATGGAGAGCTAATAAAATAATGCAAAGTGCAAATATGCCTCTGAGAGAATGAAAGTAAGTCTTCCGAATTAAAGGAACAAACTTAAGTAAAGTTTCCCTGGAGATGAAATGCCAAAATGGTAGTAATGTATTAGGATTAACTTGGATACTGAGAGAGATTTGTTAATGGTTAAAACCTAATAATACAGTATGCCCAATAAAATTAACTAAGAGAGTTTTGCTTGCTGAAGTTTCCAAAATGTTTTAAATCCACTAGGTTTATGTCCCCCCTTACACAGAGGAAATTATTAAAACAGGTAGCAAGGAATCCTTTAAATGTGCTGGGATGAAATACTACCTAAGGAAATTCATTAACAGGTGGATGAATTATTGGTGATTATGAAAAAATTCCAATGTTGGAATTCCCACGCCAGGTGGCCAATCCAAATGGGAAAAATGTACTCCACACTTTTTGTGATGCTTCAAAATTGGCATATGGAGCAGTTGCTTACCTTCAATGTAATAGTGTTATTTCTCTTGTTATGTCTAAGGCTAAAGTGTCTCCAATTAAATCACGTACCTTGCCTCATTTGGAATTAACAGCCATTTATGTAGGTGTCAAATTAGCTAATTATATAAGAAATAAGTTGCAGGAGATAAATATTAGCGACACTGTAATTTGGTCTGATAATGAGGTATCTAACAAATTTGATTGTTCTAAATGCCCATAAAAATGTAATGCATGGTGGGGTACAAGATACCTTAAATTGTATTAGGGAAACTTTCTTGATTCCACAAAGATGGCAAAGTGTAAAAAGGGTGATTAAATCTTGTGTAATATGTCGCCGTGTGGATGCCAGATCCTATATGTACCCAGGTCCTCCACCATTGCCAAAGGAGTGTGTACAATTAGTGAAACCATTTGATGTAACAGGTGTAGACTATAGTGGTCCAATAATTTTAACAGGTATGCCAAATTGTGTTCCACTGAAAGTGTATGTTTGTTTGCTCACCTGTACTGCTACTAGGGCAGTTCATTTAGAAGTGGCACATGACTTGTCTGCAGAACAGTTTATACAGCTGTTTCGAAAATTTGCAGCTAGGAGATCCTGTCCGAGGTTGATGATTTCGGATAATGCAACAAATTTTGTAGCAGGTGCTCAACACTTGATAGAATTAAATAATAGTAACGATGTTCAATCTCTGTTAACCCAGCGAGGGTGTACCTGGAAATTTATTACTCCTAGAGCCCCTTGGCAGGGGGGGGGGGGGCTGTACGACAGACTTATAGGCACAGTGAAGAGGTGTCTCCGTAAAGTACTACACTGGAAGAGAATTAATTTGGAAGAATTCCGTGCAGTGTTAGTGGAGGTGGAAAATTGTATAAATAATAGGCCTCTCTCGTACATGAGTGATACACCTGATGCAGATGTATTAACACCTTCTCACCTAATATGTGGAAGGAAATTGGAAGCTGCCCTTGTCTATAGAGATAATCCGGAAGAAAGTGACGAAGATTACAATGATGCGGAAGTGTTGTGTGATAAATTTAAAATGTTAAATAAAGTAATTGATCATTGGTCTAATGTGTGGCATAAAGAATATCTTCTTACACTACGTGAAAACTTTTATGGTGCGACAGAGGCAGTAATTCGACAGAACATTCAACCAGGTGACATTGTGTTAATTGATACTGAACAACACCGAACATTGTGGCTTCTGGGCAAAGTATTGACATTGTACCCAGATGCACAAGGTGTTGTCAGGAATGTCAAAGTGTTGTGTCATGGCCAGGAAAGTTTATGCACAATTAATAAATTGATTCCCTTGGAATTAAGTGTTCAGTCAAACATGAATGAAAATCTGAGGGAGAGTGACACGAGTGATATGGAAGATAACGCTGACCAAGTGATGCCGGAAAATGAAATCGTAGTAAGACCTACTAGGAGAACAGCCACTCAAGCCAGAACTGGCTGGAATCATCTCCTATAGGAAGGAGTAATTTGAGTCGTTTAGCAACGAACTCCGCCCGGCTGCAGTGTGGAAAATACTGTATATATTTTCCAGAAATACAGTAGTTATATGTAAATAGATGGCCATACTCTATTTAATAATATTTATGACATAGAAAACGGAAAGCCTGCATCTGCACAGAAGACACTCACCATTGTTATTTTGAATTGGATACAACGTTAGTGTAATGGGAAGAATTTTTCGTGCTCTAGAGGTTAAAATTGCGTTGACACCTCTCAAATAGGAGCCGAAATTGTTGGATGTGCATTCCTGCATAATTTGACTATTAGGTGACAGGACAGGACAACTCCAGGAACCTAAGATAAGCTGTCTAATTTATGTTTAAATTCTGGGCAGTAAATTTTTCATAAATGTAGGCAAAAGGGGGGGGGGGTCCTGTACATGACACATTAATCTCCAGTCAAATTGGTGAGTGATATTAAGATATTTTCCTTCTGTTATGTATATGTGTATATATATAATCATTTATTATTTTTAATATACAGTTCACATATTTATATATTTACCAGCATTCCTGATGATACATACTTCATTTGTAATTAATAGGTCCAGAGCAACTTGTGGATATGACAGAGGTAGGTATCGAAGGGGGACATTTTTTGCGACCTAGGTGTCCCAAATTCCTACTTGTCTAACTGATAAATAACAATTATCTTTGTTCATTTGCTGTTATGTACATAATGATACATTCAGATAAATGTAATTTTCCACAAATACTAACCCATCAGTTACATAGATATAACAGATATATAAGTACATGACTCTGAATTGGTAGTAAATATACAAGTTGCAATTGCCTTTTTTTTGGCGATTGCACAACGGATATTTAAACGACAATGAAGGCAATAATTTTCTGGCCAGTTTATAAAGAATTACTTGACACAATAGCTTCTTACAAGGTGGTGTCCCGCCATAGTAAATGCAGCATAATTTTAACAGTAGAATGTTATACAAGAGGTCTCCCTAATTGGGGGCGATGATTTTCTTAGTAAACATAGAAGGGTTCTGGTGTTACCCAATCATCTTCATCTGCAGGGAGGTTGCTCAATATCATTGGTCGATGGTAATCGACGGACCCTCTGTGGGAGAGTCATTCTTTGAGTCCTGTGAGGAGGAGTATTGATGATATAATCCGTGGTATTTACCACTTGGAGAGGATGTTCTCTATATGGCATGTAGAGTTCTTGTATGTAGAGTTGTTTCTTCTTCAGGGTGTCAATGCGTACAATTAAGGCAGTTAAATCTTGTTGTATATGTAAATCTGCCATTTTAACTATCTCTCCTCCTGGTACCCGTAACGAAGCGAAGAGCTCTATTCTGGACCCGTTGCAACCGTAGCATGTTGGTCTTTGTTGTTAATGACATTGGGACACATGGGTATTCGAGTATAGGTCTTATTATCATTTTATACAGATGTTTTTTGACATGTGGAGGGGCTTGATTAAATCTAAAGAGACTGTGGCCCGGTGGCCTGGTGGCTAAAGCTCCAGCTTCACACACGGAGGGCTCGGGTTCGATTCCCGGCGGGTGGAAACATTTCGACACGTTTCCTTACACCTGTTGTCCTGTTCACCTAGCAGCAAATAGGTACCTGGGTGTTAGTCGACTGGTGTGGGTCGCATCCTGGGGGACAAGATTAAGGACCCCAATGGAAATAAGTTAGACAGTCCTCGATGACGCACTGACTTTCTTGGGTTATCCTGGGTGGCTAACCCTCCTGGGTTAAAAATCCGAACGATATCTTATCTTATCTTATCGTTAAGACCGACTGCTATGTTGATCTTTTTATTTACATGAGATGTTGAGTGGAGCAGCCTGTCTATTTCATGTCCCAAGATCATGTTAGGGTTTCTAATGGCTAGAGGTGTACCTCTGATGGAGATACCTCCTTTATCTTCGATGGTTGATGCAAAACATCCTATCGTGCTAACAAGGACTTTGTCAGGATTAGTCGTAATTCTCCATTTCTTTTCCCAATTAGATGTTCGACGAAGTTCAATATTCATTTTTTCTATGACTCTCTCATACTTGTATTTTCCTGTTACCGAAGCCCTTTGGTCCATCATCCGATAGGCCACCAAAATAAAACACGCAGGTGAGGCATTCAAGCCATCACCTAAAAAGTTAATATTCCTTACTTAGGCATGTAAAACTGACGTTACTACCACAGATACACACAGACAAAGGAAATCCGATAACCGCATCACACGTGGAACAAGTATACATATATCAATGTTCCGTGCAGACTCTGGTACCGGTGAGGTGCAGGTGCTTCGTGCCAATAACATGGCATTACAGAGACAATAAGAAAAGAGTTGTGACATTGTTGACATCGATTCACCACGAAGAAATGAAAGACACTGAAAGGGTGAATAGACATGCCAAGGAACCCATTCTTAAACCTGCGGCTAATCTTGATTACGCCATCAACATGCGTTTGGGGGACAAATGCGACATGGAGATTGGATTTACCGTTGTCAAGAGTTATTAGTGGTACATGAAGCTCTTCTTTGATCTCGTGAACATTTCATTTCTCAATATATATAATATGTACCAGATGAGGACCGGCAACAGACCATCATGTAAGTACCAGGTCAACACCTAAAACAAGCCGCCCCAAAAAGCGCAGAGACGCGTTTTGTGAGTTACAGTGTTAAACTACCGTGTTTAACGTGTTTTGGAGTTCCACAGCCAGCAACACTTCCAGAAACATGTCCAGTTCCTGTGTATATGTACGTAAATATTAGAGCAGTAGTAATGTGGAACATAACACCTGTGTTCGTTTGATGTTGTGCAAACAAGTTTTGTAAACAATGTACTGATGACATTATCAGCGCAGTCGTTGTGTTGCAAACACAATATCAGTTATTGTGTTACAAACTCAATATCCAATGGACCAGCTGGTCCAGTGGATAACACGTCGGTATGGAGTTTTACGACTCCCTGACCGCGGGTTCAAGCCTACCTATGGTATGGTTTTTTTTCATCTCACATGACTCCCACTTCTCCCTGACAGTGCTTCAGATTCATCTGTCGTGTGGGGTTCGGTAAGGATGGTAACACTATATATTGTCAGACTGTGGTAATGGGAGATGGAGCCCAGCCTGCCGTGTTCTGCCTTCTATGCCTATGCGTCGACTGAGGCCGAGGTAGCCTGTCCCGCTCACTCATGGAGCATCCCGTGACATCACACAGTCACAGGCCTAAGGGGTCTTCTATATAAACACATGGATGGTACTATAATGCTCATCTAATCTATGCATACAACACATGTAAAGGAGGATCAGCAACTATGCGACAGCTGGGTCATGTTACGTATGTCGTCCCAACATACACTACTATGCTATAGGCTGAGCAGACAGGTGGTTCTGGGCTGATTCTATACAATAACAAATTCATAAATAACTTAGAACTAATGGATGGTATCATACTGGATGTTAACAAAATGAGTTTTACATAATGGGTGTTAACATAATAAGTTTTTAACGTAATGCATTACAAACTATAAGAACAAATCATGGTACAATATGGGATTTAATTGATCGATCGACCTGTATTCATGCACTCTACGGATTCTGAGGAAATAAATATATATATATATATATATTATATATATATATATATATATATATATATAATATATATATATAATATATATATATATATATAATATATATATATACAAGGTGAAATTAACAGCAAAGGCATCTGGTGCGCACTCAGATCATTACTGTCAAATTCTCAGAATACGGAGGGAACGTGAACACGAAAAAAAAAAAAAAATCTGGAAAACTAATCAGTTAATAACAACAGTTGACAATTTCCTTCATCTCGGACATCTAGTTATACAGACTATGTACATTTAAACCCAATTCTGCGAGGGTGAGGTTTACATGTGCAGAATGGTTATCATCTTTGGGAGGATCGAATTCCTCTGCAATGGCTAACACATGCCTTGACTGAGGGAGATCTGAACGAGTATCTACAAAAGATACTTGTGGGTTTCTCATTACTTGTCGAGTACACAAAGAATAACGACATTCAGGTTGAATATCTGACTGAGTATCTGAGGTAGAGGGTACAGAGTCAAGAGGATTTTCAGCATCTGTCACATTAGTCTGGGTAGCAATATCATCAACATCACATACTAATTTCATATGATCTAAATGCGATTCTATGTACTTACCAGTACTAATTTCTCTAACCTTATACTTATTACCAGAGATATGTTCAACAACTCGATAAGGGCCAACAAACTTTTGATCGAGCTTAGGTATTGCGGATGTTTTGTTGAAATTGGTCAGCATTACTCTCTAACCTACTTTAACTTTTGATGGCTTAGCACGGCTATTAGTTACTCTAGTAAATTCTGCTGTTGATATATGAAGTGTTTCACGGATTCTTCTAAAAACACTCTGAGCCATGCTTGTACGAGTTGCTATGAAATCATCAGGGTTGTAATTGGGTTTCGGAGTGGAATATAACAACTCATAGGGTAAACGCTTGTCTACACCCTACAATGCATAATGTGGAGTATCACCTATGGAAGCACTGTAAGCAGAATTTATGGCACATTGAACATCTGGTATAACTTCATCCCAAGTTTCACTATTGGGGTTGATAGTGGCTCTCAAAACATCAAGTACTTTCTTATTGGTTCGTTCAGCTAATCCACTGCTGGCAGGATGATGAGGAACAATGGTGGATTTAGAGATCTTGTATAAAGTACACAAATTTTCAAGAATCTCATTACAGAATTCACCTCCATTATCTGTTACTAAGGACTTAGGGGTGGTATGCCTGCAGATAATGCGTTCTTTAAACGCTTTAGCTACTGTCTCGGCAATCTTATCTGCAATAGGAACTAACTCACAATATCAGGTGAAATGGTCTACCATAACACAGATGTTTGTTGCCTTGGAGGGAACATTTAAAATTGGTTAACAAGTCAAGGGCAACTCTTTCCCACGGTTCGCTAGTGGTTGGATACACTTGGATTGGATTAGGACCATTGACATTTCCTTTATGTTGCATACAGACACTACATTTCTTAACATACTCTGAAATGTCAGTTGCCATACGTGGCCAAAAGTACTTCATTCTGGCTTGTTTCACAGAACGATCCATACCAGGGTGTGCAACACCTGGTGCATCATGAACTAGCTGTAGAGCTACGTTCACTAGTGACTGTGGAATTACTAACTGATAAACTCTTCTGCTTGGAGTACCCAATTCGGCTGTTTGATACAGTAATTCTTGGCTCATTACAAAGTCACTGATGGGTGCTGGTGGCTTCACAGTAAGAATAAGATCTTCCTGGAGCAGGAATCGAATCACACCAGGCCACATGGGATCTGTTCTTTGCGCATTCTTTACATCCTCTGCAGTAAATGGAGGAGCTGCAGTAACTACATTAACGTGTCGTGATAAAGCATCTGCGACTACGTTTGACTTGCCAGGTAAATGTTCAAAAGTGGAATTGAACTCTTGGATAGTCAAGGTCCATCTGGCTAACCTTCCAGTAGGTTGTTTATTCTGGAATAAGGGTATCAGTGGTGCACGGTCTGTCAAGACATGAACAGGGCACTGGTAAATAATGTCTCGGAAGTGCTTCAAAGACCATACTATTACTAAAGCTTCTTGCTCCATTACTGTATAATTACGTTCAGCCTTCGTAAGGACTCTACTAGCAAATGCAACTCGGTGGGATTCGGTAAGGAGATACGAGGGTTGAAGGTAAACACCTTGTTGGATGGTAACACTATATATTGTCAGACTGTGGTAATGGGAGATGGAGCCCAGCCTGCCATGTTCTGCCTTCTATGCCTATGCGTCGACTGAGGCCGAGGTAGCCTGTCCCGCTCACTCATGGAGCATCCCGTGACGTCACACAGTCACAGGCCTAAGGGATCTTCTATATAAACATATGGATGGTACTATAATGCTCATCTAATCTATGCATACAACACATGTAAAGGAGGATCAGCATCTATGCTGACACATCAACGTTACAGCACTGAACACGTTTCTAGACTGAGGGACTGATTATCTCATCTTCTACCTCTTCAGTCTTCTTTTTTTTTTTTTTTGGTAAAGCCACTAGCTGGTGAGACGTCTACCTAATAAAGATTCCCGGTTATTGGGCCTATCAAATTCTTTAACTTATCTGTATATACCATTGATGTTTGAATATTTAAATATGTTTGAAGTATTTGGCTTTATACTTTCGGCTAACAGTGATGTCTCTCTGAATAAACCAACAGTTTTTCCCCCCATCACATTAGGACTGAAACAGCCCTGATAGCGTACCTTCACTGTACTGATAGCCTGATTAAATATTTAATCATGTTCATCACTAACCACAGGAAGATTGGATGGGAAGAAGTCCTGGTATGAATGAAAAATATACATTTCCAGGTGCACACGACTACTCATTGCCTTCCTATTACGTTCTGGACAACCACTTTGAAAGCTTCCAATGGAGCCAGCTCCAGTGGAGTCAGTTTTGATGGGAATGCTGGACCGGACAATAGTTCAAGTATTTGTTGAGCCACAAATAGTCCGGCATTAAGTTTTGCATTAGTTAAACTTCCTACAAATTTTCTTAAAGGTAAAGAAATCCCGCACCTTTCTGTCTATGGCCTTCAAAATGTTTTTCATCATGCCCAGCTTTATATAAGGATGCACCATTGGCATATGTTGTGTATTGAATTTTTTTTAAGGTTTTCTTAATCCTATCACTTTTAGGAACGCACATACATTTTATTTTCGGTCGTTGTATTTTGTTAGTCTGAGTAGACCTTCCATGGACTAGTAGGTGTCCTTTAATCTCAGAACAGTTTTCAAACTGACCTTGCTGAAATCAATGTATAGTCTGGATTCATCAGAATGGTGTTCCTAGCCCAGGTCCTTCATAAGATTATTCACATAAGTACAGAAACACACACAACATTCTTCATTTGATGGAATGTTGCCAAACTAGTTTGGGATGTAGATAAATAACATTCTTTTCCCTTCTGCTAAGAGGCTCCAGGAAGTGACTGAGTGAGGTTGTGTCAGAGGCTCAGATTCTGGCACTTCATACATATCATTGTTGTCAGTTTTCTCACTACTGTCATGTTTAGTGCCATGAGCAACAGGTGCAACAGGTATAGCGGTGACCTCATAAATTGGGATAGAGTTTAATGCTGACTCACAATCTGGATCTGATTGTTTTTGCTTTTCTTCAAGAAACAAGCCACATTAACCATGCAGAAACCATAGTCATTAAGGTGATTTTTCAGCGCGAAAATATATTCCTTGCTTAACTGACTGGTTTCTTACCTAACATAAAACTCAACCAACTTTTCTAACTCGTCCAAAAGAGACACTGCCTGCAGGCAAACAATTAATTTATAACCGAAAGAAAGATCTTCTCCATCCTAACCCTTTATTCTAAAGTTCTGGACTGTCAAAGAATAAGTAAGACAAGCTTCTAAGCACTGTTCCCTACTCAGGAAATTGTCTGACAAACGACACATGAAAAAAAATTGAAAACTCACTAAGTGGAGACGAATAAATAGTTGCACTACAACCCCAGTTTACTACAGTATTAAACTACAGACCAGTGTCACTGACGTGTATAGTATGCTAAGTCATGGAGAAGATTATCAGAAGAGTGGTGGAGCACCTAGAAAGGAATGAGCTTATCAACGACAACCAGCACGGTTTCAGGGATGGGAAATCCTGCGTCACAAACCTAACTACCTGGAGTCTACCTGGAGGGCATTCCAGAGATCAACGCTCCCGCTGCCCGGTCCACGACCAAGCCTCTCGATGGAACAGGGCCTGATCAACAAGGGTGTTACTGCTGGTCGCACGTAGCCCAACGTACGAACCACAACCCGGCTCATCGGGTACTGACTTTAGGTATCTGACCAGCTCTCTCTTGAAGACAACCAGGGGTCTATTGGTAATGCCCCTTATGGCTGGTGGGAGGCTGTTGAACGTCTTGGACCCCGGGCACTTACTGTGTTTTCTCTTAGTGTACCAGGGGCGCCCCTACTCTTCACTGGAGGTATGTTGCCTCGCTTGCCAAGTCTTCTGCTTTCGTAGGGAGTGAGTTCTGTGTATAGATTAGGACCCAGTCCCTCCAGAATCTTCCAGGTGCAAATTATGATATATCTCTCTCGCCTGGGCTCTAGAGAGTACAGGTCAAGTGCTTCCAGTCGTTCCCAGTAGTTAAGGTGTTTGATGGAACTTATACGTGCAGTAAAGGTTCTCTGTACATTCTCTAGCTCTGCAATTTCACCTGCCTTGAATGGTAATGTTAATGTACAGCAGTATTCCAGTCTAGAGAGAACAAGTGATTTAAAAAGGATCATCATTGGCTTAGCATCTCTTGTCTTGAATGTTCTCATTATCCATCCTTTCATTTTCCTCGCAGATGTGATAGTGGCATTGTTGTGGTCCTTGAAGGTGAGGTCTTCGGACATTACCACTCCCAGGTCCTTCACATTACTTTTCCGCTCCATTGTGTGATTAGAGTTTGTAGAATGCTCAGTCCTAGTTATTATTTCCTCCAGTTTTCCATAACGGAATAGTTGGAATTTGTCTTCATTGAACATCATATTGTTCTCTGTTGCCCATTGGATTACTTGGTTTATATCTTCTTGGAGATTTGCCGTGTCCTCAGTGGATGACACTCTCATCCAGATCCTAGTATCGTCTGCAAAGGATGATACAGTGCTATGGTTAACATCTCTGTCGATGTCTGATATGAGGATGAGGAACAGGATGGGAGCGAGTACTGTGCCTTGTGGAACAGAGCTCTTCACTATGGCAGCTTCCGATTTAACTCTGTTTACCACTACTCTTTGTGTTCGATTGGTTAGAAAGTTGAAGATCCATCTGCCAAGTTATCCCTTCAGCACGCATTTTGTGTGCTATTACGCCATGGTCGCACTTGTCAAAGGCTTTTGCACAATCTGTGTATACCACAACTGCGTTTTATCTGTTTTCCAGTGCATTTAAGACCATTTCATAGTGGTCCTATAGTTGCGAGAGGCAGGATCGACCTGCTCTGAAACCATGTTCCCCTGGATTGCGCAATTTTTGTGAGTCCAAGTGATTTGCTATCCTGCTTTTTGAACTCTTTCAAAGATTTTTATGATGTGGGACGTTAAAGCTGTTGGTCTATAGTTCTTTGCTAGTACTTTGCTGCCACTTTTATGGAGTGGGGCTACATCCGTTGTTTTTAGTGACTGTGAAATCTTGCCTGTGTCTATGCTCCTTCTCCATAGCATACATAGGGCCCGTGAGATGGGTTTCTTGCAGTTCTTTATGAACACAGAGTTCCTCGAGTCTGGGCCTGGGGCTGAGTACATGGGCATGTTGTCGATGGCTTTCTCAAAGTTTATTGGAGTCAGAGTTATGTCAGAAATTTGGCTTACATTGACAGGGTTTTGAGGCTCAGGCATGAAAAAAATGTTTGGATTATCTATCTTTAGACTGATTAGTGGCTCGCTGAACACAGAATCATATTGAAATTTCAGTATCTCACTCATTTCTTTGTTGTCGTCTGTGTAGGATCCGTCTTGTCTGAGCGGGGGCCCTATACTAGAAGTGGTTTTACCTTATTTTTGGCATATAAAAAGAAATTTCGAATTTCTTTCAATTTTACTAATCACTTTTAGCTCCTCTTGTCTCTCCTGGATCCTGTATGAGTCCTTTAACTTCAGCTCAATATTTTCCACTTCCCTGGTTAGCACTTCCTTCCGTGTTTCGGATAATCTGGCATTCTTGAGGAGCTCAGTGATTCCTCGCCTTCTCCTGTAGAGGGAGCGTCTCTCCCCAGTTTAATTTTCTTTTTTCTTAGGGGAATATGCCCTGAACATACTTCAGCTACCAGGAAGTTGATCTTTCTAAGGCACTGGTTAGGGTTCATGTAATTTAAGATATATTCCTAACATGTTTCATTTAGGACATAGTTTACCAGGTCCCAGTTGATGCTTTTGTTGTTGAAGTTGAATTTGGTGAAGGTACCCTCGTAGCTGTATGCATTTTGCTGATCAGGACCCTTGTGCATACAAGTCTGGACTTCATTCAGAATTGGTTGTTTTTCATATTATGTTTCTTACCAGGTCCTCATTATTTGTGAAAATAAGGTCTAGTGTGTCTAGTGGAGTTCTATGACAGGGTGACAGCAGTAAGTCAAGAGAGAGAGAGAGGGGTGGGTAGATTATTTTTTCCTGGATTGCAAGAAGCCGTTTGACACGGTTCCACACAAGAGATTAGTGCAAAAACTGGAGGACCAGGCAGGGATAACAGGGAAGGAACTGCAATGGATCAGGGAATACCTGTCAGGAAGACAACAGCGAGTCATGTGTGGGAGCCCGTGACGAGAGGGGTTTCACAGGGATCAGTCCTAGGACCGATATTGTTTCTGATATGTGTGAACGACATGACGGAAGTAGAAGACTCAAAAGTGTCCCTGTTTGCAGATGAGGTGAAGTTGATGAGAAGACTTCAATCGGACGAGGCCCAGGCAGAATTACAAAGGAATCAGGACAGGCTTCAAGCCTTGTCCACAAACTGGCTCCTGGAGTTCAACCCCTCCAAGTGCAAAGTAAAGAAGATTGGGGAAGGGCAAAGAAGACTGCAGATGGAGGACAGTCTAGGGGGCCAGAGACTACAAACCTCACTCAAGGAAAAGGATCTTGGGGTGAGTATAACGCCGGCCACATCTCCTGAGGCACACATCAACTGATTAACTGCTGCAGCATACGGGCGCCTAGCAAACCTGAGAATAGCATTCTGACAAAGAATCAATAAAGAATCGTTCAGAATCAGTGCACCGTGTACGTTAGGACTATATTGGAGAATGCAGCACCAGTTTAGAACCCACACCTAACCAAGCAAGTTAGAAAATTAGAGAAAGTGCAAAGGTTTGCAGCATGACTAGTCCCGGAGTTAAGGTGCATGTCCTACGAGGAGAGGTTAAGGGAAACTGACCTCACGACTCTGGAGGACAGGAGAGATAGAGGGGATATGATAATGACATAAAATACTGACGGGAATCGGCAAGGTGGATAAAGAGAATGCTCCAGAGAAGGGACAAAGTAACAAGGGGACACAGTTGGAAGTTGAAGACTCAGATGAGCCACAGGGATGTTAGGAAGTATTTCTTCAATCACAGTGTTGTCAGGAAGTGGAATAGTCTGTGAAGTGATTTAATGGAGGCAGGATCCATTCATAGTTTTAAGAAGAGGTATGATAAACCTCATGGAGCGGGAAAAGTGACCTGGTAGAGACCAGTGAAGAGGCTGGGCCAGAAGCTGTGGCTCGACTCCGTCAACCACAACTAGGTGAGTACACACACACATACCTACTCATAAGATGTTGTCCGGTCCAGTGGACCAGACAACATCTCTCTGTGAATCTTGAGGGAGCAGAGGCGCTGTGTGAGCCACTAACAACAATCTGCAACACGAACATCAACACAGGGCGATGGAAAGAGCAAACGTAGTCCCAGTATTAAAGAAAGGAGTCAGTCATTAAAACTACGTTAAACTACAGACCAGTGTCACTGACATGTATAGTATGCAAAGTCATTGAAAAGATTAATAAGAAAAGAGTGGTGGAGCACCTAGAAAAGAATGAGTTTATACACAAAAACCAAACCAGTTTCAGGGAAGGGAAATCCTGTGTCACAAACGTACTGGAGTTTTACGAGAAGATGACTTAAGTAAGACAAGAGAGAGAGACAGAGAAAGAGGTGGGTAGATTCCATTTTTTTGGACTATAAGAAGGCTTTAGACACAGTTCATCACAAGAGATTATTGCAAAAGCTAGAGGATCAGGTAGGTATAACAGGAAAGGCACTACAATGGATGAGAGAATACTTAACAGGAAGGCAATAACAAGTCACAGTACTTGAGGAACTGTCAGAGTGGGTTCCTATGACGAGCGGGGTTCCACAGGCGTCAGTCCCAGCACCGTTGCTGTTTCTGGTATATATGAATGACATAGCAAAAAGGATAGATTCAGAAGTGTCCCTGTTTGCAGACGATGTGGAGCTAACGAGGAGAATTCAATCAGATGAGGATTTGGTAGGACTACAAAGGAACCTTGACAGGCAGAAAGCCTGGTCCAGAAACTGGCTCCTGGAGTTTAACCCCGCCAAGTGCAAAGTCATGAAGATTATGGAAGGGCAAAGAAGACTGTGGACAGAATACAGGCTAGCGGGCCAAGGACTGCAAACCTTGAGTGCTGCAGCATATGGGCGCCTGGCAAAACTAAGAGTAGCATTTCGATACCTCAGTAAGGAATCGTTCAAGACTGTACACCGTGTACGTCAGGCCCATATTGGAGTATGCAGCACTAGTTTGGAACCAACACCTGGCCAAGCACGTCAAGAAATTAGAGAAGGTGCAAAGGTTTGCAACAAAACTAGTTCCAGATCTAAGGGGTATGTTCTTCGAGGAGAGATTAATGGAAATCGGTTTGATGACACTGGAGGACATGAGGTATAGTGGGGACATGATAATGACATAAAATACCGAGAGGCACTGACGAGGTGGATAGGGACAGGATGTTTCAGAGATTTGACACAGTAACAAGGGGTCACAGTTAGAATGTGAAGACTCAGATGAGTCATTGGGATGTTAGGAAGTATTTCTTCAGTCAAAGAGTTGTCAGGAACTGGAGCAGTCTGGAGTGTGTTGTAGTGGAGGCACGATTCATACATAGCTTTAAGAAAAGGTATGACAAAGCTCATGGAGCAGGGAAAGTGTGGACATTTTAGCGACCACTGAAAGGGCTGGTCCAGGAGCTATGACTCGACCCCTGCAACAACAATTAGGTGAATTAGGTGATTACACACACACAGACACGCACACACACAAACATGCTAGGTATATAACCAGAGAGAGAGCAAACGATGAACTAGCAAGGCTGGACCTCGTATTCACCTTGAGCAGTTCTGACATTGGGATATCTTGCACGAAAGGCCCCTTCGCACTAGAGATCACATGATCCTGAGTTTCGAATACATACTAGAGTTAACACTGGAGAGTGAAGAAGTACTAGAAGGATGAGAGAAGCCAAAGTTCCAGAAAGGAAACTAAACAGGAATGAGACAATTCCTACATGAGGTGCGGTGGGTAAGTGAGCTACAGGGAAATTATGGAACATGTGACCACAAAGTCCAGGAAGGCAGATTAGAAGTTTGTACCAAGGGGCAACAGAAACAACGGGAAGACCTGAGTGTGCCCATGGTTTACCCGGAGGTGTGGAGAGGACAAACTCAAGTGTGCTAGAGCATGGAAAAGTATAAAAGGCAAAGGTCCCAGGAAAACAGAGAGTTGAGCCAAAGACCTAGAAAGAAATAAGCATGGATAAGGAGAGAAGCCCAGCATCAATACGAGAAGGAGATAGTATCGAAAGCAAAATCTGACCCAAAGTTGTTATACAGACACACCAGGAAAACAACAGTCAAAGAGCAGGTAATCAGGCTAAAGAAGGAAGGAGGGGACTTCCCAGGAAACGACCAGGAAGATTGCGAGGAGCTCAGCTCAAGGAGGTATTCACAGTGAAGACAGAGAGGCTTCCAACAAATCGAGGTGGTAGGGTTCACCAGCAAGTGCTGGACACACTGCACACAACTGAGGAGGAAGTGAAGAAACTGATAGAGAAATTATGTATCTCGATAGCAGTGGGCCCAGATTATATCTCTCCTTGGATCCTGAGAGAGGGAGCAGATGCACTGTGCGTGCCACTAACAACAATTTTCAATAAATCTATCGAAACACGTCAACTGCCTAAGGTGTGGAAGACTGCAAATGTAATCCCATAACTTTACACACTATGTCTCTGACATACTTATGTAGTAAAGTTATGGAGACAATTACCAGGAGCAGAATGGTGGGGCACCTAGAAACAAATGGGCTCATACATGACAACTAGCATGGCTTCTGGGAAGGGAAATCCTACGTCACAAACCCATTGGAGTCCTACGATAAGGTAAAAAGAAGTATGACAGGAGAGAGAGAGAGGGATGGGTAGACTGTAGGAAGACTTCCGACACTGTACCACACAAGAGACTGGTTGAAAAGCCAGAGGAGCAGGTAGGAATAGGGGGAAAAGTACTGCAGTAGATCATGGAATGCCTGACAGGAAGGAAATAACGTGTGTTGTTAATAGACGAGGTGTCAGAGTGGGTGCATGTGTCCAGTGGGGTTCCAAAAGGGTTAGTCCTAGGTCTGGTGCTGTTCCTTTTATATGTGAATGACATGACGGAAGGAATAGAAGTGTCCCTGATTGCAGATAATGAAAAACTATTGTGGAGAATACAAGCTGACGAGGATCAGATAAGCCTACAAGGGGAACTGGACAGGCTGCAAGCCTGTCAGACAATTGGCTCAAGCAAGTGCAAAGTTATGAAATTTAGAGAAGGGCAAAGAAGACAATAAACGGAGTATAGCCTAAGAGGTCAAAGGCTGCAAAACTTACCCAAGGAAAAGGATCTTCGGGTGAGCATCATACCGAGAACATCTCCTGAGGCGCACATCAACCAAATAACTGCTGCAGCAAATGGGCGCCTAGCAAACCTGAGAATAGCGTTCCAATATCTAAATAAGGCGTCATTCACGATACTGTACACCAAGTACGTAAGGCACATACTGGAGTATGCAGCACCAGTATGTAACCCACACTTGGTCAAACACGTCAAGAAATTAAAGACAGTGCAATGAATTGCAACAAGACTAGTCCCGGAGCACAAGGGTATGTCCTATGAGGAGAGGTTAAAGGAAATCAACCTGACGACACTGGAGGAAAGGAGGGATAGGTGGAAGATGATAGCGATATAAAAAATATTGAGAGGTACTGACAAGGTAGATAGGGACAAAATGTTTCAGAGACGTGACACAGCAACAAGGGGTCACGGCTGGAAGTTGAAAACTCAGTTGAGTTACAGGGATGTCAAAATATTTCTTCAGTCATAGTGTTGTCAGGAAGTGGAACAGTATGGAGAGTGATATAGTGGAGGCAAGATCCATATATAGTTTTAAGAACGTTTAGATAAGCAGAGCCTGCAGTTATGAATCGACCCCTTCAACCACAAATAGGTGGGTACATTTGAGGAGGCTGAAGGTCTGGTCCGTCACATGACTCGTAGAGTGTGAACCCATCAAGGGGATACGGTGTTGTTACGCAGAAAGATGGGACAGCTGAGGGCTAGAGCCTTGTCTAAGGGCAAAGGTAAAAGTTACACACATCTCAAGCATAAACAGGCCACCCAGGGCTATCCCAGTCAAAACAGAAAGCGCTAAACCAGAATGTGTTACTTCAATGGGTTGGTTAACAGAGGGTTAGGCAAAAATCTTAGTTAGGAAACTGTATCTATTTATTCAACATAACACTATATACACACTCTAGAAACACTTTAATCCTAAACGCCCAAATGACCGTGCACAAGAAACAGCTGGCTGGAGGTCCAGCCACCATAACCACTAGGCCTAGTCAGCGCCAGGCCGTCACTACTCCAGTACCACCCCATTTCTTATTTCCTCACTCATCCCACAGCACCCTGACCATGTCAGAGCCTAGGTGAGCATACAGGTATGCCATAGAAGAGCCTATGGCTTGAGTTAGCTAAACAAAAGGAGTACACAACTACAAACTTAGCTTAAATACACAGAATCTCCGACGCCAGCCTCCATGCCATGCTGACTCCATGTGACTGCCCCAAGCCACCCTTACCCCGCGTACCCAAACACAGTTGGAAAATAAAAACCTAGCAGGATTTCTTTATAATTACCGTTAGAGTACTTTACAGTACCCCCAAATGCACATTATGAATCATAACATTCATACTATTATGACACCCTTCTCTCCTGTATATACATTACAATGTCATGCAGATCCCTGCATAGCATTACAATGTCATGCAGAACCCTGCATAACAGGTGTGTAAAGGCTGCAAACAATAATCAAAGAAGCGGACCATGGAGTGAATGTTATACCCAGCATATTGCCTGAGGCGCACGTCAACTAAACAAATGCTGCAACAAATGCTCGTCTGGCAGGTCTAGGAATATCTTATAGACATCAAGGAAAAGAGTCAGTCACAACTCTGTACGTCAGGCCCATGTTTTGTATATCATTTTGTTATTTACCTCAGACCGATATTAAGGTATACATCACCAGTATGGAACCCACACCTGGTCAATGTCAAGAAAGTGAGAAAAAAGTACCAAAGGTATGTCCTGTGAGGAGAGGTTAAGAGAACTCATCCTGACGACACTACAGGACAGAAAAACTAGGGGTGATTTGATAACAACGTACAAAAAACTGAGCAGGGACAGACTGAAAGATGCGAAACAGGAACAAAAGGGTATAGCCGGAAGTTGAAAACTCGAAATGAGTAACAGGGATATTAGGAAGTATTTGTTCAGTCATAGAGTTGTCAGGAAGTGGAACGCCCAGGAAAGTGAAATGGTAGAGACAGCGTCCGTACATAGCTTTAAGAAGAAGAACGATGAGACTCTCAAAGTCAGGAGAGAGTGAACTTAGTAACGACCAGTGAAAAGGTGGGGGTCAGGATATGAGATTCGACTCAAGAAATCACATATAGTTTAATACACAAACAATATACATACGCAAGCACACCCACCAGCACCATCGTCCTCCTGTACTCATGCAGCACACCCTACCGCTCGCCTTCCTGTGCTCATGCAACCAAGCCCTGCCGCTCGCCCTCCTGTACTCATGCAACCAAGCCCTGCTGCTCGCCCTCCTGTACTCATGCAACCAAACCCTGCCGCTCGCCCTCCTGTACTCATGCAATCACGCCCTGCCGCTCGCCCTCCTGTACTCATGCAACCACGCCCTGCCCCTCGCCCTCCTGTACTCATGCAACCACGCCCTGCCGCTCGCACTCCTGTGCTCATGCAACCACGCCCTACCGCTCGCCCTCCTGTACTCATGCAACCATGCCCTACCGCTCGCCCTCCTGTACTCATGCAACCACACCCTGCCGCTCGCCCTCCTGTACTCATGCAACCACGCCCTACCGCTCGCCCTCCTGTACTCATGCAACCACGCCTTGCCGCTCGCCCTCCTGTACTCATGCCCTGCCGCTCGCCCTCCTGTACTCATGCAACCACACCCTGCCTGGAGAAAGGAAGGAAGGTATGAAGTCATCTTCACTTTATCACCCTATACAAGAAGCATCCGTCTCTTAACGAGTTATCCTGATGTCGTGTCTGCACGTTTCAGCATCCAGACACAGGTACAAGCAGGATCCAGCCGAAATTTACAGCATCCCACGCTGTTTCTCAAGTCACGTGTTCAGCATCACTTGTATGCTCTGCTGTTGTTGTTCAGCTCAGCACAGCTGTCTCAGCAAGCCAGAGGTGAGTTTTGTGGTGATTTCTGCGTCCAGTGTGAGTATTTCGCCGTGTTGTGGGTTTGAGAGGAGGAAGTGGCCAGATCCTCCCTCACCATACACTCACCCACACTCCTCGCCACCACACTACCATACACCACTATGTACTCACTCCCTCTGCTGCATTTTCTGCTGTTTTTCGTGTGAATTTGTTGCCAGAGCTGTGTATCCGAGTGCCCGAGGCCACACGAAGCTACGTGGATCAGCAAGCCACGTAGAACTGTGCCCTGTTCCTGTGCGAGAGAGACCGAGTTTTTTTTTACCATCTGTATTGTCGCTTCGGGACGACGTGAGGCAGGTGGCCGAGCGTATGTAGACAGCCTGTACTGTCTGCACAGACAGCCTTTGCTGTCAGTCAGCTTAGTTTATATTTCGCAGCACTCAGGTGTTGCCATCTAGCTAGCCCAAAGTCAGTGGGATGCTGGTCCCACACGCTCTCACTCAGCGGCCTAGCAGCAGTCAACAAGTCCTACTAGCTCTCTCCCTCGTGGGCATGGCCCTACTGGGCCATGGGCACAACACACAAGCCTGTGTACCCACCACGACTTTGCATATAAACTAAGAAGCCTCCGAAGACGTCTATCATTGAACTCCGCTCTGCAAGAGTCACCAAACAAACCCGGTGTGCTCATGCAACCACGCCCTGTCGCTCGCCCTCCTGTACTCATGCAACCACGCCCTACCGCTCGCCCTCCTGTACTCATGCAACCACACCCTGCCGCTCGCCCTCCTGTACTCATGCAACCACGCCCTGCCGCTCACCCTCCTGTACTCATGCAACCACGCCCTACCGCTCGCCCTCCTGTACTCATGCAACCACGCCCTACCGCTCGCCCTCCTGTACTCATGCAACCACACCCTGCCGCTCGCCCTCCTGTACTCATGCAACCACGCCCTACCGCTCGCATTCCTGTACTCATGCAACCACGCCCTACCGCTCGCCCTCCTGTACTCATGCAACCACACCCTGCCGCTCGCCCTCCTGTACTCATGCAACCACGCCCTGCCGCTCACCCTCCTGTACTCATGCAACCACGCCCTGCCGCTCACCCTCCTGTACTCATGCAACCACACCCTGCCGCTCGCCCTCCTGTACTCATGCAACCACGCCCTACCGCTCGCCCTCCTGTACTCATGCAACCACGCCTTGCCGCTCGCCCTCCTGTACTCATGCAACCACGCCCTACCGCTCGCCCTCCTGTACTCATGCAACCACGCCCTACCGCTCGCCCTCCTGTACTCATGCAACCACACCCTGCCGCTCGCCCTCCTGTACTCATGCAACCACGCCCTGCCGCTCACCCTCCTGTACTCATGCAACCACGCCCTGCCGCTCACCCTCCTGTACTCATGCAACCAAACCCTGCCGCTCGCCCTCCTGTACTCATGCAACCACGCCCTACCGCTCGCCCTCCTGTACTCATGCAACCACGCCCTACCGCTCGCCCTCCTGTGCTCATGCAACCACGCCCTGCCGCTCGCCCTCCTGTACTCATGCAACCACGCCCTGCCGCTCACCCTCCTGTACTCATGCAGCATGCCCTGCCGCTCGCCCTCCTGTACTCAAACAACCACACCCTGCCTGGAGAGAGGAAGGAAGGTATGAAGTCATCTTCACTTTATCACCCTATACAAGAAGCATCCGTCTCTCAACGAGTTATCCTGATGTCGTGTCTGCACGTTTCAGCATCCAGACACAGGTACAAGCAGGATCCAGCCGAAATTTACAGCATCCCACGCTGTTTCTCAAGTCACGTGTTCAGCATCACTTGTATGCTCTGCTGTTGTTGTTCAGCTCAGCACAGCTGTCTCAGCAAGCCAGAGGTGAGTTTTGTGGTGATTTCTGCGTCCAGTGTGAGTATTTCGCCGTGTTGTGGGTCTGAGAGGAGGAAGTGGCCAGATCCTCCCTCGCCATACACTCACCCACGCTCCTCGCCACCACACTACCATACACCACTATGTACTCACTCCCTCTGCTGCATTTTCTGCTGTTTTAGGTGTGAATTTATTGCCAGAGCTGTGTATCCGAGTGCCCGAGGCCACACGAAGCTACGTGGATCAGCAAGCCACGTAGATCTGTGCCCTGTTCCTGTGAGAGAGAGACCGAGTTTTTTTTTACCACCTGTATTGTCGCTTCGGGACGACGTGAGGTAGGTGGCCGAGCGTATGTAGACAGCCTGTACTGTCCGCACAGACAGCCTTTGCTGTCAGTCAGCTTAGTTTATATTTCGCAGCACTCAGGTGCTGCCCTCTAGCTAGCCCAAAGTCAGTGGGATGCTGGTCCCACACGCTCTCACTCAGCGGCCTAGCAGCAGTCAACAAGTCCTACTAGCTCTCTCCCTCGTGGGCATGGCCCTACTGGGCCATGGGCACAACACACAAGCCTGTGTACCCACCACGACTTTGCATATAAACTAAGAAGCCTCCGAAGACGTCTATCATTGAACTCCGCTCTGCAAGAGTCACCAAACAAACCCGGTGTGCTCATGCAACCACGCCCTGTCGCTAGCCCTCCTGTACTCATGCAACCACGCCCTGCCGCTCGCCCTCCTGTACTCATGCAACCACACCCTGCCGCTCGCCCTCCTGTACTCATGCAACCACGCCCTGCCGCTCACCCTCCTGTACTCGTGAAAGCACGCCCTGCCGCTCTCCCTCCTGTACTCATGGAAACACACCCAAACGCTCGCCCACCTACACGTACACACCCACTCCCTCTCCCATGCACTCACACCCAGCACCCATGTATGTAACTCATGTCTCGCTCCTGCCGAATGAAGTGAAACTATCGGGATTTACCTCCTGGGCTCAAATGAAGACAGAGTGTTTGGGGAGGCAGTTGTAAGCTTCAGTAAACAATTAAAATAAATCTTTCTTGTCTCTCTCTTGTTTGTTTTACACTGTTTATATATTTTCTTACAGCGAAAGTGAATGTGTCTTGTCTAAATGCGTTGCAGTAAATATTTTTTTTCCTGGTTTGGAAGGAGAAAATTAATATTGCTTTTATTGCTATGTGTTATACAAGCAAACAACGTAAATGTATTACTTAATTATGTACTCATTCATCCTCTAACACCAGCAATATCCCGACCTTCATTGCAACAAAAAACAAATTAGACCATCCTGCGACCCTTGAATATCCTGGTCATTAATACCTTTTATTTAATAAAGACAGTCACTCCTTCCTTTACCGAGACATTTGCACTTTCACCACTGCTTAATAATCCATTATCATCGACAGCAATATCTCTCCCAGTAACACTTTTTATCTCAACAATTTATTACTTTTTCAAACAATAAAATCCCTCAGACTAATATTCCTTTCCATTACTCTCAGGAACTCAAGAGAACTCAGTCTGATAACACTGGAGGACACGACGGATATTCGGGGACATGACGATATGTAAAATACAGAGAGGAATTGACGAGGTGGATAGGGACAAAATGTTTCAGAGATGGGATACAGCAACAAAGGGTCACAGCTGGAAGTTCAAGTCTCAGATGAGTCACAGGGATGTCCGAAAGTATTTTTTCAGTCATAGACTTGTCTGGAAGTGGAACAATCTTTAGAGTGATGTAGTAGAGGTAGGATCCATACATAATTTTAAGAAGAGGTACGATAAAGCTTTTGGAGATGGGAAAGACTGGACCTAGTAGTGACTAGCAAAGAGGCAGGGCCAGGAACTATGAATCGACCCCTGCAACCACAAATAGGTGAGTACACACACATGCTTGTGAGGGTACAGGACTGAGTGTGCTTGTAACGGTCACTTTACAACCATATACCCACTACCATATACCCACTACCAGGTACTAACATCCCTTCCCACTCTCCCCATCTCCATCACTCTGCTATCCTTCCCTCTAACCATCTCTCTCCCACTCTCTACTCTCCCACCTCCACACACACGAACACTCACAAACACACAAGTCGAAACTGCAGTAGCCAGGATAAGGGTCCTAGAAGTTGAGATAAATAGGCTGAAGCGAGTTACAGGGGCAGTGACCAGAGAAGACACAGCATATGAAGCTGAGAGCCGAACAGGAAGGAATGAGATATGAAATATGCTAAGGTCATATCAGCCTGCCAAGAAGGGCCAAGGAGTGAAAGGGAAGAACAGCCGGGTGCAAATGGAGCCACTGGAAAAATCAAGGGAGAAAATGACCACATACAGGCAGGATCCAGAGTCACAGAGGGTGAGGCAATGTGAGGAGGAAAGGGCAAAATCAGTGTTTATCCATGGGCTTCAGGAGAGAGAGGAAAGGACACACACTGAAAGGCAGCAGGAAGAAAGAAAGGAGATTGAGAAAATCATCACGGAAATAGATGAAGAGATGGACGAGATTGTAAATTTTCAGAGAATAGGGGGGGTACTCGAAGGGGAGAAACCGACCAATCAAGCTGATTCTCAGGACGGAAACAGTGCGGAACAGGATCCTCCAAGAGAAACCACGGTTGAAATACTCAGAAGAGTACAAGAGGGTGTTCCTAGACAGAGACAGAACACACACAGAATGAGAGCAGCTGAGGGAGAGGACAAAAAAGCGAAAGGAGCTAGGATAGGAGACAAGGATGGAACCATCAGAGGTCAGTCACAGCAGAACAGAGCAGCAAGGGCAAGCACACACAAAACTATTCTCAGAACCCCACAACCTATCATACCATTCCAACACACACACTACAATCCATACCCACAGCTTCCACCCAACACCGAGCTATAGAATCCCACAGTATGCTACCAGGTCTCCCACCCTCACAGGCCACCCAAACCACAGCGTTGGAAAGGAAACTGAAGGTATGGTACACAAACGCTGATGGAATAACAAATAAGTGGGAGGAGTGGCACGAAAGAGTCGAAGAGGCGTCACCGGACATCATAGCTCTCACAGAAACTAAGCTTACAGGTATGATAACAGATGCCATCTTTCCAATGGGATACCAGATCCTGAGGAAAGACAGAGAGAACAGGGGGGTGGAGGAGTGGCATTGCTGATCAAAAACTGATGGAATTTTGATGTGCTGGAGAGAGGAGACAGAGGAGAAGAAAGTGATTACATAGCGGGAACGTTTCACTCTGGAGGTCCCAACGTGGTAATTGCAGTGATGTATAACCCACCACAGAACAGCAGGAGGCCAAGGCAAGAGTACAACGAGAGCAATAGAGCGATGGTTGACACACTGGCTGCAGTGGTCAGAAGAGCTCATGCATGCAGGGCAAAGCTCCTGATTATGGGTGACTTTAACCACATGGAGATTGATTGGGAGAACTTGGAGCTGTATGGGGGCCAAGATACATGGAGGA
Organism: Cherax quadricarinatus; assembly: GCF_026875155.1. Lineage (NCBI taxonomy): Eukaryota > Metazoa > Arthropoda > Malacostraca > Decapoda > Parastacidae > Cherax > Cherax quadricarinatus. Next base: position 29,248,270 of record NC_069459.1, read on the forward strand.
CTAAGATGATGGAGGTGGTACTGGAAAACTTCATAGACCAACACGTAAGGAACACTACAAGAGAGAGAGGAGAGGATGAACCAGCAAGGCTGGACTTAGTATTCACCTTGAGTAGTGAAGATATTGAGGACTTCACATATGAAAGACCCCTTGGGGCCAGTGATCATGTGGTTTTAAGCTTCGAATACACAGTAGAGCTACAAGTGGAGGGAGAAGCAGGAATGCCAGGACGAATGAAGCCAAACTACAAGAAAGGGGACTACACGGGAATGTGGAACTTCCTGAACAGGGTTCAGTGGGACAGAGAACTGGCAGGGAAGCCAGTTAATGAGATGATGGAATATGTAGCAACAATATGCAAGGAGGCTGAGGAGAGGTTTGTACCCAAGGGTAACAGGAATAATGAAAAAGCCAGGATGAGCCCATGGTTCACCCAAAGGTGCAGGGAGGCAAAAACCAAGTGTGCTAGGGAATGGAAGAAATATAGAAGGCAAAGGACCCAGGAGCCAGAAACGAATATGCACAGATAAGAAGGGAGGCCCAAAGACAATATGAAAACGACATAGCAGCGAAAGCCAAATCTGACCCGAAACTGTTATACAGCCACATCAGGAGGAAAACAACAGTCAAGGACCAGGTAATCAGGCTAAGGAAGGAAGGAGGAGAGACAACAAGAAATGACTGTGAAGTATGCGAGGAACTCAACAAGAGATTCAAAGAAGTGTTCACAGAGAAGACAGAAGGGGCTCCAGAAAAACGGAGAGGTGGGGCACACCACCAAGGAACAAGTGAAGAGGCTTCTGAGTGAGCTAGATACCTCAAAGGCAATGGGGCCAGATAACATCACTCCATTTGGGGGCCCGAGAGAGGGAGCAGAGGCGCTATGTGTACCCCTAACAACAATATTCAATACATCTATCGAAACAGGAAGATTGCCTGAGGCATGGAAGACAGCAAATGTAGTCCCAATCTTTAAAAAAGGAGACAGACATGAAGCACTAAACTACAGACCAGTGTCACTGACATGTATAGTATGCAAAATCATGGAGAAGATTATCAGGAGAAGAGTGGTGGAACACCTAGAAAGGAATGATCTCATCAACAGCAGTCAACATGGTTTCAGGACAGGAAATCCTGTGTCAGAAACCTACTGAGTTCTATGACATGGTACAGGAGTAAGACAAGAGAGAGAGGGGGTGGGTAGATTGGGTATTCTGGGACTGCAAGAAGGCGTTTTTACACAGTTCCAACAAGAATTGGTGCAAAGCTGGAGGACCAAGCAGGGATAACAGGGAAGGCCACTACAATGGATCAGGGAATACTTGTCAGGAAGACAGCAGCGAGTCATGGACTTGGCGAGGTGTCAGAGTGGGCACCTGTGACCAGCGGGGTCCCACCCGGGGTCAGCCCAGGACCAGTGCTGTTTTTTGGTATTTGGTGAACGACATGACGGAAGGAATACACTCTGAGGTGCCCCTGTTTGCAGATGACGTGAAGTTGATGAGAAGAATTCACTCGATCAAAGACCAGGCAGAACTACAAAGGGATCTGGACAGGCTGTAGACCTGGTCCAGCAATTGGCTCCTGGAGTTCAATCCCACCAAGTGCAAAGTCATGAAGATTGGGGAAGGGCAAAGAAGACGGCAGACGGAGTACAGCCTAGGGAGCCAGAGACTACAAACCTCACTCAAGGAAAAAGATCTTGGGGTGAGTATAACACCAGGAACATCTCCTGAAGAGCACATCAACCAAATAACGGCTGCAGCATATGGGCGCCTAGCAAACCTCAGAACAGCATTCCGACTTCTTAATAAGGAATCGTTCAGGACCCTGTACACCGTGTACATTAGGCCCATATTGGAGTATGCGGCACCAGTTTGGAACCCACACCTAGTCAAGCACATAAAGAAACTAGAGAAAGTGCAAAGGTTTGCAACAAGACTAGCACCAGAGCTAAGGGGTATGTCCTACGAGGAGAGGTTAAGGGAAACCAACCTGACGACACTGGAGGATAGTAGAGGTAGGTGGGACATCATAACGACTTACAAAATACTGAGAGGAATTGACAAGGTGGACAAAGACAGGATGTTCCAGAGATTGGACACAGTAACAAGGGGACACAGTTGGAAGTTGAAGACACAGATGAATCACAGGGATGTTAGGAAGTATTTCTTCAGCCACAGAGTAGTCAGTGTAGACAGCTTACTGCAGAGCACACAGCCTAGCCGTCTGCTCTGACTATTCATATTTCGCGGCATTCAGTCTGCCCTCTGTAGGCCTACCTAGGTCGGTGGGACACACAGTCCACCCTCTCTCACTCCCGCCTGGACCGACCTGCCGTACACAAGGTTTCTCCCCCTCCACGGACTGGCTTGGGGTCACTTCCTCACACTGCCCTTGTGTACTCCACACCTACCCGATTAAACCAATCTAGTCCACGGCCCTATCATGCTACCCACACGCTACCTTCATCGGCACTAAACCGCGTTCAACAAATAAACAGCAATAACATCATAAGTGGAATAGTTTGGGAAGCGATGTAGTGGAGGCAGGATCCATAACATAGCTTTAAGCAGAGGTATGATAAAGCTCACGTTCAGGAGAGTGACCAGTAGCGACCAGTGAAGAGCGGGCCAGAGCTCGACTCGGGCCCTGCAACCTCAACTAGGTGTACAACTAGGTGAGCACACACACACACACACACACACACACACACACACACACACACACAAACACACACGCACACACACACACACGCACACAGACACACACACACACACACACACACACACACGCACGCACACACCATACGGCACCAGTTTGGAACCCACACCTGGCCAAGCACATAAAGAAACTAGAGAAAGTGCAAAGGTTTGCAACAAGACTTGTCCTGGAGCTAAGAGGTATGTCCTACGAGGAGAGGTTAAGGGAAATCAACCTGACAACACTGGAGGACAGGAGAGATGGGGACATGATAACGACATGCAAAATACTGACAGGAATTGACAAGGTGAACAATTTTAGGATGTTCCAGAGATGGGACACAACAACAAGAGTAGTCAGGAAGTGGAATAGTTTGGGAAGCGATGTCGTGGAGGCAGGATCCATACATAGCTTTAAGCAGAGGTATGATAAAGCTCTCGGTTCAGGGAAAGTGACCTAGTAGCAACCAGTGAAGAGGCGGGGCCAGGAGCTGGGACTCGACCCCTGCAACCTCAACTAGGTGAGTACACACACACGCACACACACACACACACACACACACACACACACACACACACACACACACACACACACACACACACACACACACACACACAGTTGGAAGCTAAAGACACAGATGAATCACAGGGATGTTAGGAAGTATTTCTTCAGCCACAGAGTAGTCAGTAAGTGGAATAGTTTGGGAAGCGATGTAGTGGAGGCAGGATCCATACATAGCTTTAAGCAGAGGTATGATAAAGCTCACGGCTCGGGGAGAGTGACCTAGTAGCGATCAGTGAAGAGGCGGGGCCAGGAGCTCGGACTCGACCCCCGCAACCTCAACTAGGTGAGTACAACTAGGTGAGTACACACACACACACAAACCTGACGACACTGGAGGACAGGAGAGATAGGGGGGACATGATAACGACATACAAAATACTGAGAGGAATTGACAAGGTGAACAAAGACAGGATGTTCCAGAGATTGGACACAGTAACAAGGGGACACAGTTGGAAGTTGAAGACACAGATGAATCACAGGGATGTTAGGAAGTATTTCTTCAGCCACAGAGTAGTCAGTAAGTGGAATAGTTTGGGAAGCGATGTAGTGGAGGCAGGATCCATACATAGCTTTAAGCAGAGGTATGATAAAGCTCACGGCTCAGGGAGAGTGACCTAGTAGTGATCAGTGAAGAGGCGGGGCCAGGAGCTCGGAATCGACCCTCACAACCTCAACTAGGTGAGTACACACACACACACACACACACACACACACACACACACACACATCTCCCCACCTCCCCCCCCTTCCTACCAACCTCCCCTACCTATCTCTTTCCCTCCCTTCCTCCTCCTGGTCCTCCTCCTATACCTCCATCTTCCCCCCCACCTATCCCCCATTCTTCCCCTCCCTCTCTCCTCGCCTAGGCCAGCAAGAACACTACCCAACCCACATGACCCACACACACTAACACTCCCCTCCCCCCCCTCTCTTTCCCTCTCTCTCTAACTCACACTCAACCACACCCTCTCTACCCTCCTTCTCTTTCTCTAACCCTCTAGCTCACACTCAAACACACTCTCTGTCCCTCTCTATCATCCTCCTCCTATACCTCCTCTGTCTCCCCCCCTCACCTCCTATTCCTTCTCCTCCTCCCTCTCTCCTGTCCTATTAGGCCTGCAAGCACACTAAAGGCTGATCTTCCCCAACTCACATGCTCCACACACTCTGACTCCCCCTTCCCCTCTCTCTATCTAACTCAAACTCAACCACACCCCTGTCTCTCTTTATCCAACTTTCTCTCCCTCATCATCTTCCTTCTCATCCTCCCTACTCCTTCTACTTCCCTCCCCTCCATTGCTCTTTCCCCTGTCCCCTTGGTCTTCCCTCCATCTCTCTTCCCTCTGCTGCTGTCCCCCCTCCAGCTCACTATCCTTTTCCCCTCCCTGTCTCCTCCTCCCTTCTCCCCACAACACCCCCCTCCCCCACAACAAAACACCTCCCCCCCACAACAAACACCCCCCTCCACAGCACCCTTGGCATAAGCTCTTCCTTCTGTGAAAAGAAAAAAAAAAACATGGGACACCAAAAACCTGGACGGAGAGCCAGGGGAATGGTGGATGAAGTGAGTGGTGGACCTGGGAGAGAGGACTGGGAGGCAAAGCTCACACGAAGAGAGGAGGAGTGGGGAAGGAGGCTAGAAGAGATCAGCAAGAAAATGGATGAGAAAATAGCTGAGGAGAACAGGAAATGGGAATTACAAATCACAGCAGCTGAAGCTAAGATACAGAGCTTAGTAGAAGAACTAAAGAGTCTGAAACAGCCTAAAGAACCAAGGGACAGTACAGCCATGACACCAAGAGCTACTACATCAGTCACCGATGAGGGGACAGTAGGGAACAAAGGAGATGTACTGTATGCGATGACCCCATCAAACCCAAGGGGGGCCTGGGAAAAGGCAGGGAGAACAGCAAGAACTAATGAGGGGACCAAAGCCAATGAAGGAGCTAAACTATACACAGAGGCTCTAACAGACAACTGTCATGTCCAGGAACAAATAATCAGAGGGACACCAGATAGGGAAGAGACAGGAAGAAGCAACACATCAATGGCAGGAACTAATTTGAATCAGAGGATGCTAAGGGAAGCACAGTGGGAGGATGAAAGTGAGAGGGCCATTTTTGTCTATGGGCTCCAAGAAGTAGATGGGGAAACTTACGAGGCAAGGAAACAGGAGGAGAAAAAAACTATTGAAAGCATCATGAAAGCAATAGGAGAGAATGACATGACTCAGCTGACAAATTTTCAGAGAACTGGGTGGTTTGCAAGGGGAAAAAAGCGTCCAGTCAAAGTGATTTTCAAGGCAGAGTGAGCTCGAAACTGGATCCTGCAGGAGATAGCACACCTAAGGGACAATCAGGTGTTCTGGAGTGTGTACCTCAACCGAGACAGAACACAAGAAGAAAGGATGACACTGAAAGAGAGGATGCAACGTCACAAGGAGGAATGGGAGGCAAGGAAAGCGGAGAGCAGTAGAAATCAGGCCCACGTGGAAGAACAAGCACAACCCCCTCCAGTACCACCCACAGAAGGAGCACAACCATGGCAATCCCAAAGCAACCAAACGACCTAACCCAAAACCCACTCACTGTACCCTCTGCCCCCATCCCCCTCAACACAAACCCCACCCCCACAGAAACCCACAGTAACCCACACATCCCCCTCTACATAAACCCCACCTGCACAGTAACCCTCAGTAACCTGTACATCTCCCTCAACTCAAACCCACCACTACAGAAACCCACAGTAACCCACACAATGTGCCCTCTCCCCCATCCCCCTCACCACAAACCCCACCCTCACAGTAATCCACAGCAACTCACACACTGTACCCTCTATCCTTATCCCCCTCACCACAACCCCCTCCCCCATTGTAACCCCCATAGGCCCTCTTCCCCCATCCCCCTCACCATCACCCCCACTGAAACCCCCACTGAAACCCCCCATAGGCCCTCTGCCCCCACACACCACACCACCCACCCCCACACCAACTCCCTATAGGCCCCTGCTCCCCCTGTCCCACCTCTCTCCTCAGACCACAGTTATTGAAAAGAAGTTGAAGGTTCGGTACACAAATGCGGATGGAATAACAAATGAATGTGAGGAGTGGCATGAAAGAATCAAGGAGTTATCCCCAGACATCGTAGCTGTTACAGAAACGAAACTCAATAGGATAATAACAGATGCAATGTTCCCACCCGGATATCAGATCCTGGGGAAGGATAGGAGGAGCAGGGGGGGAGGAGGGGTTGCACTACTAATAAAAAACCAGTGGGGTTATCATGAAATGGAAATTGGAGAAAGGGATTACATAGTAGGTACAATTCAGTCAGGGGAACACAAGGTAGTCATTGCAGTTATGTATAACCCACAACAGAACTGCAGGAGGCCAAGAGAGGAAAATGATGAATGCAACAGAGCAATGGAGGACACTCTAGCTGAGGTGGCAAAAAGGGCAAACTCAAGTAGAGCAAAGTTACTGGTCATGGTCGACTTCAATCACAGGGTGATTGACTGGGAAAACCTGGAGCCACATGGGAGTCCTAAAACATGGAGAGTCAAGATGATGGATGTGGTGCTGGCAAACCTCATGCACCAACATGTTAGGGATACTACCAGAGAGAGAGAGGGGAGGATGAACCGGCAAGACTGGGCCTCGTGTTCACCCTGAGTTGCTCAGACATTGAGCACATCACATATGAAAGGCCCCTTGGAGCTAGTGACCATGTAGTTATAAGCTTTGAATACATCATGGAGCTAAAAGTGGAGAGGGTAACAGGAGTAGAAAGGGAAAAGCTAAACTATAAAAGGGGAAACTACACAGAAATGAGGACCTTCCTGCAGGAGGTTCAGTGGGAACAAGAGTTGGTAGGAAAATCAGTAAACAAAATGATGGACTTTGTAACAACAAAATGCAAGGAGGTAGAGGAAAGGTTTGTTCCCAAGGGTAACAGAAATAATGGGAAGGACAGAACGAGCCCTTGGTTTACCCAAAGGTGCAGGGAGGCAAAAACTAAGTGCTCTAGAGAATGGAAAAAGTACAGAAGACAAAGGACTCAGGAGAATAAAGAGATTAGTCAATGACCCAGAAACGAGTATGCACAAATAAGAAGGGAGGCGCAGTGGCAGTATGAAAATGACATAGCATCAAAAGTCAAGTCTGACCCGAAACTACTCTACATCCACATCAGGAGGAAGACAACAGTCAAGGACCAGGTAATCAGGCTGAGGAAAGAAGGTGGGGAGCTCACAAGAAATGACCAGGAGGTATGTGAGGAGCTCAGCATGAGATTTCAGGAAGTATTTACAGTGGAGGTTGAAGGGACAACAGGGAGACAAAACAGTGGCGTACAGCAACAAGGGATATACCAACAAGAGTTGGATGAATTACACACAAATGAGGAGGAGGTGGAGAAGCTCCTAAGTGACCTTGATAACTCAAAGGCGGTGGGACCGGACATCTCTCCGTGGGTCCTTAGAGAGGGAGCAGGGACACTATGTGTGCCACTAACCAAAATCTTCAACACTTCCCTTGAAACTGGGCAACTACCTGAAGTATGGAGGAAGGCAATTGTAGTCCCCATCATTAAGAAGGGAGACAGAAATGAATCACTAAATTATAGACCAGTGTCACTGACATGTATAGTATGCAAAGTCTTGGAAAAGATTATCAGGAGGAGAGTGGTGGAGCACCTGGAGCGGAACAAGATTATAAACAACAGCCAGCATGGATTCATGGAAGGCAAATCCTGTGTCACAAACCTACTAGAGTTTTACAACAAGGTAACTGAAGTAAGAAATGAGAGGGAGGGGTGAGTTGATTGCATTTTCTTGGACTGCAAGAAGGCCTTTGACACAGTTCCTCACAAGAGATTAGTACAGAAGCTAGAGGAACAAGCACGTATAACAGGAAGGGCACTGCAATGGATCAGAGAATACCTAACAGGGAGGCAACAGCAAGTCATGGTCCGAGATGAGGTATCACAGTGGGCGCCAGTGACGAGCTGGGTCCCACAGGGGTCAGTCCTGGGACCAGTGCTATTCTTGGTATATGTGAACATGACGGAAGGGATAGACTCAGAAGTGTCCCTGTTTGCAGATAGCGTGAAGTTAATGAGGAGAATTAAATCAGACACGGACCAGACAGGTCTACAAAGAGACCTGGACAGGCTGGATGTGTGGGCCAGAAACTGGCTCCTAGAATTTAACCCCGCCAAATGCAAAGTCATGAAGATCAAATGAGGGCAAAGAAGACCAGACAGAGTATAGGCTAGGTGGCCAAAGGCTGCAAACCTCACTCAAGGAGAAAGACCTAGGAGTGAGTATAATACCGAGTACATTGCCAGAAGTACACATTAACCAGATAACTGCTGGCGGCATATGGCGTTCGGTCAACCTGAGAAGCGTTCCGACTTCAGTAAGGAATCGTTCCAAGACTGTACACGTGTACCGTCGGCCCATACTGGGTACAACACCAAATATTGGAAAACAAACCTGGTCAAACACGTCAAGAATTAGAGAAAGGGCAAAAGGTTTGCAACAAGGAGTTCCAGGCTAGGGGAAGTCCATGAAGAAAGGTTAAGGGAAAATCGTCTGACAACACTGAGGACAGGGGTCAGGGAGAATGAAACGACATACAAATACTTGCGTGGAATAGACAAGGTGGACAGAGCACACCGATGTTCCAGAGATGACAGAAACAAGGGGTCCTTCCAATTGGAAGCTGAAACTCACATATCCCAAGGGATTAGGAAGTATTTCAGTCATAGAGTAGCAAATTGGAATAGTTGGCAAGCGATGTAGTGAGCATGAACATAACAAAGTTTTAAGAACGAGGTATTGATAAAGCTCAGGAGGATGTAGAGAGAGGACCTAGTACGGTCGGTGAAGAGGCAGGGGCCAGAGCTGAGTCTCGAACCCTGCAACACAATTAGTGAGTGCGATAGACAGGTACGCATTCACCGGGCACTGAAATAGTGACCGCGACCATCATTCTCCTCTACTCTCATCTTTAACGCTACTGTCCACTTCTGAACCCCCCCCCCATTCCTCAAAATCATCATGTTCCTTTTCTTCAATCCCTATCCACGCTTCACTCCCCTCTATCCCCTACCATGGATATCTCTCAAAGAAAATCAATAATACTCGTTAACCATCGATTTTTAATAGACACGTAGTTTAAAATACAAACGCAATAAACTGGTTACATTTGTGGCCGTAGGCAGCTACAGGATTTTCATTCTGTTGCCATTTTAAACCTATTTCTCGAACAGAACACATGTTAATGCAGCTTCTGATTTAAATGGTTTTAAGCAAATAAGAGCTCTGCGACCAGCCAGGTATCGAACCCGGGATATTTAGCCAGCCACGCAAGAAACGAATCAAGGTTTTAACGCCTCCAACTGCGCCACCTTGCTCGAAACATCAGGTACCCAGCAAGTACACTCGAATAATATACTGTGACTTTTCAAAGAATCTATATATCATTACATATTACCTAATGTATCTAATTCTTCTGGAAGGTTGTTTTTCTCACACAGAAAATTAAAAATTAATTTATATTTTAATGCCATATACATTTTTTAAATAGAAACATTCGTTAGTTTTATATTAAAAATATTTGTAACGTAATGGTATATTTTAAATAATCATAAATTTTTACCAAACACTGCAACCTAATACATAAGTAATGAAACATTAGGTTGTCTGAAAGTGACTGATATATATCAGGCCCTGATCCACCAGGAGGCCTGGTCACAGACCGGGCCGCGGGGGCGTTGACCCCCGGAACTCTCTCCAGGTAAACTCCAGGTAATTCACTTAATGATAAATAAAGTCTTCCTTTTATTTTCCTAAATCTTCTCCCCATCTTTTGACCTGAAATAATCAGGGGCCAAAGAGTTGATGAGAGGAGTAACTATTATCCCTCCTCCTCCTCTTCCTCTTCTTCTTCCTCCTCCTCCTCTTCCTCTTCTTCCTCCTCCTCCTATTCTCTTGGGTATTAGGGTGTAAATCTCCAGATATTGTCCGTTTCTTCCTTCTTAAGATGCCTCATCAGACTTGGTTTGTATAAAACTCTTAGATAACAGTTGTTTCTTAGTGTTGCACCTGCATCACCAACTATGTCAGTGCTCATCACTTGCAGGAAGACGTCCAGACTGCAATATTATTAAGCAGTTCCACTCCTCTCCTGTGTTTGCATCTCTCTTTTAAGACATGGTTCACGTACCTAACTTGCAAGAAAAGAACTTTTACCTACTCTCTCTCTCTCTCACACTCTCTCTCTCTCTCTCTCTCTCTCTCTCTCTCTCTCTCTCTCTCTCTCTCTTTAACACAGGGTTAGGTTTAGTGTTCTAACTGTTACCTACATCAGCTCATTTGAAAAAAACTTTTATTGTTATGAGATATACAGGTAGACAAGAGGATGAAGTTGGAGCCATCTGTTGGCCAGTGATCTCATCTGATTAACTGATTTATTAATATAATAAAAACATGGTTATAAATGACCATAATTTTTAAAGGGGTGGACCAGTAAGCCAGCGGAAGGCTCGGTCAGATGACCAAAGCTCCAAAGGCGGGTCATCATCTGACTAAGACCCGCATCAGGAAACATTTGTCCTGTTTCTTGACGAACCTTACCTAACCTAACCTGATTTATTGCTCTGTACGAACATGTTCTAGACGCGAGAAGTGACAGACTGGTGAAGTAGACATCCCGAGTGTAGCTGCTGTTTGTTTCTCCTCTTGTGTAGAAGTTCACTTTTGATGTCATCTGAGTGGAACCAATTGTGGTATCATGATAATGTTAGATTCATAAATAAGAGTAAGGCCACCTACATCTCTCCGGTGTTGAAGGCTCTGCTAAGATCACAGACCTGTCTAGGCTGGGTCAAAGAGACAGATGAACCGTCTTACTCTGTTCTCTATTCTGTCAAGATGTCGCAAAAGAGACGGGGAGGGATAACAGGCAATTAAACAAAGTGGAGCATACTCAAGGTGTGAGGATACTTGTACCTCGAACAGAATCTTGCAACCTCTCTCTCACTCTCTCTCTTTTTTTTTACACGGGAGTTTTACAATTAAGGCTCCTAACTTTATTTACAAGATAAGAGATGTTACCTACATCAGTTCATTTGAAAGTCTTTTTATTGTTGTGAGACATACATACAGGGAACAGAATGAAGTTGGAGCCATCTGTGGGCCAGCATTTTCATCTGATCAACTGCCTTTATTTCGCTGATGTTATTATGTTGAACGAACATGTTCCAGATGCGAGTCATCCCAGGAATAAATGACCTCCGATGAAGTGATATTCTGGAGAAGGGTATAGTCAGAGTGTAGTTGCACGTCTTGTTGTGTAGAAGCTCACATCTCACTGTCCTCGGAGTGGAGCCAAGTGCAGTACTTTGACAATATTGGCCTTGTACGTAACAGTAAGGCCACCAACATTCCTCCTGTGTTGAAGGCTCTGCTGAAACAACATGTATCCAGGCTGGGTCAGGCGAGAGAAGAGACGCCTTGCTCTGTTCTCTTTTCTGTCAAGAAGTCGCAGATGAGATGGATGGCAGGCAGTCCAAGAAAGTGGAGCATACTCATGGTGTGACTGCGCTTGTGCCTCGTACAGAATCATACAATCTCTACTGTCGAGCAGGTGCGAGATACGTAGTTTCTTCGGCTAGCCAATGAGGTTCTCTTGCTGGATCAGTAACTTCAATCTTGGCAGCGAAGTGTTCAGCAATGAGATTAGGTTTCTTCTGACTAACAGTAGGTTATATTAACAACTTGCCGATTTAGATGTAGAATAATTTCATCAGGCGAATATCCTCGTCGGTTCTTAACTAAGGGCCATCATACTTTGGAGCTCACTCTACCTGACTACGTTTTTCTTTCTTTGTATTTACACAATGGCTTTGCAGAGTTATATCACGAGTTCTTACCTTTACTTACAAGCTAAGAACTGTTACCTACCGCAGGAAAGGGAATAGGATGAACTTGGAGCTATCTGCTGGCCAGCGATTTCATTTAGTCAACTGACTTTATATCATCGACGTCAATATGCTTTGCCAACATGTTGCAGACTCCTGTGACTCGATGAAGTGATATTCTTGAGAAGTTTACAGCCAGAGTGGAGTTGCTGTCTGCTTCCCAGCTTGCTGTGTAAATACTTTCTCGCTTTATGCGAAGTGGAGCTAATGTGGTACTTTAACAACGATGGCCTTTTATAAAACAGAAAGGCTACCCAGATCCCTCCAGTGATAAAGGCACTGTTGTAATGAAAGATCTGTTTTGACCGGGCCCAGACCAGAGAAGACTCGTCTTGCTCTGTTCTCTTTTCTGTCAAGAAGTCGTAGATGAGACGGGGGGAAGGGGGAGGCTGGCAATCCAAGAAAGTGGAGCATACTCAGTGTAAGCGTACTTGTGTCTCGTAGAGAGTTTCGCAACTTCTAATGTCGAGCAGATGCGAGAAACATCTAAGTGTTGTGAGCCTCCTGGGTTCCTTGTTTGCAAGATTTACTACGTGGTTCTCTGTCTGTCTGTCTGTCTGTCTGTCTGTCTCTCTGTCTGTCTGTCTCTCTCTCTCTCTCTCTCTCTCTCTCTCTTCTCTCTCTCTCTCTCTCTCTCCTCTCTCTCTCTCTCTCTCTCTCTCTCTCTCTCTCTCTCTCTCTCTCTCTCTCTCTCCCTCTTTTACACACACACACACACATCTCCTGAGGCGCACATCAGTCAGATAACTACTGCAGCATACGGGCGTCTGACAATCCTAGGATAGCGTTCCGATATCTCAGTAAGGATTCGTTCAAGACTCTGTATATCATTTACGTCAGGCCCATACTGAAGTATGCAGCACCAGTTTGGAATCCACACCTGGTCAAGCACGTCAAGAAATTAGAGAAAATGCAAAGGTTTGCAACAAGACTAGTCCCAGAACTAAGGGGAATGTCCTACGATGAAAGGTTAAGGGAAATTGGCCTGACGACACTGGAGGACAGGAGGGTCAGGGGAGACATGATAACCACATATAAAATACTGCGCGGAATAAATAAGGTAGACAGAGACAGGATGTTCCAGAGATGGGACACAGAAACAAGAGGTCACAATTGGAAATTGAAGACTTAGATAGTCAAAGGGATGTTAGGAAGTATTTCTTCAGTCATAGAGTTGTCAGGAAGTGGAATAGTCTGGCAAGTGACGTAGTGGAGGCAGGAACCATAGTTTTAAGACGAGGATAGATAAAGCTCATGGAGCAGGGAGAGAGAGGACCTAGCAGCAATCAGTGAAGAGGCAGGGCCAGGAGCTATGACTAGACCCCTGCAACCACAAGTAGGTGAGTACAAATAGGTGAGTACACACACAAAATATGATCTGAAAATCAGACTAACATCTATAACAGCAAAGTTCACAGATGACACAAAACAGGATGAAACAGCAAAGCTGAAATTAAATATCTGATCATTTTGAGTAACTCAGCTGCTACAAAAATTGTCACAAAGCTGAAAATAAGGTAAATATATGAAGACCTTTTTTAAATAAGAATCTACATTACTAAACCAATTATGAAAAAGAAAGTTTTGGTAGTAATTTGAAAGTATAATAATGGAATTAATACAATGTTAAGACACGCAAGAAAAGGCAGAAAATGCTACGTCTTAGACCTATAAATTATGAATACAAATCACCACAAACCAATCTGGAAATATATTACTCTTGTCAGACGTCATATACCGCACGTATCTCTCCTTAATTATGAAAAATAAATGACTAAGACTCTTTAACATTCCCCAAAAAAGACTTAATGAATTCTGCCTTCATTAAGAAACTACCTAACGAAGAATTATTCAAATTTTGTAATGAGTTCCTCTTCCGTAAACAAAAAAATATTAGCATATCTAGAATATAATCTTAGATATAAAAAATAAATTTCACACTCAAACACTAAGAAATATTTTAATGTACAGAGTGATTCAATGATGGGCATCAGTGGTGTGAAATTCAGAAACACCTGGATACCGGCATATAAGGCGCACTTATATGGTCAGGGTCAGGTCAAGGGTCGGCTTTCGGTTACACTTTAGCAGTTGTTTACTAATGTTAAGGTGTAACTGTTTCGAAACACCGTCTTATATGCTCGTGCGCCTTATATGCAGGAAAATACAGTAAATGTTTCTTGGCAGTTATTGTTTACTGGACCAAAATATTTAATGAAGATATATATCATGCCAGGTGTATAATAATAATAATAATAATAATAATAATAATAATAATAATAATAATAATAATAATAATATCTTGATTTCTACAAGTACATGTACAAGGTATACAGGCCATAGCTGACATCAGTGACACACTACTATATAGAAAGCCGCTTGTTATGTAGAGCATTTCCAGCAAATTAGGTCAGTTTTGTCCCAGGATGTGACCAACACCAGTCCACTAACACCCAGGTACCCATTTTACTGATAGGTTAACAGACAACTAGTGTAAGGAAACACGTCCAATGTTTCCACCCCTTCGCTAGGAATCGAACCCGGACTCTCACCTCTTAGGATGAATTTTCATTAGTGCTTGGGCAGCCAATACCTGAGCCATCACAGCACTACAGGAACCCCAGCGTCTTTTCGATTTTTTTGTTACTGCATGGACTATACGGGCTCAGCCCTTGTTTCAAGTTATATAATCCAATTCACTGTGGGATACAGCATAATACAATCTAGAAATCTTCAAAGGAAATGAAGGATTGGTGAGACTAACCATGTTTAATAACTATATCAATGTGTCCCTGTCTACATTTCATGATAAATCAGTCACCAGTTTCACTACTAATAACACCATATATCTCCTCGCCAAGGTAACCTCCTGTAAAGTTTCCAGCAAAGCCCTGCAGGTAGAGAATATGGACCATCAGGCAGCTAGGACAATAGCAAAACAGATAGTGAAAAATGTCCACTCTGTGAGCAACATTACATTAGCAAAGTTTTTTTTTTTCAGATCTCCTGACGAAGGTCGAAAATTTCCAGTTTGTTATTCAGCAATAAATACCCTCAGCTCACAATGAAACCTGCCAAGATGAAGTTAGTATGACGGTATGATTAATGTGTATGTGTGTACTCACCTATTAGTATTAATCCATTTGTGGTTGCAAACCACAGCTTGTCGCTGCTAGGTCTACTCTCTCGCTTCTCCATGAGGTTTATCATACATCTTCTTAAAGTTATGTATGGATCCGGCATCCACCACATCACTCTCCAGGTTATTCCACTTCCTGATAACTCTGTGACTGAAGAAATACTTTCTGACATCCCTATGACTAATCTGAGTTTCCAACTTCCAGTTGTGACCCCTTGTTGTTGTGTTCCATCTCTGAAACATTCTGTCCCTATCCACCATGTTAGTTCCTCTCAGTATTTTATGTGGAGAGTCCATCAGTCTTGAACAGAATATGCCATACAGTATTTTATATAATTATCATGTCCCCCTTATGCCTACTGTCCTCCAGAGTCGTCTTAACCTTTCCTCGTAGGACATACCTCTTAGCTCTGGGACTAATCTTGATGTGCTTGACCAAATGTGGGTTTCACACTGATGCTGCATATTTCAATATGGGCCTGAAGTACAGGGTGTACAGTGTCTTGAATGACTTCTTGCTTAGGTGTCGATGTGTTTGCCAGGAGCCCATATACTGCAGCAGGTATTTGGCTGATATGCGCCTCAAGAGATGTGCCTGGTATTATACTCACCCCAAGCTCTTTTTCCTTGAGTGTGGCTTGCAGCCTTTGGTACACCTACACTGTACTCCGTCTGCGGTCTACTTTGATCCTAACCAGTCTTCATGACTTTGCACTTGGTGGGGTTTTCTCCAGGAGCCACTTGACCAAGGTTGCAGCCTGTCCAAATCCATTTGTAGTTCTACCTGATCCTCGTCCACCTGAATTCTCTGCATTTGCTTCATATCGGCTGCAAACAGGGACACCTCTGAATCTATCTCTTCCATCATGTCATTTACATATAAAAGAAATAGTAGCGACCCTACAACTGGCCCCTGTGGAACCCCGCTCATCACGAACGCCCATTCTGACACCTCGTTAGATACCATAACTCGTTGTTTCCTTCATGTTAGGTATTCTCTCATCCATTGCAGTGCCTTTCCAGTTATTTCCATCTGCTGCTCTAGCTTTTGCACTAATCTTTTAAGTGGAACCGTTACGATAGCCTTCTTACAGCCCAAGAATATGCAGCCTATCCACCTCTCTCTCTCTCTCTCTTTCTCCTGTCTTACTTCTGTCATTTTGTAAAACTCCAGTAGGTTAGTAACACAAGATTTCCCATCCCTGAAACTGTTCTGGTTATCGTGTATAAGATCATTCCTGTAACATACCTTTTACTCTCGTAGAACTAGAGCCCACGCTTTCCGCTTACCGGTTATCGGCCGCGAGGGGTTCTCCCTCAGCAATGGAAGTCTGCCATTGTAATGCTATTTAGCAAGCCAGGCACTTCGCAACATGATACCTCTCACTATTGTCCCATTGCTCTTACCAGCGCAGTCTGCAAGGTGATGGAACTATTGGTGAATAGACATCTCATATGGTATTTGGAGACTCACGATAGACTTTCTCCTCGCCAATATGGCTATCGCAATGGCCGCTCTGCTCTGAATCCCTTGTTCCACTTAGATACATAAGTGCGAAGTGCCTTTGCTAATAAACACCCCGTTAGGGCAGTCTTTTTTGATCTAAAAGGTATAACAAATTAGACCAGGCCCACTCCTTAGGCCTCTCTGGTAATCTGGCGACCTTCCTTGCTGCTTTCTTATCTGAAAGACATTTTCGTGTCTGTATTGGTGCCTCGGTTTCTTCGGACTTTGTCGAGGCCGAGGGAGTCTCACAAGGCTGTGTCCTGAGCACTACCCATTTTCTCTTCTTGGCTATAAATGATCTACCATTCGTTCTCCATCACATATTTGGTCGTCGTTTTATGTGGATGACTTCGTATACCTTACATAGACGCTAACTGTTGCCTTGTAGCGGCCTTCCTTCAGGATGTGATTGAGTAGGTTTCCCATTGGGCCATTTCTCATGGATTTAATTTTTTAGTGCGGAAACCCATTTCATTACTGTCACTAGACGTCCTCTTGTCCCAGATATTTCATTGTATCTATACTTGCACGGGTTGCATATCCCGGAATGTGATACGGTCAAGTTTCGTGGCCTTCTGTTCGATCGCCGGTTGACATGGAAGTTTCACATTTCCTCTTTGAAAGCAGCTTGCCATGGTCGGCTAAACCTTAAAATTCTTGCCCATTGCTCATGGGGGCGGATTGCAGGACTCCTCTTCATTTGCATTCCACCCTAGTCTTGTCGAGGCTAGATTATGGCAACCAAGTCTATTCTGTGGCTTCTCCTGCAACTCTTTGTTAACTAGATCCCCTTCATCATCAAGGTTTACACTTATGCGTTGGTGCCTTTCGTTTATCCCTTTCGAATGTTCCTCCTTTATCCGGTCGTAGTGATGCTCATTACCATCGTTACTTTCTCTGCTCTCATGATCTTCATGTTTCTTCTATGTATAGGTTGGTCTCCAACGTTAGTAGAAGTCCGTTATTTGATCGGCGCCCCTACTTACTCCGTCCGTGTTCTCTTCATCTTCACTCACTCCAGTCTTCTTTCCGGTTGCCTCCCTTTTATGTTCATGTAGTGTTTGCCTTTTCCCTTTCCTCTTGGGAGGGTCCGACGGCTCATGTCCGTTCTCCCCCATTGCCGTGCGCCTAAGCTCTCATATGTACGACTGCTTCTCGCTGTCTTTCTCTTGATCACTTCCGGTCTCATGCTCTAGCCGTCACTGTTCATACAGATGGTTCTTAACGGTTCTAAGCAGTTCTAAACGGTGTTCGGTTCTCGGCGGTGTTCCCTGACGATATTATCCGGGGCCATTTGCTAGACACAGCAAGTATTTTTACAGCTGAGTTGCATGCCATCCTCGTAGCACTTCTCCATATTACATCGCAATGAAATCACGAAACAAGTGATTTTAAATCATTTACCAAACTGCGGCAGGCCAGGACTCGACCCTACGAACCTTGTACTGCCTCTAGAGACAGAACAATGTACGCATCACCTTATCACTACGCCACTGATCGAACAAGAACCAAGCACACAACACGTAGCTATGTGTTTGCCTTGGCCCAAGGACACTCCTGGCAGTGGTATCTTAAGAATTAATTTCAGCCTCATCCTGTTTGAATACCCGCCTCAACAAGCAGTCTATATAGCAATGAAATCACAAAACAAGTGATTTTAAATCATTTACAAAACTGCTGCAGGCCAGGACTCGACCGCTTTCAGACACAGCACAATGTACGCATCGCCTTACCACTATGCCACTGATCCTACAAGAACCAAGCACACAGCACGTAGCTATGTGTATGCCTTGGCACATAGCTACTTGCGGTACAAGGTTCGTAGGGTCGAGTCCTGGCCTGCCACAGTTTAGTAAATGATCCATATTACATGTATGTTTCCTTCGGCGTTTGTGATCTCTTCGGATTCACTCTGCGTATTAAAAGCACAGAGGGAATCCGAAACGATCAGAAACGCTGAAGGATTTCAAAGTTGAAATTTTTTGTATTTAACTTCGGTTGCGTTGATGTGCAGGGCAATGAATGGGCGGACGCCGCTGCACGATCAGCGGTTGGTGATCCTCTGATTTTCTATAGTGACATTCCATTCAGGGACTATTTTACCGTCGTCTCTACAGGTCTTCGAAACCGTTTGCAACAACAGTGATCAGATATGCACCATACCAAATTACATTATATTAAACCACATCTGGGTTTGTGGCCCTCTTCTTACCACCATTGCCGTACTCAGGAGACTGCGTTCTCCCATCTCCGCATCGGCCATACTCGCCTTACCCATTGGTATCTCATCGAGCGACACCCTATTCCTCTCTGTGAGGTTTATCGGGTCTCAGTTTCGGTTCGTCACTTTCTTGTGGATTGCCCAGGTTACCAGCGAGCTCACAGAATTTACCTCCACCGTTGCCACTGCTCTACTGCTCTTACCTTATCTTCCCTCCTTGCTGACAGCCCTAACTTCAACTTATGCTCACTTTTTGACGTTTTGTTAGCGACCGCTTTACTATATGAACTTTGATGTATAGCTTTTAGCGTCCTTTCCAGCCTTTTTCTCCCCTCACCTCTGATCCCCTTTCCAACTAGCCATTTAAAACTCAATTTGTCCTCCAGCTTCCATGATAGTGCTCGGTTCTTCCCATGACTCCAAGGTACGTGCCAACATGTTACCATTAATTAATAAGTGAATCTCCATATGAAAGGAGAGATTCTGATGAGCTGGATCCGGATCCTGGCACAGTTCTTTAAATAATAGTGTGCTAAAGCTATTCCTTTGATATAGTTCACAATCTTTGTGACAGTTTTTAACACCATGTAGAGGTCCTGAGGAAGTGTTTTGAATCAAGTGTTTCACGATTAATCATGCAGTGATTACGCAGAATGCTTGAGGCTTTTCTCTTTTAACTTTTTGGATGACTCCTGATCGTGAACAAAGCATTGTAAGGGAACCAACGATACAAACTCCCTAAAGCTGATCACATGAGTTGCCTACATTTAAAAAAAAAAAAAAAAAAAAAATCTGCATCTATTGTGTCATCAATCTGAATTAAAAATTGCTGGGTGAAAAATGTCTGCTGACTCTAAAACAACTTGACTCTACAAAAAAGCAGACGAACCGTGGATATAATGTAATGCTTGATTGTGGCATACAAAGAGTACGTAACCTTTATTCGGCGCATGTTCATACCCTCATTGAAAGGCTATCTCCCCCAACCAACGAACCAGGTGCTAAGGGTTGACGATGGGGCCCCATCGTTCGATCAGTACCCAGGTTCAGCTAATGATTAGATGGTTTTGGCAATCGCAGAGGTTATGTGGGTACCACTCTCCTGTCTGCCCTTGTCATTCCCATTCTAGAGCTGGTTGAAGCACCGTCTGCTCTCTAGTGGCTTCTATTCTGCCTTGCTTACCGTGGAGTGCACTAATACCTATTGTTGTACATAGTGTATATAGTGTATATAGTGTACATACTTCTGTTCTTGGTGAAAGGATAATATAAGTCAAAAGTTTTTCTGCTGTGTTTGTTTTTGCTCCCTTTACACCCAAAATAACAGGCCTTTGAATTCCTGGGTTGTAATATTGATTAAGGTTTCTAAAATTGCAGGCTGCCTTTTTGTCATGTATGATAGTCAAAAATACTTCATATATTACCTCAGTAATTTTGTTTTAGTATTTATTTAAACCAGAAAATTTACTATGAAGTGCCTAACAGGTTTAACTGCTACCTCTGGATGAAGTTCGATCATATGAAGCCTTAGCTTTACACTCTTCACTGAGTCATTTGTTAATACCTTCGTATACATAACGTATTATAGAACCTGAAGGCCATCTTTTGTTAAGTATGTAAACCCATATTGAGGTAAGATACGTTGGAAATGTTATAAAATACTGACAAGGTTGATGGTCTAACCACATCATGTTCGTTACTGCGTCTTCTGCTTCTTTGTTTGACTGAAGAACTGGTTTAGAAAGACACGTGAATGAACATATTTATTAGAAATTGTTTCGGTCGTGCGACCTTGTTCAAGGTGCCAGGACCGAAACGTTATCAAATAAATATATCCTTGTGTTTGCTCACGTATCTTTCTAAACCAATGTGTTGGTATCTATTACCAAGATATATACCAAATAACGAAAAAAAAGGCACAACACCGTGATTGGAACAATACACAAATATTAAAATGGTATAAAATACCGACAGGTTGTTAGGTAACAACCTGTCGGTATTTTATACCATTTTAATATTCACTCTGTCTGAGTACCTAACAACTTGTCGGTATTTTATACCATTTTAATAAATACACAAATAACCCGCACATAGGAGAGAGGAGCTTACGACGGCGTTTCGGTCCAACTTGAACCATTTACAAAATCACACTAACGAAAAGAAGAGGAGGGAGTATATGGGCCATCAGACAGGGACGGGACAAGAGGTAGTAGTTGAGGTGGTAGGTGGCAGTACTACCACCTCACCTACTAGCTTTCTTGTCTCGTCACTGTCTGATGGCCCATATACTCCCTCCACCTCTCCTTTTTCAAATTCAAATTCAAATTCAGAGTTTATTCTCTATAAGGATTACAATGCTGAGTTTACAGAAATTTGGTTATTGTGTGGTTTACATGTAGTAAAATAGTGATTACAGAGTGTACCACTAGAACGCTTAGCATGGCTAGGCATTTCGGGCAGACTTAGTTTTATTCTTAATTGTAAAATATTACAAATTATGAGGTAAGTTGGTATTATGGCTAAGTGACTAAATACTAGTTTGTGAGTTTAGCAATGTGAATGCTTTTGTTTTGGCACAGTACATAGTTTCAGTATTGGAGTATCACAGGATTCATTATTTTAAGATTGAGATTAATATTTCTGTTTTCGTTAGTGTGACTTTGTAAATGGTTCAAGTAGGA
Organism: Cherax quadricarinatus; assembly: GCF_026875155.1. Classification (NCBI taxonomy): domain Eukaryota; kingdom Metazoa; phylum Arthropoda; class Malacostraca; order Decapoda; family Parastacidae; genus Cherax; species Cherax quadricarinatus. The sequence continues at coordinate 29,270,069 of NC_069459.1, forward strand.
CCAAAACGTCGTGGTTAGTTCCTCTCCCTTATGTGCGGGTTATTTGTGTATTCGTTCCAAACCTTGACTGAAGAAACCTACTGTGTAGGAGAAACGTTACAACCAATAATAAAGTTACTCAACTCTTGCATGTGTCATACTCTTCAAAGTTCTATATATTTCCATTTAATTGTTACTGGATTCCATGACACTATGGCAGTGAAAAAACTACAATGAAATAATTAGCAAATACACTACTTAAAAAACCTATGTCATTAATTTATTGCTGAAAAAAGCATATCTTTTGCAAACGAATTATTAAAATATTTATAGTTGTCTATCCCAGAAAAGTGTGAAATATACTATGAGGACTTGTTCTTAATATAGTCTACCCCAGGGAGAGTATAAAATATGCTATGAGTATGTGTTCTTAATATAGTCTACCCCAGGGAGAGTATAAAATATGCTATGAGTATGTGTTCTTAATATAGTCTACCCCAGGGAGAGTATAAAATATGCTATGAGTATGTGTTCTTAATATAGTCTACCCCAGGGATAGTATAAAATATGCTATGAGTATGTGTTCTTAATATAGTCTACCCCAGGGAGAGTATAAAATATGCTATGAGTATGTGTTCTTAATATAGTCTACCCCAGGGAGAGTATAAAATATGCTACGAGCTGTGTCCTTAATTAATGTAGCCTACGACCGACAGACATTACGAGAACAGAAGAAGATTTTATTAAAATGAATCCAGCCAATATCAACTTAATTAAGAGAACTGTAACTGGAAGACATGAGAGAGAAAAACACACTTGTTACAGCTGATGGCTGGAACACTGAGTCTGCTGGAACACTGAGTCTGCTGGAACACTGAGTCTGCTGGAACACTGAGTCTGCTGGAACACTGAGTCTGCTGGAACACTGAGTCTGCTGGAACACTGAGTCTGCTGGAACACTGAGTCTGCTGGAACACTGAGTCTGCTGGAACACTGAGTCTGCTGGAACACTGAGTCTGCTGGAACACTGAGTCTGCTGGAACACTGAGTCTGCTGGAACACTGAGTCTGCTGGAACACTGAGTCTGAGGGACACTGAGTCTGCTGGAACACTGAGTCTGCTGGAACACTGAGTCTGCTGGAACACTGAGTCTGAGGGACTGCTCTCTAACTAATTGACAAATATTACAAGAAATATTTTCATTTTCTATGCCAATTTACGGCGTATTTTTCTTGGTAGACACAGAAAAAATAAAATAAATTCATTAAAATTATTACTGTCTTCTGTCCTTTGGATTTCTATTGCGCCACGTTGTTTTTATCTTCATTTTTATTTCTTCTTTCTTTCCTTTCTTTCTTCATTTCCCTTCCTCATCCTCGCTGCATCTTCTAACTCTTCCTATCTTTCCTTCCATTTCTTCCCTCTTAGCATTTGTTCCCCGTCTCTCCTTATTCATTCGCTCACACCTCTGATCCTCTAAATCAATTTATTCTTTCTCAGTTCTCTGCTACTCACTCTCTCACTTCCTGTTCCTCATTTCTCTCTACCAGTCACTCATTCTTTCCTTCGCTTATCCTTCGTATTTCTCTTTCTGACTAAGACCCGTTTGTTCCCTTTCATTCCTTATTTCTATTTTACTCACGCTCTTCCTGTCTTATTTTTTTACAGCTCAAGAAGAAATGTCTCGCGGAAATGGTAGTAACAATTTATCACAAGTTATATACAATGATAAATCTAAGCAGGAGCCTGAAGTCAGGGCTGCATCTGCTCTTGTTGTCACCTGCCAGTTAAGAAAGATAAGAATTTTGAGTTAGTAGGAATAGGAATTAACAATTGGACGGCGACAATACAAACTGAATTGTTTGCCATCCTAATAGCACTAAAGTTAACTTATGGCACTGAGCTTGACACTGTCATCATTACTGACTGGATGTCATCACTGAAGGCTCTTGACTCACATAATGACTCTAACAACATGCTAATTGGAAAAGCCGTGCATAGATACTCAAAAGTACCATTGGATTACTCATTCATGATAACGTTTATATGTTAGCTAAGAAAAGTACCCTGAAGGATAATGTAGAATATAACTTTGGTATATCTGTGTCTAGCATTAGGAATAATATTAGGAGAGAAGTAAATAACGGAAATGATTGTTATAGGAATGCAGTTAGAAGCCTGAGTAGATCCATAACCCACTATGATAACATGAACGTAGATAAGTATGTTCATGGAGCAACGTGCAATGTGAACAGTCTGACTGATGTTGTAGTGGCCAGGCTTAGGCTTGGTTACAAGTACTGACTGATGTTGTAGTGGCCAGGCTTAGGCTTGGTTACAAGTACTGACTGATGTTGTAGTGGCCAGGCTTAGGCTTGGTTACAAGTATTGACTGATGTTGTAGTGGCCAGACTTAGGCTTGGTTGCAAATACTGACTGATGTTGTAGTGGCCAGACTTAGGCTTGGTTGCAAATACTGACTGATGTTGTAGTGGCCAGACTTAGGCTTGGTTGCAAATACTGACTGATGTTGTAGTGGCCAGGCTTAGGCTTGGTTACACACACACACACACACACACACACACACACACACACACACACACACACACACACACACACAGGCGGGGCCAGGAGCTCGGACTCGACCCCTTCAACCTCAACTAGGTGAGTAAAACTAGGTGAGTACACACACACACACTCTCACTTTCACTCACTTTCGTTCACCCTCCTCTCTTTTTCTTACTCTTTCACTCACGTTCACTCCCACTCCCCTCTTCTTCTGATTTCATTTATTCAGTCATGTTCCCCTCTCCTACCTCTCCTGTTTATTTATCCTTTACTCACCCGCTTCCCTTCCCTTCTTCTCCCTCTCATCATATTTCTCTTTCACTCACTCTCGTTCCCTTCTCTTTTCTCCAGCGAGAAAATTGGGTTGAAATATATACTCTGCACCGGCAGAATGTCCTTTATAAAAGTTGTAAATGATGGAAGGTGTAGCTGGGCGGCTCTGGCCAACAGCACTTCAACTCTTCCCTCAGAGCAATCTCCACTGTCAGCTTTATGGTCATAGTTTACACTGTGTTCACAGGCTTGGCCAGTTGGTCTAGGCTGGGGAGAGGACGGAGAGAAGATGGAGGGATAGAAAGATGGAGGCAGAACGGAAAGAAATAGTAAGAAGGGGTAACAAGGAAGGAAGGAAGAACAAGATGCGAGAGAAAATATTGGGAATAGAATAGAAGGATGGGAAGGAAGACGAAGATAATGAGGTAACGAATAGTGGGAATTGAGAAAGAGGTGGTGAGAAAATGAAAGGCATGAACTGGAACATGAAATAACGAAGAAGTGAATTTAGAAGTGGGAAGGAATATAAAGTAAAGAAAAATAGAATGCTTTAGATTGGAACTTAATAACTCGACAAAGATATAACGAGTTTCAGGTCCTGGTATGTTCCAGGTCCTGGTATGTTCCAGGTCCTGGTATGTTCCAGGTCCTGGTATGTTCCAGATACTGGTATGCTCCAGGTCCTGGTAGGTTCCAGGACCTGGTATTTTCCAGGTCCTGGTATGTTCCAGGTCCTGGTATGTTTAAGGTCATGGTATCTTCCAGGTCATGGTATGTTCCAGGTCCTGGTATGTTCCAGGTCCTGGTATGTTTCAGGTCCTGGCATGTTCCAGGTCCTGGTATGTTCCAAGTCCTGGTATGTTCCAGGTCCTGGTATGTTCCAGGTCCTGGTATGTTCCAGGTCCTGGTATGTTCCAGGTCCTGGTATGTTCCAGGTCCTGGTATGTTCCAGGTCCGGGAGAAAAATATAAACAATTGAAGGCTGAAGGTACTCATTCAAAATTTTGTTTTTTAAAAAAAAGTAATTAATTGATAGCCATCAGAATAACTAAGTGATTTATCAATAAAGAAACAATGGTGTTTAAAATGAACCACGGATAAATAAATTCAGCGGGCAAGATCTCTTCCTGGTTGGGGTAAATTATTTGGAAAAATGAAGCTTTCTTATGAGGTCCTCTGTTTGGTCGATGCTGAAAGAGTTCATATATGGAAAGTTCTCTGATTAGTCGGTGGCGTATGTTTTGCTTAGAAAAGTTCTCTGGCTGGAGGAGTCTAGCTTGCCAAGTGAAGCTTTCTGGTTAGTTGGTGGTAAATAAGTTGCTAATGAAAGTTCCCTGACTGGATATTTGCGCCTGATGTCAAAAGAGAAATTTGCTGATTAAGTTTGAATAAATGATTAAAATCACCGACAAGCTGATAAATGAGACACATGTGTAACATTTGGGTAACTTTATTCACTGACTGAGTGGTAGCTTATGAGATTACCGTTGTATCACGCAGTCACAAGCACCACCAAGTACAAATTACTTTTTCTATTAAATTATGGAAATTATTCTAATTAAGAACGTTTCCGCTAAAATTTTTGTATCATACTGTAACATGCAGACAAACAGAGGTTCAAGTACATGTTAAGAATTTTAGGCAACGAAGGTCAAAGAAACTGACGAAGCTCTAAATATTTTTATACTTAGCAGTTAAACACACACACACACACACACACACACACACACACGCACACACACACCTAACCCCTCCCCAAACCGTCTAACCCCCCCAACTACCTCCCTCCCTCCAATAACCATCCTCTCCCTCCCCCATAACCATCCATCCCCTCTCTCCCCCAAACCATCTAACCCCCTCCCCCAACTATATCTACCCCTCCAATAACCATCCTCCCACTCCCCCACAACCATCCATCCCCTCTCCTAACCATCTATTCCCCTCCCCCTAACAAGGATGAGGACAAGGAGCTCCAAGGACGAATCTGGGAGGGAGGAATGGGAGGTAGAGCTCAAAAAAAGGGAGGAAGACTGGGGAAGGAGACTAGATGAGCTGGAAAGGAAGATGGAAGAGAGGTTAGCAGCAGAATGCAGAAGGTGGAAGCAACAGGCCACAGCAGCAGAAATCAAGATAGAGAGATTAGAAGAGGAGCTGAGACATCTGAAACAGCACAGAGACAAAGATATTACAGAAGTAGCATCGGCAATGGCTACATCAAACACAGACAACAGGTCTGAAGGAAGCATGGAAACTAAACTGTATGCAGAGGTCCTGTCAAACCCACATGGGGCCAAAACAAAGACAGGGAGCACACTAGGACAGAATGAGAGGTTGGAAGACATTGAAGGAACTAGGACATGTGCAAGGACCTTACCAGATACCTGTGGGGGCCAGGAGCAGGTGAGCAGGAAGGATAAACCAAGAAGCATAGGGGCCATAACTAGGGAATGGACTGAAGGAAGGAACACTCCACGGGAAGGAACTAAACACATCAGAGGATGCAATGGGAGTCACAGTGGGAGATGGAAAGGGAGAGATCCGTGTTTGTCTATGGGCTAGACGAAGCTAAAGGGGAAACTTATGATGAAAGAAAGCAGGAGGAGAAAAAAGCGATTGAAGATATCATGAAGGTGATAGGCGAGGGGGACATGACCCAGGTGGCAAATTTTCGGAGAATTGGGTGGTTTACAAAGAAAAGGAATCGGCCTCTCAAAGTAATTTTCAAGGCAGAATCAACCTGAACCATGATCATGCAGGAGAAAGCATGGCTGAGAGGCAAGCAGGAGTTCCAGAGTGTGTACCTCGATCATAAGAACATAAGAACATAAGAAAGAAGGAACACTGCAACACCTTTCACTAAGGTGTTTGAGGAGGTAGATCATGGCAATGAATATAATATTGTGTATATGGACTTCAGTAAGGCTTTCGATAGAGTTCCACACCAGAGGCTATTGAGGAAACTTAGGGCACACGGAATAGGAGGAGAAATTTTTTCCTGGGTAGAGGCATAGCTGACGAATAGACAGCAGAGAGTTTGCATAAACGGGGAGAAATCAGAATGGGGAAATGTCACAAGCGGTGTTCCTCAGGGGTCAGTGTTGGGCCTGTTGTTGTTCACAATTTACATAAACAACGTAGATGAGGGAATAAATAGCGACATAAACAAATTTGCTGACGACACCAAAATAGGCCGTCCAATTCATTCTAATGAGAACATTAGAGCACTCCAGGATGGATGATTTGAATAGACTGATGCAGTGGTCGGAGAGGTGGCAGATGATCGAGACAGAACACAGGACGAAAGGAAGACAATGAAAGAGAGAGTTCAAAAACGAAAGGAGAAATGGGAGGAAATGAAAAAGGAGAGCAGAATAAACCAGGATCAAATGGAAGGACAAGTGCACCCCCCAGAAACACCTGCAGAAGGACTCCAGCCACGACACCCCCAAGGTAACTGAACAATCCAAACCAACCATCACACACACCGATCCCTCTGTTTCCACCCCCCGCACCACAGTTACAGTATTAGAACAGAAGTTGAAGGTTTGGTACACAAATGCAGATGGACTAACGAATAAACATGAGGAATGGCAAGAAAGAATCAATGAGAAGTCCCCAGACATCATAGCAGTTACAGAAACAAAACTCATGGAGACAATAACAGATGCAATCTTCCCACCAGGATACCAGATCATGAGGAAAGATAGAAGGGGCAGGGGGGGAGGTGGGGTTGCTCTGCTCGTAAAAAACAGATGGAAATTCGAGAAAATGGAAGGAATAGATGAGACGGGAGAAAGAGACTACATAGCAGGTACACTTCAGTCTGGGGAACACAAAGTGGTCATTGCAGTGATGTATAATCCACCTCAGAACTGCAGGAGGCCAAGAGAGGAATATGAAGAGAGCAACAGAGCAATGGTGGACACACTTGCTGAGGTGGCAAGAAGAGCTCACTCCAGCAGAGCAAAGTTGCTGGTTATGGGGGATTTCAACCACAGGGAGATTGACTGGGAAAACCTGGAGCCACATGGGGGTCCCGAAACATGGAGAGCCAGGATGTTGGACGTGGTGCTGGAAAACCTCATGCACCAACATGTTAAGGACACTACCAGAGTGAGAGGGGAGGATGAACCAGCAAGATTGGACCTTGTGTTCACCCTGGGCAGCTCAGATATTGAGGACATCAAGTATGAGAGTCCCCTAGGAACTAGCGACCACGTGGTTCTGTGCTTTGAATACATAGTAGAGCTGCAAGTGGAGAGAATAACAGCAGTTGAATGGGAAAAGCCTGACTATAAAAGAGGGGACTACATAGGGTTGAAGACCTTCCTGCGGGAGGTCCAGTGGGACAGAGAACTGGCAGGAAAGCCAGTAAATGAAATGATGGAATATGTAACAACAAAATGCAAGGAGGCAGTGGAAAGGTTTATTCCCAAGGGCAACAGTAACAACGGGAAGACCAGAACGAGCCCCTGGTTTACCCGACGGTGTAAGGAGGCAAAAACAAAGTGCAATAGAGAATGGAAAAAGTACAGAAGGCAGAGAACACACGAAAATAGGGAGATTAGTCACAGAGCCAGGAATGAGTACGCACAGGTAAGGAGGGAGGCCCAGCGACAGTATGAAAATGACAGAGCATCGAGAATCAAGACTGACCCGAAACTGTTGTATAGCCACATCAGGAGGAAGACAACAGTCAAAGACCAGGTGATCAGATTAAGGACAGAAGGTGGAGAACTCACAAGAAATGATCAGGAGGTATGTGAGGAGCTGAACAGGAGATTTAAGGAAGTTTTTACAGTAGAGACAGGAAGGGCTGTGGGAAGGCAGCACAGAAGGGAACATCAAGAGGGAATATACCAACAAGTGTTGGATGACATACGAACAACTGAGGAGGAGGTGAAGAAGCTCTTAAGTGACCTTGACACCTCAAAGGCGATGAGACCGGACAACATCTCCCCATGGGTCCTAAGAGAAGGAGCAGAGATGCTGTGCGTGCCTCTAACCACAATCTTCAACACATCCCTTGAAACTGGGCAACTACCTGAGAAATGGAAGACAGCTAATGTAGTCCCCATATTTAAGAAAGGAAACAGAAACGAGGCACTAAACTACAGACCTGTGTCTCTGACATGTATTGTGTGCAAAGTCATGGAGAAGATTATCAGGAGGAGAGTGGTCGAACACCTGGAAAGGAACAAGATTATAAATGAAAACCAGCATGGGTTCATGGAAGGCAAATCTTGTATCACAAACCTCCTGGAGTTTTATGACAACGTAACAGAAGTAAGACACGAGAGAGAGGGGTGGGTAGATTGCGTTTTCCTAGACTGCAGGAAGGCCTTTGACACAGTTCCCCACAAGAGATTAGTGCAGAAGCCGGAGGATCAGGCGCACGTAAAAGGGAGGGCACTGCAATGGATAAGAGAATACCTGACAGGGAGGCAGCAACGAGTCATGGTACGTGAAGAGGTATCACAGTGGGCGCCTGTTACGAGCGGGGTCCCACAGGGGTCAGTTCTAGGACCAGTGCTATTTTTGATATATGTGAACGACATGATGGAAGGAATAGACTCTGAAGTGTCCCTGTTCGCAGATGATGTGAAGTTGATGAGAAGAATTAAATCGGACGAGGACGAGGCAGGACTTCAAAGAGACCTGGACAGGCTGGACATGTGGTCCAGCAACTGGCTTCTCGAATTCAATCCATCCAAATGCAAAGTCATGAAGATTGGGGAGGGGCAAAGAAGACCGCAGACAGAGTATAGGCTAGGTGGACAAAGACTACAGACCTCACTCAGGGAGAAAGACCTTGGGGTGACCATAACACCGAGCACATCACCGGAGGCACACATCAACCAAATAACCGCTGCAGCATACGGGCGCCTGGCAAACCTGAGAATAGCGTTCCGATACCTTAATAAGGAATCGTTCAAGACACTGTACACTGTGTATGTTAGGCCCATACTGGAGAATGCAGCACCAGTCTGGAACCCACACCTGGTCAAGCACGTCAAGAAGTTAGAGAAAGTACAAAGGTTTGCAACAAGGCTAGTCCCAGAGCTCAAGGGAATGTCGTACGAGGAAAGGTTAAGGGAAATCGGACTGACGACACTGGAGGACAGAAGGGTCAGGGGAGACATGATAACGACATACAAGATACTGCGGGGAATAGACAAGGTGGACAGAGATAGGATGTTCCAGAAAGGGGACACAGGGACAAGGGGTCACAACTGGAAGCTGAAGACTCAGACGAGTCACAGGGACGTTAGGAAGTATTTCTTCAGTCATATAGTTGTCAGCAAGTGGAATAGCCTAGCAAGTGAAGTAGTGGAGGGAGGAACCATACATAGTTTTAAGAAGAGGTATGACAAAGCTCAGGAAGCAGAGAGAGAGAGGATCCAGTAGCGATCAGTGAAGAGGCGGGGCCAGGAGCTGAGTCTCAACCCCTGCAACCACAATTAGGTGAGTACAATTAGGTGAGTACACACACACACACACACACACACACAGGAAGTGGTATAGTCTGGAAAGTGATGTAGTGGAGGCAGGAACCATACATAGTTTTAAGACGAGGTATGATAAAGCTCATGGTGCAGGGAGAGGGAGGACCTAGTAGCGATTAGTAAAGAGGTGGGTCCAGGAGCCATGACTCGACCCCTACAACCACAAATAGATGAGTACACACACACACAACACACACACACACACACACACACACATGATCATGGTGATCATGGGTGACTTTAACCACAAGGAAATCGATTGGGAGAACTTGAAGCCACATGGGGGCCAACATACATGGAGGACTAAGATGATGGAAGTGGTACTGGAAAACTTCATGTACCAACACGTAAGGGACACTACAAGAGGGAGAGGAGAGGATGAACCAGCAAGACTGGACCTAGTATTCACCTTGAGTAGTGTAGATATTGAGGACATCACATATGAAAGACCCCTTGGGGCCAGCGATCATGTTGTTTTAAGCTTCGAATACACAGTGGAGGGGGAAGCAGGAAGGCCAGGGCGAATGAAGTCAAACTACAAGAAAGGGGACTACACGGGAATGAGGAACTTCCTGAACCAGGTTCAGTGGGACAGAGAACTAGCAGGGAAGCCAGTTAATGAGATGATGGAATATGTAACAACCATGTGCAAGGAGGCTGATGAGAGGTTTGTATCCAAGGGTAACAGGAATAATGAAAAAGCCAGGCTGAGCCCATGGTTCACCCAAAGGTGCAGGGAGGCAAAAACCAAGTGTGCTAGGGAATGGAAGAAATATAGAAGGCAAAGGACCCAGGAGAATAAGGAGAGCAGTCGTAGAGCCAGAAACGAATATGCACAGATAAGAAGGGAGGCCCAATGACAATATGAAAAGGACATAGCAGCGAAAGCCAAATCTAACCCGAAGCTGTTATACAGCCACATCAGGAGGAAAACAACAGTCAAGGACCAGGAAGGAGGAGAGACAAGAAATGACCGTGAAGTATGTGAGGAACTCAACAAGAGATTCAAAGTGTTCACAGAGGAGACAGAAGGGGCTCCAGAAAGATGGAGAGGTGGGGTTCACCACCAAGTGCTGGACACAGTACACACAACCGAGGAAGAAGTGAAGAGGCTTCTGAGTGAGCTAGATACCTTAAAGGCAATGGGGCTGGATAACATCTCTCCATGGGTCCTGAGAGAGGGGAGCAGAGGTGCTATGTGTACCCCTAACAACAATATTCAATACATCTATCGAAACAGGGAGATTGCCGAGGCATGGAAGACAGCAAATGTAATCCCAATCTTTAAAAAAGGAGACAGTCATGAAGCACTAAACTACAGACCAGTGTCACTGACATGTATAGTATGCAAAGTCATGGAGAAGATTATCAGGAGAAGAGTGGTGGAACACATAGAAAGGAATGATCTCATCAACAGCAGCCAACATGGTTTCAGGGACGGGAAATCCTGTGTCACAAACCTACTGGAGTTCTATGACATGGTGACAGCAGTAAGAGAGGAGAGAGAGAGAGGGGTGGGTGGATTGCATTTTCTTGGATTGCAAGAATGCGTATGACACAGTTCCACACAAGAGATTAGTGCAAAAACTGGAGGACCAAGCAGGGATAACAGGGAAGGCACTACAATGGATCAGGGAATACTTGTCAGGAAGACAGCAGCGAGTCATGGTACGTGGCGAGGTGTCAGAGTGGGCGCCTGTGACCAGCGGGGTCAAACAGGGGTCAGCCCTAGGACCAGTGCTGTTTCTGGTATTTGTGAACGACATGACGGAAGGAATAGACTCCGAAGTGTCCCTGTTTGCAGATGACGTGAAGTTGATGGGAAGAATTCATTCGATCGAAGACCAGGCAGAACTACAAAGGGATCTGGACAGGCTGCAGACCTGGTCCAGCAATTGGCTCCTTGAGTTCAACCCCACCAAGTGCAATGTCATGAAGATTGGGGAAGGGCAAAGAAGACCGCAGATGGAATACAGTCTAAGGGGCCAGAGACTACAAACCTCAGTCAAGGAAAAAGATCTTGGGGTGAGTATAACACCAGGCACATCTGAAGTGCACATCAACCAAATAACTGCTGCAGCATATGGGCGCCTGGCAAACCTCAGAACAGCATTCCGACATCTAAATAAGGAATCGTTCAGGACCCTGTACACTGTGTACGTTAGGTCCATATTGGAGTATGCGGCACCAGTTTGGAACCCACACCTAGCCAAGCACGTGAAGAAACTAGAGAAAGTGCAAAGGTTTGCAACAAGACTAGTCCCAGAGCTAAGGGGTATGTCGTACGAGGAGAGGTTAAGGGAAATCAACCTGACGACACTGGAGGACAGGAGAGATAGGGGGAACATGATAACGACATACAAAATACTGAGAGGAGTTGACAAGTTGGACAAAGACAGGATGTTCCAGAGATGGGACACAGCAACAAGGGGACACAGTTGGAAGTTGAAGATACAGATGAATTACAGGGATGTTAGGAAGTATTTCTTCAGCCACAGAGTAGTCAGCAAGTGGAATAGTTTGGGAAGCGATGTAGTGGAGGCAGGATCCATACATAGCTTTAAGCAGAGGTATGATAAAATTCACGGTTCATGGAGTGACCTAGTAGCTACCAGTGAAGAGGTGGCGCAAGGAGCTTGGACTCGACCCCTGCAACCTCAACTAGGTGAGTACAACTAGGTGAGTACACACGCACACAAGTATTTAAGGGAACAAGGGATGGCTTGTTGTAGAAGGTAGCAAGGGAAGAAAGGCTCAAGAGCACAATGGAACTAGAGTGGGAGAAAAAGCTAAACAAGGTTTGTGTCACAGAGAGCAAGAAGTGGGAGTTACAATTAGTAGCTGCTGAGGTAAAGATGTAAAGATGTAAAGATAGGATCACAGTGCTGGGAACAGAACCATCAGTAGATAGCAAGGGAACTGAAGGAGGAGAGAGAGCTAAGAAACCACTTAAGCAATGTAAAGTAAAAGGACACAAGTGCAACTAATGTTACATTTTATTGTGGCAACGTTTCGCTCTACAGGAGCTTAGTTAAACCGTTACAAAGAGTACATGGACACAGAGAGTATATATAGGCTCAGATTGAGATGCAATACTAGTGGTAGTAGTAGTAGTCGTAGTGAAATAAGTTGTAGTAGTAGAAGTAGTAATACAATATGGTAGAACAGTTAACTTGCACATGAGTAAAAGAATATAAAATCTATTACTTGGGTAACAAAAATAGGTTAGACAAATATTTCTATTGGAGATTGAATTAGAGGCAACCTGTTTCAATGTTCATTCTCTGTAATGTGCTTGTGTAGTATTAACAGGAGAGACTATGTGATGGCAGGGTTTACAGTTTTCAAGAGGATTCTTACTAAGACTTCAGAGATGGCGAAACTGCCTTTGTTTTGTTTAACTGTATTAGAAACAGCGATTAGTGCTGATTCAAGACGCTTGTGTCTGCAGAAATTAGTTTCTTTGATCACTAATCGGGCGTCCCTGAATTTCATGAGATGACTGGTGGAATTTTAGTGTTACATGCAGGCCTTTGTTCAAGTTATCGTTCCTACATGCATAAATGTATTCATTAGGGCGGGTTTTGAGGTTTCTTGTTGTTTCACCTACAAAAATCCTGTCGCAGCCTCCACAGGGTATAGTGTAAACTCCTGCGTTGACTGGTTCATGGTGCTTGGATTTTGTCCTGGTGAGATCCTTTATTGAAGTGCTGGAAGCGATGGCGACTCTGGTGTTAGCTTCTGAAAGTACTTTAGAAACGTTCAAAGCAACCTGGCTGTTGGGAAGAATTGTAACTTTGTTGGGAGTGGTGTTGGTACGTGGAAAATTAATGATCTGAAGAGCTGTATTTTTGCAATCTTTGATGAAAACGGAAGGAAATTGTATATCAGTGAAGGTTTGGTGAATGTATGTACATTCCTCTTCAAGAAACTCAGGACTGCAAATTCGGTATTATGCTCTTAGGAAAAATCCGATGATGATGCCTCTTTTTGTCTTAGTATCTTGACTGGAATAGAAGTGTGTGAGGTCATTTTTATTTGTAGGTTTCCGGTAAACTTGAAATCTTAGGTTATCTACTTTGTGAATTAGGAATAACAGGCTCTACAAACAAACCAACGGCATGGGTATGGCGTTCCCTATCAGTGCCGTCTTAGCCAACTTATACATGGAACACCTAGAGGCTGAACACTTCGCTAACATCATCCCCTCAAGCGTCACTTGGTTACATTACGTGGACGACCTCCTCGTAATAACTCCCGGACGTTTTGATGTACGGAATCTTCAGACAAGGCTCAACGCAGTTGAACCAGCGATCCAGTTTACACAAGAAGAAAAGTCCAATGACAAGCTACCTTTCCTAGACGTCCTCATTCACAAAGTAGACAACAACCTAAGATTTCAAGTTTACCGGAAACCTACAAGAGAGAGAGAGAAATAAAGAAAGCAGACACTGTGCGCCTCTATCAGTCTTCAACAATTCTATTAAAACTGGGCAACTGCCTTAGGTGTTAAAATCAACTAATGTAATCCAAATTTTTAATACAGGAGACAGACAGGCAGCATTAAAATACAAATCAGTGTTGATTACATGTATAATATGTAAGGTCATGGGGAAAGGCACAGACTCATGCATGACAACCTGCACGGTTTCAGGAAGGAAAATTCTGCATTACAAGCCATTTGGAAGGATGGGCAGACTGCTTTTTCCTTGAGTTTTTGAAAACTTTCGACATAGTATCACACTGGATACTAATTGAAAAGCTAAAATCGCAGGCAGGATTCACAGGGAGGGTGCTGCAGTAGATCAGGGAGTTTCTCACAGGATGGAAAAAAAACATGTGATGGAATAAGACGAGGTGTCAGAGTAGGCGCATGTCTTGAGAGGGGTTCCACAATGGTCAGTCCTAGGGCCTGGGCTGTTTGTTGTATATGTGAATGAAATGACAAAAGGGATAGATTCAGAGGTGTCCATTTTCGCAGAGGATTTGAAACTAAAGAGGAGAATACAAGTGGAGGTGGATAAAGTAAGTCTACAAGGGGATCTGAACAGACTGCAAGCCTGGTCCGATAAATGGCTCCTGGAGTTTATTCTCAGCAAGTGCAAAGTAATGAATCTCGGCGAAGGACAACGAAGACCGCAGACAGAATACAGCTTAAGACGTCAAAAGCATCATACCGAGCTCACATCAACTAAATAACTGCTGCAGCATATGGGCGCCTGCCAAACCTAAAATTTCGACATCTGAGTAAGGATTCACTCAAGAAACTGTACACTGTGTAGGTCTGGCCCATACTGGAGTATGCAGCACCAGTTTGGAACCCACACCTGGTCAAACATGTCAAGAAACTAGAGAAGGTGCAACAAGGCTAGTCCCAGAGCTAAGGGATATGCCGTATGAGGAGAGGATAAGGAAAATCAACCTGAAGACACTCGTATTGTTAGGAAGTGGAAAAATCTAGACAGTATTGTAGTGGAGGTAGGATTAATACATAGCTTTAAGAAAAGGTTCCATCAAACTTATTGAGAAGGGAGATAATGGAGCTAGTAGCGACTAGCAAAGAGGCGGGCCCAGGAGCATGAATCAACCCCTGGAACCACAACTAGATGAGTAAACACACACACACACACACACACCACACACACACACACACACACACACACACACACACAATAAAAAATAAGCGTGAGAAGTAGTACGAAAGAATCATGGACCCATCTCAAGACATCATAATAAATGTGCTACTGGAAAACCTCATTCATCAACATGTTAGAGACACTACCAGAGAGAGAACAGAGGATGAATCAGAAAAGCTTGACCAAATATTCAATTTGAGTATATCAGTTATTGGTGACATCACACATGAAAGGCACCAAGGATCTAGTGATCGTGTCGTGAGCATCAAATACATTGTTGAGTTAAAAGTAGAGAGAGAAGCAGCCAGAGAGAGAGAACTGGTGGGAAAAGCCGTGAATGAAATGATGGAATATGTGGCTATAAAATGCAAAGAGGCGGAGAAGAGGTTTGTACCTAATAGCAGAAGAATCAATGGGAAGACCAGAACGATCCGTTGGGTCACCCAAAGTTGTAGAGAGGCCAAAATTAAGTGTGCTAGAGAATGGAAAAAGAATAGAAGACAAAGGACCCAGCAAAATATGGAGTTTAGCCGAAGAGCAAGAAATGAATATGCACAGATAAGGCGGGAGGCCCAGTGGCAGTACAAGACTGACATAACATCGAAAGTCAAATATAACCCAAAGCTGTTGTACAGCCACATCAGGAGGAAAACAACAGTCAAGGAACAGGTAATCAGGTATGTGAAGAGCTAAACACGAAACTTAGGAAGTATTTTCAGTGGAGACAGACAGGACTACAGTAAACCGAAATGGTATGGTACACTAACAGATGCTGACCACAATACACACAATCGAGGAGGAAGCAAAAAAGCTGCTAAGTGAATCAGATACCTCAAAGTCGGTGGGGCAGGACATCTCTCCGTGGGTCCTGAGAGAGAGCAACAGAGGCGCTGTGTGTACCACAAACAACAGTCTTCAACACATCTATCGAAACAGTGTAACTAACTGAGGTGTGGAAGACAATATAGCCCTTATCTTCAAGAAAGGAACAGGCAGGCAGCATTAAACTACAGACCAGTGTCAATGATATGTATAAGATGTAAAGTCATGGTGAAGGATATCAGGAAAAGACTGGTGGAACAAGTAGAGAGGAATGAGCTTACACACGATAACCAGCACGGATTTAGGGAGGGGAAATCATGTGTCACAAACCTACTGGGGTTTTACTAAAAGGAGACAGGAGGGACAGAGGAATAGCTGGGGAGGGGACGTACACTGCATTTTCTTAGACTGAAGGTTTCCAACATAGTTCCGCACAAGAGATTAGTGCAAAGGATAGAGGGTAAGAAGGCACTGCAATGGATCAGAGAATACCTGACAGGAAGGAAACAATGAGACACGGTACGTGACGAGGTGTCAGAGTGGGCGCCTATGACGATCGGCGTATCACAACGGTCAGTCCTATGACCCGTGCTGTTTCTGGTATATGGGAATGACATGATGGAGGAATAGATTCCGAGGTGCGCCTGTCTGCACACGACGTGAAGCTAATGCGGAGAATTCAAGTTGAAGACGATGTGGTAGAACTATAATGTGATCTGGACAGGCTGCAGACCTTGTCCAACAGCTGGCTCCTAGAGTTTAGCCCCACTAAGTGCAGTCATAAAGATTGGTGCAGGTCAAAGAAGACCGTAGACAGAGTACATACTAAGGGGCCAAATCCCACTGAAGGAAAACGATCATGGGGTGAGTATAATACCGAGCACATCTCCTGAGGTGCACATCAACCAAATAACTGCAGCAGCATATGGGCGCCTGGCAAACCTAAGAACAGCGTTTCGACATCTTAGCAAGGAATCGTCCAAGACTCTATACAACGCGTACGTCACGCCCATATTGGAGTATGCAGCACCAGTACGGAATCCACATTAATAAGGGAGGCAGGATCCATATAGAGCTTGAAGAGAAGAGAAGATTAAACTCATGGAGGAGGGAGAGAGTGGACCTAGCAGTGACAAGCGAATAGACGGAGCCAGGAGCTATGAATTGACCCCTGAAACCACAACTAGGTGAGTTCAGATAAATGAGTACACACATACACATACACACACACACACACACACACACGCACACACACACACACACACACACACACACATGCATCCCATCAAAATATTCTTTCAGCATAATAAAGAGGAGGTAGGTGAGAACAATATCAAGGAAGGTATGAGAGACGTGAGTGCAGGATGACCGGCCACAAATGGAAAGTAAACACATGACCTATGTAATGACGGAACTTTGTCAGTGTAAGTGAAACACTTCCTCAGTGTGAGTGAAGTGGAATGAAACACTTCCCCAGTGTAAGTGGAGTGAAACACTTCCTCAGTGTGAGTGAAGTGGAGTGAAACACTTCCTCAGTGTGAGTGAAGTGAAACACTTCCTCAGTGTGAGTGAGACACTTCCTCAGTGTGAGTGAAGTGGAGTGAAACACTTCCTCAGTGCGAGTGAAGTGGAATGAAACACTTCCTCAGTGTGAGTGAAGTGGAGTGAAACACTTCCTCAGTGTGAGTGAAGTGAAACACTTCCTCAGTGTGAGTGAAGTGGAGTGAAACACTTCCTCAGTGTGAGTGAAGTGAAACACTTCCTCAGTGTGAGTGAAACACTTCCTCAGTGTGAGTGAAGTGGAGTGAAACACTTCCTCAGTGTGAGTGAAGTGGAGTGAAACACTTCCTCAGTGCGAGTGAAGTGGAATGAAACACTTCCTCAGTGTGAGTGAAGTGGAGTGAAACACTTCCTCAGTGTGAAGGAAGTGAAACACTTTAGAAACTACAATTGCACCCTCCACAAACACACAAACACAACTGTGTAACACACAAACACAACTGTGTAACACACAAACACAACTGTGTAACACACAAACACAACTGTGTAACACACAAACACAACTGTGTAACACGCACACGCAACTACACGTGAGCATATAAACACGGACACACAGATATACATGAGAAAACACACACAGTCAACTGTACACATAAACAAAGACGAGCGTACACATGGACACGTCATAAAAGATGTAAAATAAAATGATTAGAAAAGAGATATAACAAAAATAAATTATTTTGTAAATAACATGACTACAAAACATACATAGTTATACTAAAAATATGATATATTATGTATATACATACATAGGAAACGTAAAACGTCGTAGAAATATTTAGATTAATACATATGTATTCAATGCAGACGGTAATGAAGGAATTTCTGGCTGATTTATCAATACTTTTAGAGTAAAAACCATAACTGGGTATTCAAGGTGTTTTTTTCAGAAGAGCAATTGATCTGACACTAAACGTGACTGACACCAGAAGTAACTGACACCAGACATGATTGACATTTGAAGTGACTGGCGCCAGTGGTAACTTTCACCAGATTGCTGTTCGATTCCCCGACAGTGTCCTGGCCCGGGTCTTGTCAATGTGGTGACCAGCCAGATCCGAGTGTCTTCAGAGGTGACTAGAATCAGTGGTAACTTTGTAAGATTCACTTAAAGTTCCCTGGAACTAGATGTGACTGCCATCACAGGTGACAGTGCTTGACAAATAATGACTGGAAACCTTGAAGATACACTATAAAGATAGGTGACTGTTAGAACAAGTTAATGTCAAGTAGAGAGACAGTAGAGCTAACGTAGATCAATAACAACTGCAGAGGGTAACAATGTGTCTCCTCTCAATAAAAAAAAACATTACTACCTCAATAACACATATTAGTACAAGTATGGCTTATGAATCAGCAGTAATACATACATCCTAATTAACTATTAAGTTCTGGAGAGTGAGTCTGCTACCGTGGTGGGATTGCTTAATATATGCTTGCCAGACCCATCTCATTAACCGAGTGTTCCTATTATGCGTGGAGTTCAGGTATATTAGGCGATTGTGGCCGCTGTACACCTGAACCACTTACAGTCAGGAGACATTTTAATATGGAAGTGCTCAGGACCTTTTTGTTTTTTAGAGGTTGAGTAGGCTTGATGACGTGGCTCCAGCTTGGTAGAGAAGCCACAGGATGAAGGATGCAAAAGTTATGACACAGGATGAAGGATGCCCAAGTTATGCCACAGGATCAAGGATGCTCAAGTTACGACACAGAATCAAGGATGCTTATGTTATGTCACAGGATCAAGGATGCTCAAGTTATGACACAGGATCAAGGATGCTCAAGTTATGACACAGGATGAAGGATGCTCAAGTTATGACACAGGATCAAGGATGCTAAAGTTATGACACAGGATCAAGGATGCAAAATTATGACACAGAATCAAGGATGCTCAAGTTATGCCACAGGATGAAGATGCCCAAGTTATGCCACAGGATGAAGGATGCCCAAGTAATGCCACGGGATGAAGGATACCCAAGTTATGACATAGGATGAAGGATGCCCAGTTCGCACATTACATGCATCATCTCGTAAAAGAAAAGAGCGGGAATAACATTACCAAGAAAACAGAACGTTTCCCTCAGTCAACATAACAGTGGAAACAGTCAACACAGTACTACCAAGCAAACAGTCAACACAGTACTACCAAGCAAACAGTCAACACAGTACTACCAAGCAAACAGTCAACACAGTACTACCAAGCAAACAGTCAACACAGTACTACCAAGCAAACAGTCAACACAGTACTACCAAGCAAACAGTCAACACAGTACTACCAAGCAAACAGTCAACACTACAGTACTACCAAGCAAACAGTCAACACAGTACTACCAAGCAAACAGTCAACACAGTACTACCAAGCAAACAGACAACACAGTACTACCAAGCAAACAGTCAACACAGTACTACCAAGCAAACAGTCAACACAGTACTACCAAGCAAACAGTCAACACAGTACTACCAAGCAGTCAACACAGTACTACCAAGCAAACAGTCAACACAGTACTACCAAGCAAACAGTCAACACAGTACTACCAAGCAAACAGTCAACACAGTACTACCAAGCAAACAGTCAACACAGTACTACCAAGCAAACAGACAACACAGTACTACCAAGCAAACAGTCAACACAGTACTACCAAGCAAACAGTCAACACAGTACTACCAAGCAAACAGTCAACACAGTACTACCAAGCAAACAGTCAATACAGTACTACCAAGCAAACAGTCAATACAGTACTACCAAGCAAACAGTCAACACGGTACTACCAAGCAAACAGTCAACACGGTACTACCAAGCAAACAGTCCACACAGTACTACCAAGCAAACAGTTAACACAGTACTACCAAGCAAACAGTCAACACAGTACTACCAAGCAAACAGTCAACACAGTACTACCAAGCAAACAGTCAATACAGTACTACCAAGCAAACAGTCAACACAGTACTACCAAGCAAACAGTCAACACAGTACTGCCAAGCAAACAGTCAACACAGTACTACCAAGCAAACAGTCAACACAGTACTACCAAGCAAACAGTCAACACAGTACTACCAAGCAGTCAACACAGTACTACCAAGCAAACAGTCAACACAGTACTACCAAGCAAACAGTCAACAAAGTACTACCAAGCAAACAGTCAATACAGTACTACCAAGCAAACAGTCAACACAGTACTACCAAGCAAACAGTCAACACAGTACTACCAAGCAAACAGTCAACACAGTACTACCAAGCAAACAGTCAATACAGTACTACCAAGCAAACAGTCAGCACAGTACTACAAAGCAAACAGTCAACACAGTACTACCAAGCAAACAGTCAGCACAGTACTACCAAGCAAACAGTCAGCACAGTACTACCAAGCAAACAGTCAGCACAGTACTACCAAACAGTCAACACAGTACTACCAAGCAAACAGTCAATACAGTACTACCAAGCAAACAGTCAGTACAGTACTACCAAGCAAGCAGTCAACACAGTACTACCAAGCAGTCAGCGCAGTACTACCAAGCAAACAGTCAACACAGTACTACCAAGCAAACAGTGAATACAGTACTACCAAGCAAACAGTCAATACAGTACTACCAAGCAAGCAGTCAACACAGTACTACCAAGCAGTCAGCGCAGTACTACCAAGCAAACAGTCAACACAGTACTACCAAGCAAACAGTGAATACAATACTACCGAGCAAACAATGACGTATTTCAGTAAGTCTAGACAGTACCTCTAAGCAGTTAAAATGAAACTACCTTTCAACAGCTTACTAAAAATCAATGAGTCAAGAGATAACTTCCCCTCAAACACTCAGTGTTTACACACAATATTCTAGCAGACCACAGCTGCCACCAGTGAGCAAATAATAATGTAGATGAGGACAACGCGGATTTCCAGAAGGTGTTTTACAAATGCAATCATGGAATATGAAATAAAATTGGCCCATTTGGTACAAGGGAAAAAAGTAGGCAAATGTATATTCAATTTTCGGACGAAAAGACCACAAAGAAGAGTAGTAAGCGAAGCGGAGTCTAGATACATGTATGTAACGGACTGACAAAACTCCTGGAGAGCTGAACGTTGCCAGAAAAAAAGTAACATTACATGTACTTGTGTCCTTTTACTTAATATCAGAATCTAGGTATACCGTAATGGAAAACCCTCAATATCCCCGTCCATAGAGCCCTTGCGCATTTACTGGTTTTTTTATCCTGATAACATATACAGATACATAAAAGAGCCACAATTTTGAAACATCATTTGCAGATGGTGTGAATATAAGCATGAAGTCTCACTCAGTACATGACACGAAAAAATTGCCAGAGAATGTAAACAAAGTCTTCCCTGGGACAGCAGAACACACCATGCTGTGGAATGGTAATAAATTCCAACTGGTCAGAAATGGAAAAAGTGTGGACTCCAAAAGGTCATTGTACATAAACCCGATGAGGACCACCTAACACAACGAAAGGTAGGCGTGAAAGACCTGGGTGTAATAATGTCGGCTGATCTATCATTATGGGAACACAATAATGCAAATGTTGCGAAAACTAGAAAAGTGAATGAACAATTAGAATGTTCAGAAATATTGTCAGTGGTGGCAGTATCTGAATAACTTGCCTCTCGCCTGGAGTGCTGTCAGGCAGTGACTGTTCCTCTCAGGATAGAAGAGATATTTATTTGAGGCAAAACAAACACCATTTACTTCCCTCATAGTGACAAAACTTAAATAAACAGCACTTAGGAGCACGATACTTATGACGATGTTTCCGTCCGACTCGGAAAATTAACAAGTCACATAAAGTCGCTAAGATACATCAAAGTTTCAGTGTACTAAACGACTGTTGTTTATATATTCTTCCAGCCACAGAATTATGACATTTTATTCTCATATTGTCAGTAAACTATTTGACTACAGGATCGCATAAAAGTACTGAATATGTATTTTCTGGAGAGGACTGGAGAGAGAAATATGGCAACAATATACAAGGATCAAATTGGACTACCATCTTCCAAACCTATACCTTACCAAAAAAAAGTATTGTAGTAAGAGATATGGCATTGTAAAATAAACCCAGTGAGGAACAGGGGCGCCCAGGACACAGTGTGACGTCCCTGTATCACCATGCATGGGATGGGACTGTTGAATATAATAATAATAATAATAATAATAATAATAATAATAATAATAATAATAATAATAATAATAATAATAATATCTTTAATTACTACAAGTACATGTACAAGGTATACAGGCCTAGCTGACATCAGTGACATACTACTATATAGAAAGCCCCTTGTTATGTAGAGCATTTCCTGCAAATTACGTCAGTTTTGTCCCAGGATGCAACCCACGCCAGTCGACTAACACCCAGGTACCCAGTTTACTGATGGATGAACATAGACAACTGGTGTAAGGAATAATGTCCAATGTTTTCACCCCTTCGCCGGGAATCGATCCCGGACACTCACCGTGTGAAGCGAAAGCTTTTTCCACCAGGCCACGAGGCACCTGTAAAATTGTAGGAGCAAGTGCAATCTTGAAGAGGACAGTAAATCACTGCTTGCACCAACAGATCAACTGGGTTCTGATGAACAGGTATGTCAGCCAACAGCAAAAGCTTGCTTGACTAGGAGAGCGCCAGTCAAGCCATACAACAGGCCAGTGAAGCCATGCCACAAGCCAGTCAAGCCATGCCACAGGCCAGTCAAGCCATGCCACAGGCCAGTCAAGCCATGCCACAGGCCAGTCAAACCATGCCACAGGCCAGTCAAGCCATGCCATAGGCCAGTCAAGCTAAGCCACAGGCCAGTGAAGCCATGCCACAAGCCAGTGAAGCCATGCCACAGGCCAGTGAAGCCATGCCACAGGCCAGTCAAACCATGCCACAGGCCAGTCAAGCCATGGCATAGGCCAGTCAAGCTAAGCCACAGGCCAGTGAAGCCATGCCACAAGCCAGTGAAGCCATGCCACAGGCCAGTCAAACCATGCCACAGGCCAGTCAAACCATGCCACAGGCCAGTCAAGCCATGCCACAGGCCAGTCAAGCCAAGCCACAGGCCAGTGAAGCCAAGCCACAGGCCAGTGAAGCCATGCCACAA
This sequence comes from Cherax quadricarinatus, assembly GCF_026875155.1. Taxonomy (NCBI): domain Eukaryota; kingdom Metazoa; phylum Arthropoda; class Malacostraca; order Decapoda; family Parastacidae; genus Cherax; species Cherax quadricarinatus. The sequence goes on from NC_069459.1 coordinate 29,293,517, forward strand.
GCCGGTCAAGCCATGCCACAGGCCAATAAAGCCATGCCACAAGCTAGTCAAGCCATGCCACAGGCCAGTCAAGCCATGCCACAGGCCAGTCAAGCCATGCCACAGGCCAGTCAAGCCATGACACAAGCCCGTCAAGCCATGACACAAGCCAGTCAAGCCATGCCACAGGCCAGTCTGCAGGAGTAACAAGACTTTTGAAATCTGTCACAGATGTGTCTGGATAGCCTTCATGACTAAGATATCATTTATATGTAAAAATATCTTTTATGTGTTTGAATATCCTTCGTGTCAATGAATCTTTATATTTTAGGATATTTTAAATTTATTTTAGATGGAGATATATTTCAAGTGACAATGTAACATTCTTGTATCAAGATAGCCTTCGTACCTATGATATCCATTTGGATACCCATGACATGTTACCTTATTCCTCGTTTGATAGGATTATCATTATTTTTTTGGATATCCTACGCCTGTCAGGATATCTAGGATGTGTCACTATACCCTTAATTAATGTTCATAAATTTTCATGCACCAGAATATAATTAGTGTGTCTTGATATCCTTCAAGTGTCAGACTATCCCTCGTGTGCCAGGATGTCAGTTCATGTGTGTCACAATAGCATCAGGGAATCCTCCATGTGTCGTGATATCCTTCAAGTTTCAAGCACCCATATCCCCTGTGTGAGGATATCCTTCATGGATCACGTGTCAGAATATCCATCGTGTATCTGGAATAGGATATACATCATGTGTCAGGATATCCTTCAAGCTTCACGATATCAACCCTGGCAGTGAGGCGCGTCAGTTTCCTGGATGTGCGACACTGCTAACTGGTGATTACAAGCTTGAGTCGCCTGACTTAATTTTAATCTCATATGATCCATCATATTAGTAGTGAGTCCTGTCTGGAATTACTGTGTCAAGGAACGTGATGCATTACTGTGTCAAGGAACGTGATGCATTACTGTGTCAAGGAACGTGATGCATTACTGTGTCAGAACGTGATGCATTACTGTGTCTAAGTATGTGATATGTATGTGATACATTACTGTGTCTATGTGATGCATTACTGTGTATAAGTGATACAGTACTGTGTATGTATGTGATACATTACTGTGTCTATGTATGTGATACAGTACTATGTGATACAGTACTATGTGATACAGTACTGTCTATGTGATACAGTACTGTCTATGTATGTGATACAGTACTGTCTATGTGATACAGTACTATGTGATACAGTACTGTCTATGTGATACAGTACTGTCTATGTATGTGATACAGTACTGTCTATGTGATACAGTACTATGTGATACAGTACTGTCTATGTGATACAGTACTGTCTATGTGATACAGTACTGTATGTGATACAGTACTGTCTATGTGATACAGTACTGTCTATGATGTACAGTACGTACTATGTTATTGTATGTGATACAGTACTGTCTATGTATGTGATACAGTACTATGTATGTGATACAGTACTATGTATGTGATACAGTACTGTCGTATGTGATACAGTACTGTCTATGTGATACAGTACTGTCTATGTATGTGATACAGTACTTTGTATGTGATACAGTACTATGTATGTGATACATTACTGTGATAATAATAACTTTTCCACATTGTAAATATAATGGTGAAGGAAATACATGGGTAATTAAAAATTAGCCTCTGGTGTTTGCCATTCCAGTTATTTACTCAATTTTCCTTTTTCGTGAGACTTAATTCACAACCACGTACAAAAGTCCTTTAATTAAGCTCTTGTGTTCGTAATTTCCACTAACATAATTCTCCATGAGGACGAGTTGCTCATGTATTGAAGGCTGCTGGACACCTCCAAGAAAGTATTTTATTGCAACGAGAAATATCAGAATATTCAGGCGGATACAGACATAACTTCTCCGCTGCATTAAAAATTAATCTATTACTAACAAAAAATTAGAGAAATCTTTCAGTCTTCATTTAAATTTTATTTATATTTATTATTGATGTTATAATACAGTCGGCTATGTACTTGCAAATTGCAACACAAAAATAAAACTATAAATACAACCATCTGTGGACGATTGAAGAGTTAAAAGGAAAAGAGATGTTAACATATATTTATGAATTAAACACATGTAGAACACTTAGTATATTTACTGTGGAAAGGTTTTGCCCACCAATGGCTTTCTTATTCCAGTACAAAGAAGAACTGGACTGCGGAAGCCACTGGTTAGCGAAACGTTTAGTTAATATACTCAAGTTTTGCATTATTGTCTAATTTATCAACCTGTTGGCTCTCTGAACCATTTATCTACATTCCTGTCAGACACAACAGCATCTTGGGAGCTTGATAGTTAATTTTACTCCTTTCCTACCTAAAGATATGATCTACTTCCACTTGTGGATTTATCCCAGGTGACACCTTCTTCGTCTGCCTCTCCTCACCTGTCTGCAGTACGTAAGTTCCTTCTCTGCTCATATCCTGTACTCCAAACATGATTGATGGACTGATTACATTGACTGCAGACTGAGGGATTAATTACCTTAAACTTCTGATCTTCATTCTTCTCTGTATTAGACTGAAGGAAGTCACTGGCTGGCGAAAGTTTTCCTAAAATATACTTATTGAAAAGTAAACAAAGTATTTATACAACCATTTCTCCGTCTTTTGTTTACAATATGCTAACTTATCATAATAAACTAATAGGAAGAAATATGGGTGCATGGTTGTCAATCATACTTTACATAGGTAGCACCTCAGTGTACGAACTCAGTACAAAGGAAGGAATGGTCCCAAATCTGCACACAGAAATCACTCCCTACTAAAGTAAAAGACTGGGCAGGCGATGCAAAATGCCGCCAATAAAAAGTAGGGGCGCCATTGGTATACTAAGAGAAAACACCATAAGTGTCCGGGGCCCAAAACTGTTCAACAGCCTCCCATCAAGCATTAGGGGAATTACCAATAAACCCCTGGCTGCCTTCAAGAGAGAGCTGGACAGATACCTAAAGTCAGTGCCGGATCAGCCGGGCTGTGGCTCGTACGTCGGACTGCGTGCGGCCAGCAGTAACAGCCTAGTTGATCAGGCCCTGATCCATCGGGAGGCCTGGTCATGGACCGGGCCGCGGGGGCGTTGATCCCCGGAATAACCTCCAGGTAACCTCCAGGTAAAGGTGACACGAATGAGGTGTCAGATAGGTGCACGAATAAAACACCATTAGCACCAGCGGGATGGTATCTTAGTGCACGAATGCGCCATCGGGAGTGTGTGTGTGTGGGGGGGGGGAGGCGTAGAGCCTTCAACACCAGAAGGATATGAGAGGCCTTACTGTTATGTACAAGGCCAATATTGTCAAAGTACCACACTTGGCTCCACTCCGAGTACAGGGAGAAGTGAGCTTCTACACAACAAGACGGACAGCAAGTAGCAACTGCACTCTGACTGCACCCTTCTCCTGAAGATCACTTCGTCCATGATCATCTACTCCTAGGACAACTGTAGCAACATAAAGAAATCAACGAAATAAAGTCAGATGACCTAATGAAATCGCAGGTTCACAGATCGCTTAAACACAACCTGTACCTTATTTGTATATCTGATGTTGGTAACAGCTCTTAGCTTGTAAATAAAATTAAAAACCCTTAACCTAACTTGGTAAAACTCCAAGTAAAAAAGAGATAGATAGATAGATAGATAAATAGACAGATAGAGACCACAGTATATGAGGTCGTAAACAGGAATCAAGACAAAAACAGGCTAAAATTGTAGACCAGAATATGCAAATTGCCTGTTTAGATGAGCAAGATTTGCATTCAATTTACAGCGACCAGCTGTCCTGCAGCTACCCAGTGGCTGTACAGCAGCTACCCAGTGGCTGTACAGCAGCTACCCAGTGGCTGCACAGCAGCTACCCAGTGGCTGTACATCACCTACCCAGTGGCTGCACAGCAGCTACCCAGTGGCTGTACATCAGCTACCCAGTGGCTGTACTGCAACAATTACATCCCTAATTTCATTTGTTGCAACACTTTCATCCCCAAATATCTTTCTCTCTGCCCATCTTTCTCTCGACGTCACATCGTCACGTTACGATAAAATACCTATAAGCAAAAACCTTATGTAATATTTTTGTGAACTACAGTGGAATTTTCAACTTGCAGCCACTGGAGTGTTGACAGTGGTGTTTCAGTTACCACTGATCCTTTATGTACAATAACATGTAATATTTCTGGTTGAGTTTGGAAAGACAGACAGACAGACAGACACACACACACACACACACACACACACACACACACACACACACACACACACACACACACACACAATCAGAAACATCTGCCCTACATCGTTTCTGCTGAACCAAGGTATATTCTATTGCAATCATGCATTGTGGTACTTAATACGGCATTTGCCTGCAATAAATTATGGCATCTCTCATACTGTAAGACTGATTCCATCTAGAGAATTCAGCTGAGGTATGATAAAGCTCACGATTCAGGGAGAGTGACCTAGTAGCGACCAGTGAAGAGGCGGGGCCAGGAGCTAGGACTCGACCTCTGCAACCTCAACTAGGTAAGTACAACTAGGTGAGTACTAGTCTCTACGGTCTCTATTGGCTTCTTTACCACTTTAAATCCCTTCAACAAGACATAATTGCTAAGTTGTAAATTACAATTAACTTATATGTTTGGTTGACAGTGAGAGCCGCGTTCTTCACCATAAAGTTTCGCGAATTTAAGTGTGATTGAAGAAGAATGTAAAGATTCAGGTAGATATACTGTGCCCATAAATACATAGTCATAACCACTTGATAAAAGTACACATGTTATTATCTTTATAAATTTGCTTAATATTGATATAAGATAAGTTGATGTTTTTGGCATACATTATAGAAAGCTTGACATACGTTATAGTAAGCTTGACATACGTTATAGTAAGCTTGACGTACGTTATAGTAAGCTTGACATACGTTATAGTAAGCTTGACATATGTTATAGAAAGTTCGGCATACGTTATAGTAAGCTTGACATACGTTATAGTAAGCTTGACATACGTTATAGTAAGCTTGACATATGTTATAGAAAGCTCGGCATACGTTATAGTAAGCTTGACATACGTTATAGTAAGCTTGACATATGTTATAGAAAGCTCGGCATACGTTATAGTAAGCTTGACATACGTTATAGTAAGCTTGACATATGTTATAGAAAGCTTGACATACGTTATAGTAAGCTTGACATACGTTATAGTAAGCTTGACATATGTTATAGAAAGCTTGACATACGTTATAGTAAGAACATAAGAACATAAGAAAGGAGGATCACTGCAGCAGGCCTGTTGGCCCATACTAGGCAGGTCCTTTACAATCCATCCCACTAACAAAACATTTGCTCAACCCAATTTTAATGCTACCCAAGAAATAATCTCAGATAACTCTATCTACTCATTTGCAAGTCCCAATCAGATCCAACCCCTCTCACTCATGTATTTATCCAACCTAAATTTGAAACTACCCAAAGTCCTAGCCTCAATAACCCAACTAGGTAGACTGTTCCACTCATCAACTACCCAATTTCCAAACCAATACTTTCCTATGTCCTATCTAAATCTAAACTTGTCTAATTTAAATCCATTACTGCGGGTTCTCTCTTGGAGAGACATCCTCAAGACCTTATTAATATCCCCTTTATTAATACCCATCTTCCACTTATACACTTCGATCATGTCTCCCCTCATTCTTCGTCTAACAAGTGAATGTAATTTAAGAGTCTTCAATCTTTCTTCATAAGGAAGATTTCTAATGCTATGTATTAATTTAGTCATCCTACGCTGAATGTTTTCTAACGAATTTATGTCCATTTTGTAATATGGAGATCAGAATTGAGCTGCATAATCTAGGTGAGGCCTTACTAATGATGTATAAAGCTGCAGTATGACCTCTGGACTTCTGTTGCTTACACTTCTTGATATAAATCCCAGTAATCTATTTGCCTTATTACGTATGCTAAGGCATTGCTGTCTTGGTTTAAGGTTGTTGCTCACCATAACCCCCAAGTCCTTTTCGCAATCTGTATGGATAAGTTCTACATCATTTAACTTATAAGTGCTAGGGTTATGGGCACTCCCAAGCTTCAGAACCTTGCATTTATCTACATTGAACTGCATCTGCAACTTTTCTGACGAAGAATAGAGTTTGTTTAAATCCTCCTGAAGTTCCCTAACATCTACGTTTGAATCAATTATCCTACCTATCTTTGTGTCATCGGCGAATTTGCCCATATCACTAGTAATTCCCTCATCAAGATCATTGATATATATTATAAACAACAACGGGCCCAAGACTGATCCCTGTGGAACACCACTTGTTACTGATCCACACTCGGATTTAACCCCATTTATGGACACTCTCTGCTTCCTGTCTGTGAGCCATGATTCGATCCACGAGAGCACCCTTTCCCCAATGCCATGAGCTGCCACTTTCTTTAACAGTCTAATCTAAGTAAATAATATCAAATTCTTTATCGTGGTCAACAGCCTCAAAAGCTTTACTGAAGAAAGTTAATAAATTAGTTAGACAAGACCGGCCTCTCGTGAATCCATGCTGAGTATCATTAATCAAGCTATGCTTATCGAGATGGCTTCTTATAATCTCTGCTATAATTGACTCAAGTAATTTGCCTACAATTGAGGTCAGGCTTATTGGGCGCTAATTTGATGGTAACGACTTGTCCCCTGTTTTAAAAATAGGAATTACATTAGCCATCTTCCACATATCAGACACTACACCTGTTTGAAGAGATAAATTAAAAATATTAGTTAATGGTTCACAGAGTCCCATTTTGCATTCCTTAAGAACCCTTGAAAAAATCTCACCAGGACCCGGTGACTTATTTTGCTTCAGTCGGTCTATCTGTTTCACAACCATTTCACTAGTGACTGTGATGTTACATAATTTATCTTCTTCAGGCCCAGTATAAAAATTAATTACTGGAATATTATTAGTGTCTTCCTGTGTAAAAACCGAGGGAAAATAATTATTTAAAATCGAGCACATTTCATTCTCTTTGTCAAGTAAGCTTGACATACGTTATAGTAAGCTTGACATATGTTATAGAAAGCTTGAAATACGTTATAGAGAGCTTATACGTTATAGATAGATTGACATACGTTATACAAAGCTTGACATATGTTATAGAAAGCTTAGCATACGTTATAGAAAGCTTGACATACGTTATAGAAAGCAACTTCTTGGGATCTTAATACTTAGGAATTCTTCGCTTGCCTAATTCTTGGGCACGACCTACTTCCACATTGAACAAATGTGACACGACCTATGACTGCTGCACCTCTCCTGCCATACGGTTTATAAGCTGCTATGCCGTATTCTATTCAAGATTGATGGACTGAACACATCGACTCAAGGTTGAGGGACTGATTACGTACTTAGCTCAGTGGTGACGTGTACTTAGCTCAGTGGTGACGTGTACTTAGCTCTGTGAAGACCTGTTTGTGTGCTCTTGAGTGGTGACCTGTACTTTGAGTGCTGACCTGTACTTAACTCTGTGAAGAAGTGTCTTGTTTGCTCCCGTGGACTGAACCAAGATGCCCTCCATCGAGCAACTTTACCAGCAACTTAAGGAAGAATTGAGGGCAGCGAAGATGGAGATACGGCGACTGACCGAAGAAAACAAGAGGATTCGTAGTAGTCCTCCTGTTTCGAGTCCTCAGGTCAAGAAGGGATCATGGTCAGTGGTTGGACAGCAGGGGACGACGAAGTTGACGATCAAGAAGACGAATGGAAAGCCAGAAACGATGAAGAAGAAAGAGACTGCTGTGGAAACTCCCGTGGAAACCTCCAACGCATTCTCGGTGCTAACCCGACGAATGTGAGTCTACTACTGGGTATCGTCACGACGAACGACAACAAGGAAGGTAAGAATATTGTTGTTGTTGGGGATAGCCAGGTTAGATACATGGATAGGGCATTCTGCTTGAAGGACAGGAGTAGGAGACAAAGGGTATGCTTTCCTGGGGCTGGGATGGAGGACATTGTTAGCCGGCTCGACAACATCATGAACGGTAATGGGATCAATCCTATTATTTGCCTCAGTGCTGGAGGCAATGATGTTGGCAAGCGTAGAAGTGAGGATTTAGTTAGAAAGTTCAGGACAGCTATAGACATGATTAGGAAGAAGGGGGGGCACCCTGTTATATGTGTCATTTTGCCAAGAAGAGGTGTTGGTAATGAATGGTTGTCCAGAGCAATTGGTATTAATTGTTGGCTGGATAAACACTGTAAGGATAATGCAGTACCATTCATTGACAACTGGGACAACTTCTATGGCCGAAATGACATGTATGCCAGGGATGGGGTTCACTTATCCAGGGCAGGTGTGGGTTTTCTTGCTAACTCAGTTGAGGGGGTTGTTAGGACTTTAAACTAGGATTACTTAGAGGTATGGGTTTTTGCAGGAAAACTGTGAAGTCACAGGGTAGTAATATGAGTACTAGGAGAACTAGTAATAGGCAAAATGAGGTGGATATTGGAAAGCCAGTGGCACTAATTGACAAGGAGAGTAATAGGTTTAGTGGAATAATAGAAAAAAAGCAGGAAGGGTAAAGAGAGAGGAGGGTCATAAAGTTTATTTCACAAATAGTCGCAGTGCTAGGAATAAGATGGGCGAGTTGAGAAATAGTTTTCTAGTGCAGGAACATAGATGTATTTGCCATTCTGAACGTGGGTTTTTAAATTTAAAAAGTCGGGACATGCCTGCAGAAAGTCACATTCAGGGTTTTTAAATTGTTCCAAGTAGATAGAAGTATCGGGAAGGGGGGTGGGGTGGCAAATTTTTATGTCCGGATCGCTTGAACTGTTGCATAAAAACGGGTATTAAGTCGAAATAAAAACATACAGAGTCTGTTTGGATAGAATTTTCAGAGGGGCATGAAAAATTAATTTTAGGTGTGATATACCGTCCCCAAAATTTAGATAGGGACCAAGGGAGAAATACTATGGGAGGAAATTGTTAGGGCCACAAGGCACGATAATGTAGTAATTCTAGGAGACTTTAACTTTAGCATATTGATTCAATTTCTTTAAATGGGAATTTAGAATCATACGATTTCTTAGAAGTAGTTCAGGATTGTTTTTTGAAGCAGTTTGTGACAGAACCTACAAGGGGAATAACCTGCTTGACTTAGTTCTGGCAAACAATGAATCCCCTTGTTAATAATTTAGAAGTTTCAGAGGAACTGGGTGCTAGCGCCCCACAAATCAATTACATTTAAAAATTGAATGGAAGTATGATAGTGGGGATAACTCAGTAACAGTCCCAGATTTTCGCTTAGCAGGATTACATGGGCTTAGAGAACACTTATCATCTGTTGACTGGGGTAACGAAGAGAGCTATCAATATGACAGTTTTCTGAACACAATACATGCTGCTAAAAAGAACGTTTATCCCTTAAAAGGGAAAATTTTAGATCAAATAGAAATGACCCTAAATGGATGAATAAATAGGCTGAAATATCTACTAGGCATAAAAAAAGGAATTTATAGGCGTATCAAAAGAGGCGAGGGTCATCTTATGAATCAGTATATTGACATTAAGAGGGACATTAAAAAGGGGATAAGAAAAGCTAAAAGGGACTATGAAATTAAAGTTGTAGGGAATTCTAAAACTAATCCAAAATTTTTTTTCCAGGTATATAGAACAAAAGTCAGAAAATAAGATGGGTTTCCCCTTAAAAATAACTATGGGCATCTTACTGACAAAGAGAATGAAATGTGCTCGATTTTAAATAATTATTTTTCTCTCGGTTTTTACACGGGAAGACACTAATAATATCCCGGAATTAATTTTTTATAGGGGATCAGAAGAAGATAAATTATGAAACATCATAGTCACTAGTAAAAATGGGTTGTGAAGCAGATAGACCGACTGAAGCAAAATAAGTCACCGGGTCCTGATGAGGTTTTTTCAAGGGTTCTAAGGAATGCAAAATGGAAGTCTGTGAACCATTAACTAATATTTTTAATTTATCTCTTCAAACAGGTGTAGGGTCTGATATGTGGAAGATGGCTAATGAATTCCTATTTTAAAACAGGGGACAAGTCGTTACCGTCAATTACCGCCCAATAAGCCTGACCTCAATTGTAGGCAAGTTGCTAGAGTCAATTATAGCTGAGATTATAAGAAACCATCTCGATAAGCATAGCTTGATTAATGATACCAGCAATGGATTCACAAGAGGCCGGTCTTGTCTAACTAATTTATTAACTTTCTTTAGTAAAGCTTTTGAGGCTGTTGACCACGATAAGAATTTGATATTGTTTACTTAGATTTTAGAAAGGCATTTGATTAGAGTTCCGCACAAAGACTGTTAAGAAGTAGCAGTTTCTGGCATTTGGGGGGAGGGTGCTCCCCGTGGATCGATCTATGGCTCACCAGACAGGAAGCAGAGGGTCCATAAAATGGGGTTAAATCCGAGTGGGAAATCTAACAAGGGGCGTTCCACAGGGATCAGTCTTGGGCCCTTTTGTTGTTTATAATATATATCAATGTTTCTTGATAAAAGGAATTGCTAGTGATATGAGCCAATTCGCCGATGACACGAAGATAGGTAGGATAATTGATTCAACGTAGATGTTAGGAACTTCAGGAGGATTTAGCCCAAACTCTACTCTTGGTCAGAAAGTGGCCAGATGCAGTTCAATGTGGATAAATGCAAGGTCTGAAGTTTCGGGAGTGTCTATAACCCTAGCATTAAAAGTTAAATAATGTAGAACTTAGCCATAAAGTTTGCGAAAAGGACTTGGGGGTTATGGTAGCAGAAACCTTTAAAACCAAGACGCAATGTAAGCGAAACGTAATAAGGCAAATAGATTTACTGGGATTATATCAAGAAGTGTAAGCAACAGAAGTCCAGAGGTCATACTGCAGCTTTTTACATCATTAGTAAGGCTCACCTAATTATGCAGCTCAATTCTGGTTTCCATTTTACGGAATGGACATAAATCGTTAGAAAAAATTCAGGTAGGATGACTAAATTAATACATAGCATTAGAAATCTTCCTTATGAGAAAGATTGAAGACTCTTAAGTTGACATTCACTTGTTTAGAAGACGAATGAGGGGAGACCCTGATCGAAGTGTTAAAGTGGAAGATAGGTATTAATAGGGGATATAACAAGGTCTTGAGGAAATATCTCTCCAAGGAGAAAAAACCCGCAGTAATGGATTTAAATTAGATAAGTTTAGATTTAGAATGGACATAGGAAAGTATTGTTTTGGAAATAGGGTAGTTGATGGTGGTAAAGTCACCTAGTTGGGTTATTGAGCTAGGACTTTGGGTAGTTTCAAATTTAGGTTGATAAGTACATGAGTGGGAGGGGTTGGATTTGAGTGGGACTTGCACATCGGAGCTTGTTTTTTGGGTGGCATTGAAAATTGGGTTGGGCAAATGTTTTGTTAGTGGGATGAATTGTAAAGGACCTGCCTAGTATGGCCCAACAGGCCTTCTGCAGTGTTCCTCCTTTCTTATGTTCTTATGTTCTTATTACCTCATTCTCCTCCTGTTCTTCAAGTTTCTCCTACGTATGGACTGATGAATCCACTGTGTGACGAAACGTTTCCTCACTAAAGATACCCAAGTGTTGCACATGTGTCTAATTTATCAACGTTGTAGAAAGCTTGACATGTTATACAATGCTTGGCATACATTATAAGAAGCTTGACATACGTTATAGAAAGCTTAGCATACGTTATAGAAAGCTTTGCATACATTATAGAAAGCTTAGCATACGTTATAGAAAGCTTGACATACATTATAGAAAGTTTGACATACGTTGTAGAAAGCTTGACATACGTTTAGATAGCATGACATACGTTATAGAAAGCTTGACATACGTTATAGAAAGCTTAGCATACGTTATAGAAAGCTAGACATACGTTATAGAAAGCTTGACATACGTTATAGAAAGCTTGACATACGTTATAGAAAGCTTGACATGCGTTATAGAAAGCTTGACATACGTTATAGAAAGCTTGACATACGTTATAGAAAGCTTGACATACGTTATAGAAACATTGGCACACTTTATAGAAAGTCCCTTGGTTATGCAGAAAATTTCAGGAAGCCTTACGATTAACTTATAGCAACAGACATTTGTAAGATCAGTTGGTTTACTGAATACTAAAGTTAACATTAACTAACAGTTTGGTATATTACTTGGACATTTTCTGAGTTTTGTAACAGAGGAAACAGTCACTTAATTTTATGAGTTGTTAATGATACATTTAAACCCGTGCTGGGGGAAGGTTTTTTGCACAACAAATGTTGCTTAATCCTAACCTGTGCATCATCGCTGTCAGTGATTAAGTTACTAAGTTACTTAATAATTCTAATAGCTAACTAGTGTGACTTTGCTCTGAGAACTTTCGACAAATAGTGTGCTAGTTATTGTGACTTACTTCGTTACTTGGTGGGTCATCATCCGTTGTAATTCAGTGTGTAAATTACAGTTATATTAGCAGAGGTACAGTGTATCAGAGCGTCGTATGTCCAGACTCACGAAATTGCAATAACAACATTGCAAGGAAATCAAGAAACGAATGGGGCTTGAATTCATGGCAAGATTCAAGAGTCACTGTCATGGGTTGAATCCTCACCTGTTCAGTGATTCATGTGTCCAGGTAGGATAATATTAAATTACACATTCGCTGCCTGACCACGGTAGAGTGCGGTTGTGCTCTGCACCCCTCTGCTGTTTTCAGGCAAGCTACCTCATTTCGTCTCTCAACCTTTGAGTAGTGAGGACGTGCGCTGCTGCTGCCCCTGGCGTTGATTTGTGGCAGTTATATTTTCACAGCATGGCGCAGGCCAGCCGGAGACGCATAAACACAGTCTGTGTTGAGCTTATCCGTCGGGCTGTGACAGGAACTTCTATGGACCTGCTACTACCTGCAATCATACGAGATACATGTGGTATTGCTAACGAGGAGATATGTGGAGTATAGCGCTGAATGGCACGACGATGATCTTTGTCAAGTTTAACTTGGCAAGTGTGTATGAGGCGGTGGTGGACAAGTACCAGGAGGTTACTGTGACAGTTAACTCCGCTGTGACCGTGCGACTTCACGACGTTTCTCGCCATTACACATGGGTTAAGATTAGAAATGTGCCTTTCGAGGCGGATGATTCTGACATCCGTCTTGCGATGGGTAAATATGGTACAGTACATATGACCACTGTTGGGAAGTGGACTACTGGGCCATACGCGGGGATACCCGAAGGAACGTATTCCGTGAAGATGACGTTACATTACCCTATTCCGTCGTACGTAGTGCTGCCAGAATTTCGGACCCAGGTGTTTGTGACATACACTGGGCAACGCCGGACCTGTCGGTTGTGTGGGTCATATGATCACCTAGTGGCTGTGTGTGGAAGGAGGCGTGGCAACATGGAACAACGGCAACGACATAAAGCAGCAGAGAAGGGTGAGGAGCAAGATTTGCCTTATGCGACTCTGCCTACACAAGGTGGGTCCTGGAGTGAGGAGGTCGAGAGAGCGGAGGAGATGGAGTCAGCAGGTGTGACGAGGGGGGGGACACCCCTTCATTGAACGCAGCTCAGGTGTTTGAAGAGAACACCCCGAATGAGAGTGATAGCGATGTGGAAGACTCATTAGCCATGGCTTTAAATGTGTTATTGGCTGACAAGAGTATTGGGAAGGTTGGGAGTCCAGACCTAGTTCTTGGGCCTGCTGTGGATCAGGGCGTGGAACAGGATATGTGGTCTGCACAGTGTGATAAGAATGTCTTGATGCAAGCGGTAGAGGTGGAGGTCTACCGGGACACTGTAACAGACGACATGATGCAAGCAGAGGGAGCATCACGGAAGCGCGCTGCTGCGCTATCTGACTCCGAGGACGTGATCACGCGTGCTCAGCGCACTGGCAAAAAGTCCTGGGCGGAAGTTATGCAGAGAGGACACAGTGGCCCTAAGGGGCAGGAGTTGGTTAAGAGCATCTCTAAAGGGGAGGAGAGGGATTGAGGTGTCACGAAACGATCTGGTGGCAAGACAGTACTAGGGTCAAGAAGAAAAACCACTCTGTAAGCTTCAAGTGCATGACATTGAACATTAATGGATTGAGATCAGAGAGAAAGTGTATATGGTTTAGTGAATATTTGGTGTGTAATAGTGTTGTGGTGTTCGTGCAGGAACACAACTACAGACCAGGCTATGAGTTGAAGGTGAATGGGTATAATGTGTATGTGGAGCATGTGATAAGGTTGAAAGGAGGAGTTGCCATCCTGGTAAGGGAAACTAGCCCGTTCGTAGTGAGGCATTGTGAGGGTGGGGAGGGGAGGGTGATTCGTGTAGATGGGTGGTGGGGTAGGGCACAGATGAGTTTGGTGTGTATGTATGGTCCGGCAGAGGGAGATGTGCGTATTAAGAATAAATTTGTGAAGGATGTCCCAGTATATTATTTGCGTGCTTTGACGGGTGTAGCTGTAATTGGTGGTGACTGGAATTGTGTGATAAGGCGTAAGGACGTGGAACCTAGAGGGGCAGGGTACTGTTCGGGGATTTTGGGGGAATTATTAAATGGGGTGGGGTTAATGGACGTTGGGGGGTGGGGTTGTAGAACATACTTTTGTTAGACGTGGATATGCGGCAAGACTGGATCGCTTGTCCGTGCCCCGAAAAGTAATAGTGAGCAGAGTGCGTGTGGTGGATGCGGTTTTTTCGGATCACAGAGGAGTAATGGTGGACTTAGAATGGAAGGGATTACCTAGAAGGGGTCAAGGTTTTTGGAAGTTAAATATGAAGCTTTTGCTTTTGTCGTGGGAGGGAATATAATCGGTTAAAGTATGGGTTTCAAAGATATCTTGAAGGGCAGCTGCGTGACTGTTATGCACGAGGAGGAGCAAGTTATCCAGTGCAGGACATTGAGGGTTTAAAGGAGAGTATTAGGGTATTGCAAAACGAGCGTTTTGATGGTGCACAAATTATGGGAGGATTGGAAGAAGTGCTATGGGGTGATCGGCCGTCGGCTTGCGTGTTAAGGGGCCAGAGAAAGAGGAGAGTGACGACGGAGATGATGTGGTTAAACGTACATGTAGGGATGGAAGGGTATTGAGCGGGTCAGGCATTGGTAACAACAGAGGGTATGAGTGGATATGTAGACGCTTGGTTTAAGTCATATACGCAAAGCGTGGGCATCCGTGAAGTGGCATTGGGGGAAATGGGAGGGTATGTGCAGCGTGAGCTTGATGGTCAAGATCGGGTGGCATTAGGTGGGCCGATTACAGAGTGTGAGATTTGGCAGGCATTGTCAGGAGTGAGCTTGGGAAAGGCACCGGGTATAGATGGGCTGCCAAATGATTTTTACGTAAGGAATTGGGGAGTTCTGAGGGGTTTTTTAGTAAGGCTGTTTAACATACTTAAGGCGGCTGAAGTAATGGGAGAGCAGCAATGGACGGCCGTTGTGGTGTTGGTACCGAAAGGGGAGCAGTCAACGGTAATGGATTATCGGGCACTTTCGCTTATGTGTGGAGATTATAAGTTGTTCGCTAGAATATTAGGGAACAGAATCAAGAGGGTGACAGGCAAGGTAATTGATTGGGGGCAATATGGGGTGCCAGGAAGGTCAATGTATGAAGGGCATGGCATGATTCGAGAATTTATAGAGAAACGGGGGGAGTTGGATGATGGAAGTGTACTGGCATTAGATTGGTGGAAAGGGAAGCGTTATGGAGGTTCATGCGTTGGCAAGGTTTTGGGGAAGAAATAATATCTTGGGCAAAATTATTGTATCAGGGGGCGTCGATGAGGGTGCAGGTTAACGGGAGGCTAGGAGTTAAAATATAGATGCGACGGGGACTGCGACAAGGTTGCCCATTATCGCAAATATTGTTTGCATGTATTCAGGATCCATTTTATAGGGCCATTCGGAGGTGTGTTACGGGAGGTGGGGAGGGTAATGACCGGGGGGAAAGGGGGGGCTGGTATCCTAGGTTATGTGGATGACACGACTGTTTTGGTGAGAGGTAATAGGGACTTGCGTAGGGTGGGTAAGGTGGTGGATGTGTTTGGGGAGGCTTCAGGTATGAAAATTAATGTTGAGAAGACTAAGTTTCTAGACCTAAGGGATAGTACACATGGGGATGAGGTGGTAGGGGGTGGGTGGAAGGTGGCGGATCAACTATTGATATGTGGGATAATTTATGTGAGAAATACACGGGTGGCTCAAGAGGTGAATTCGGTGCGAATAGTGGATGGAGTATTGAAAAGACTTGGTGGTTTGAGGGCGGCGCAACTAACGCTGCATCAAAGAGTAATAGTGATGAACGTGCTATTGTTAAGTAAGTTATGGCATGTGGTTGTCATGTACCCGCTGATGTGACGTGAGGTGAAATGTTTACAACATGGAGTTTTAGGTTTATATGGGGAACGGGCTGTGAATGGTTAAGTAGAGTGGTGTTAACACTTCCGGTCAGTCGGGGAGGGCTGGGACTTATACCTCTGGAAAAAAGGATGATGAGCGTGTACCTAAAACGAAGTTTTATAAGGGAGGGGGGCGGGAGGGGAGGTGGACTTGTGCGAGTACGTAAGGATATGCAACAGTGGTGGGGGGGTAGGGATTTAATAGTTGGTGAGGCCATGATGAGGTTTTAATGACAGTGGGGGACTCGTCATGTGTTAAACTGCGGGTCCTCGAAGGAGTGGAAGGTATGTCAGTGGTGGCTGCTGTTGAAGGGGCATACCCTATGTATGCGTGGAACGAAATATGGACGCATCTAAAACAATTACGTGTAAAACCGGTTGTTCGGGAGGTAATGTTTAGAGTGGAAAATTGCATTTACTTGGATGTATCATTATATACATAACAGTAAATGAACATAGATAATTATTATTTATCAGTTAGACAAGTAGGAATTTGGGACACCTAGGTCGCAAAAAAATGTCCCCCTTCGATACCTACCACTGTCATATCCACAAGTTGCTCTGGACCTATTAATTAAATGAAATATACATCACCAGGAATGCTGGTAAATATATAAATTTGTGGACTGTATATTAAAAATAATTATATATAAACACAATTACATAACAGAAGGAAAATATATCTTAATATCACTCACCAATTTGACTGTATATTAAGTTGTATCATACTCAGAAAAACCTCACTAACTAAATTTATGAAAACACTGGCCAGAATTATACACAAATCTAGAGAGCTTATCTGAGGTTCCTGGAGCTGTCTTGTCCTGCCGTCTGATATCTCAAGTTATGCAGGAATGCACATCCACCAATTTCGCCTCCTATTTGAGAGGTGTCAATCCAATTTTAACTTCTAGAGCACGAAAAATTCTTCCCATTATATTAATGTTGTATCCAATTCAAAACCAAGATGGCGAGACCCCTTCTGCACAGGCGCAGCTTCCCGTTTTCCATTACATAAATTTTAAATACAGTATCGCCATCTATTTACATTAATAACTACTGTATTTCTGGAAAATATATACAGTATTTTCCACACTGCGGCTGGGCAGAGTTCGTTGCTAAACGACTCAAATTGCTCATTTGACAATGGTGGAGGACCTTGGTACATATAGGATCTGGCCTCCCCACGGCGACATATTACACAAGATTTAATCACCCTTTTTACACTTTGCCGTCCTTGTGGAATCCAGAAAGTTTCCCTAATACAATTTAAGGTATCTTGTACCCCACCATGCATTACATTTTTATGGGCATTTAGCACAATTAAATTTGTTAGATGATGAGTTTTGGGCAGTAAGATAAGGTGTTTAGCATAATCACCCTATTCAGCATTTTGTAACCTACCTCTGCACCTAATTACACTGTTCTCTAAACACAGCCCCAATTTCTCTATTATGGAACGTTTCACAATTTTTCTTTCCATCATCAATTTAATCTCATTTCCATAGATTTCCTCCTGTACCCTCTTTATCCAATATTCAAGAGGATGTGAAAACTTATATGAAATATTCATCTTGTTTAGAAATTTAAACACCAATATAGTTACATTGATTAGTTTGGGTAAAGAAGAATACCTATTTATATCAATGGCTAAGGAAGGACAAACTATTGGAGCGGTGGTCACAGTAATTTCAACAGGAGCAATATACGCCTTTCGTACAGGCTAATTAGCTTTATTTACCAACCAGCTCGGTCCTTTAAACCATGATACAGCATTTACAAAGAAATTTACAAGAAATCAGCTGGATTCTCCTCGCCAGGTATATGATTAAATGTTAACATATGCTGACCCAAACTATTATACTTCTCTTGCAACTGATTAATTTCAGCGACTCTGTTTTGTATGTACACAATTTTACTGTTTCCATTACTAATCCACTGTAAGGATACCACATTATCAGACTAAATTACAGTGTCGCTAATATTTATCTCCTGCAACTTATTTCTTATATAATTGGCTAATTTGACACCTATGTAAATGGCTGTTAATTCCAACTGAGGTAAGGTATGTGATTTAATGGGAGACACTTTAGCCTTAGATATAACAAGAGAAATAACACTATTACATTGAAGGTAAGCAACTGCTCCATATGCCAATTTTGAAGCATCACAAAAAATGTGGAGTACATTTTTCCCATTTGGATTGGCCACCTGGCATGGGAACTCCAACATTGGAATTTTTTCATAATCACCAATTAATTCATCCCACCTGTTAATGAATTCCTCAGGTAGAATTTCATCCCAAGCACATTTAAGTTTCCATGCTTCCTGTATTAATAATTTCCCTCTTATAGTAAGGGGTGACACTAAACCTAGTGGATCAAAACATTTGGAAACTTCAGCAAGCAAAACTCTCTTAGTTAATTTATTGGGAATCTGTAATTATTAGGTTTTAACATTAACAAATCTCTCTCAGTATCCCAAGTTAAAAACCCAATACATTACTACATTTTGGCACTTCATCTCCAGGGAAAATCTTTACTTATTTTGTCCTTCAATTTGGACGAATTACTCTTCCATTCTCTCAGAGGCATATTTGCACTTTGCATTATTTTATTAGCCTCTCCATAAGTCATTAACAGTTCCTCTTCAGTTGACGTCACACCCAGGAAATTGTCCACATAAAATTGTTTGCTCATTACTTTACTCAATGGACTTCCCATACATTTAAGGTGTGCATTTATCGTCGCTTGAAGTAGGAACGGACTGGATGTAGCACCAAATAATACGCTCCTAAACCGAAAGGTTTTCAGAGGACTAAGTGGGTCAATAGGATTCTCAGGCCATAAGAAGAGGGTACGATCCCGATCAGCCTCTTGTAAACCCACTCTTAGGAAAGCTTTACTTATGTCAGCCGTAAAGGCATAATTCTTTACTCTGAAATTTAATAAGATATCTCCTAATTTTTCCGTCAACGACGGACCTGTCATCAAACAGTCATTTAAACTAGGTATATTTTTGTTACTCCTGGCACTACAATTAAACACAATTCTCAGAGGAGTGGTCTTAGAATCCTTCTTCACTCCATGATGTGGCAAATAGTGACCATAAATTGTGGCTTGCTCAGGAGGTACCTCTTCTATAAATTTATTAATTAACTGCTCAGCAATTATATCATTATAGGCAGTTAACAATTCTGGTGTCTTACTCAGTTCTCGGAGCTGAGCTTTTAATTGTCCATATGCCATTCTGTAATTAGTGGGCAATTCTGGATGATTCAGTCTCCACGGAAGTCGTACCCAGTATTGTCCAGATTCAAATTTTACATCTCTCAGGTATTGTTCTTGAGTAAAAGAATCGTCTGGACTTTCTTCATTTACATTTATTCCAATGCTGTCTAATTCCCACAATTTATGCACTGGTTCAACACCATCCTCTATGAAAAAATTATACTGGGGCACGACTTCATGAATAAGACACACAGTTATTGGTATTTGTAGTTTCCTCTAGTCATGAATTATTATTACGAGGAATCCTACCATACATTACATGGCCTCCTGCAGTCTTCAAAAGGGTGACACCACATTTCTTTACCATACCCTTTACAAAGGAGGCATAATAGTCACTACCTATCAAAATATTTATTGGGCCTACAGAATCATCACTTACTCCAGAAGGTACTAAATTTACATTATGTGAGAGTCTTTCTGTAGCTTTACTAAGGCCTTCTGTAGATATTTTCTCTGGAAGTCTATCTACAATTACTGCATTAACACGTTTTTTCTCATTGCCCAACCTGACAGTTACATAAACAGTGTCATACAATTGAGCTCTTTTATCTGAGAAAAAAACAGATAATTTTAAAGTTGTGGGATCTCCCATCTGTACTTTCATACCATCAAAACATTTACGTTTAATGAAAGTACGCTGGGATCCCTGGTCCAATAGTGCAGTTACATTTTTAGATTTATGCCTTTTATCATCAATTTTTACCTGTAACACAGGTAAGGCTACTTCAGCAAAACCATCATTATTAACGTTAGCAGCAATTTTGACATTAGCTACTGTTGTATCAGGATTGTCAACATTATCATTATCAACATTATCATAAAGACCTTTACACGTGACTACATGGTGTCTTCCTTTGTGACATTGATAACAGAAGTTTAATTTGACATAACAATCCTTTACATTGTGATTACCCAAACACCTGATACATCTGTCAAATTCCTCCAATCTTTCAACTTTATCATTCCATGAATTATATGCATTGCAATTGTTAGAAAAATGAGTACCCTTGCAGAAAAGACAATCTATCTTTTCTTTGACTGGTTTCCTATTAACTGTGCTACTCTTAGGAGGGTATTTATTCTTCTTACCTTGTTGAGAATCATTATTTCTGATTCTTGCTACTTGATATGCACCTATGCAACTATTTTTAGGAAATGAATTTTGATTATTACCATTGGGATAATTTTTCCCTTTGTGAAACTTGACAGATACCTCAGAGTTATTATGTGTTGCATCTTTAAAATGAGTTAGTTGGCTGGTCTGCAACTGCACAATTAATTCTTGTAGACCTAGTCTTATTTCCTCCAGACCAAAATAACCTTTGTGATATTTATTCGAGAGTCATTCAGTGTTTTACAGCTTAATTTATTCTGTACCATGGCACTCAATAACCAGTCTGATTCCTTCAGATTATATTTATTACTTAATGTTTTGAGAGTGCTCTCCAGTTTAACTCTAAACTGTTGTAAACCTTTGTAAGTATGATCTGGAGATTTTAAATTAACAATGATATTCACTAGATCCAACCTACTTTCTTCTATATTACCATAAGTGACCTTCAACAAGTCAACTGCTTCCTTGTAAGAGTCATCTACATTGGGAAAGGCTTGTATGAGTATGTGAGCATCTCCTCTTACCTGTCCTTTGAGGTAAAATAATTTAGTTGCACAGGCTAGGTCACTCATGTCATGCACAGCTGCTTTAAAAATTGACCAAAATTCCTCCCAGTTTTCTCCAGGATTAAACACAGGTAAACATAGTTCTGGGAGTTTTGGCAAAGACATATTATTTGTTGGAGCAGACTGATTAACTGTCTGGTTTACACATTTTAATTTATTCAAGGCTTGACTTTTACAAGAAAGAATCTTTTCTTCTAATTCATAATACTGATTAATTATGAGATCTACTTCAGTCTCATCTACACAGTTTACTAACAAATCTCCTTCATATTTGTTGTAATATAATTTGTATGAATCATATCTATTACCTAAAGCATCTAAATACAATTTTAAATCATCAGTATTCACAGTTTCTTGATTCATTAATTCCAAACATTCATTGTATGCTTTTGTTACATGATCCTTTCTAGCTTGCAGAGATGCTTTCTTTGCTCTATATTCCATATGTTTGTCTTCTACATTAATTTCCTCATTTTCAGCCATGATGCAATGTATTAAATTCAACTTAATAACACTGATTATGTACTAAATTATGCACTTTATAAAGGTAAATAGTATAACTTACCTTTAAATAAATTCTAACTACTTGAGCTTAGCAATTACACATGCAAGAAATTATAATATAATTTTAAATGTGCATTAATACAAACCTTTAGCCCAACTTGGCTTATCAAAATTTATATTACTCAAATTAATATAATCCTTGCCAGAATTTGGCATAGGAAAATTAATATACACATTAATAATTAGCTACACATGGCTTATCAATTACACATACACTGATAAAAATCTTGGCCAAAATTGGCTTATCAAATTAATATTATACAAATTAATATAAACTTAGCCAGACTTGAGCTTAGCTTATCAAAATTAATATCGTAATTATTATAATCCACTACACATTAAGTAAATTTGTGAACTTAACATCCACCTCCTTCTGTTATTTCACATATAATTATTAAGTAATTAGCTAATTAATGGCTTCACTAATTACATCCGGTTCGAAGGACCAACGGGCTAATTAAATGTGGAAAATTGCATTTTCTTGGATGTATCATTATATACATAACAGTAAATGAACATAGATAATTATTATTTATCAGTTAGACAAGTAGGAATTTGGGACACCTAGGTCGCAAAAAAATGTCCCCCTTCGATACCTACCACTGTCATATCCACAAGTTGCTCTGGACCTATTAATTAAATGAAATATACATCACCAGGAATGCTGGTAAAAATATAAATTTGTGGATTGTATATTAAAAATAATTATATATAAGGAAGGAAAATATATCTTAATATCACTCACCAATTTGACTGTATATTAAGTTGTATCATACTCAGAAAAACCTTACTAACTAAATTTATGAAAACACTGGCCAGAATTATACACAAATCTAGAGAGCTTATCTGAGGTTCCTGGAGCTGTCTTGTCCAGTCGTCTGGTATCTCAAGTTATGCAGGAATTCACATCCACCAATTTCGCCTCCTATTTGAGAGGGGTCAATCCAATTTTAACTTCTAGAGCACGAAAAATTCTTCCCATTATATTAACGTTGTATCCAATTCAAAACCAAGATGGCGAGACCCCTTCTGCGCAGGCGCAGCTTCCCATTTTCGATTGCATAAATTTTAAATATAGTATTGCCATCTATTTACATTTAATAACTACTGTATTTCTGGAAAATATATACAGTATTTTCCACATTTAGATTTTTACATGGGATTTTGCCGTCTGGGGTTGTCCTATTCAATAGGAGGATAAGGGAGGGAGGGGAATGTAGAGCGTGTGGAAGCATGGAGACAATTTTTCATGCGGTATATTTTTGTGACTGTATAGAAGTTGTGAGGGTCTGGTTAGGAAAGGTGTTCAGGTTAGTGGGTGGGGGAGGATTGCAGGTGTTGCAGGCTTTAAGTCTGGATGTAGGCGGGGTGAGTAAGATGGTGGAGAATGCAGTGGCGTATTTGGTCACGGATTTTATTATACGTCATGGGCCATGAGGGAGGTGGGCGTGGATGAGAGGATAAAGGTGTTAGCTGCGACATTTTACAGAACAAAGTGTCGTAATACTGAAATTTACGGAGGGAGTTGGGAGACTGCTTTTACTAAGGGCTATCGGAGTTTTAGGTTGAGGGATTTATGGGATTTACGTGAAATGTAAGGAGTCGCGGAGGGCTGGCTTCCCGAGAAGGATAATGTGAAAGGGTTTAGTGTGGAAGAGAATGAATATAGTACTGAGACATAAGTGCCTTTGACTGTGTGATGAGCGGGTTGTGTGTTGTGAACGATACAAGTACTTCAATTTTATTAATTATATAATTGACAAAGGACGACAGATGTCGTAATGTGATGGAATATTATATATCTGAAACGAAATTATTGGTATGTGTGTAATGAAATGACAATGTGGGTGCACTGTGTGAATGTGAAATATATATATACACATGAAGTATTGCGTGTGGTAGGAAGGCTTCAGTATTTATCGTTATGCTGTTATGTTTTGTGCTAACAGACTTACATCTTAGTAGTGGTTTTAATGATATGGGTGAAATATTTTTAGAAAGCTTGACTCATCCTGTGTTCTTATTACATATTGTTTTTTCATGGGAGCTCTATAGAGCCCGTAGGTTTAGGTTACCGTTGAGTTAACATGTATTATAGGCTATTGGATGGATGACATAGGATTAGGTTTTTGTAGTTTCACTGGTTGTGTTGTAAAGTGTATGTAACATATGTATATATTTATACCTTCCTGGAGAAGGTGATATGTTTGGGTGTTTAGTAGATATACGTTGTACATGAATCATGTAGAATTGAATTTTATATTATATCAATACATTGAGTGATACTGAACGTATCATGTTGTTCAATATGGAATAATGAAAGTATTTCATACAATATAAAGTTACATATAAAGATTGTTACGTGTCAGGTGGATTGACATGCAAGAAGGGGGGGGGGTAGTGTTTTCAGAATGTAAGGTGTACATTCCGTGGCAGGATGTACAATGTAAGGTGTACATTCCGTGGCAGGATGTACAATGTAAGGTGTACATTCCGTGGCAGGATGTACAATGTAAGGTGTACATTCCGTGGCAGGATGTACAATGTAAGGCGTACATTCCGTGGCAGGATGTACAATCAGGAATTAGATGTACTTGCCAAGGGGTCTTTAGGTTAGATTTAGTGTTCCAGACATAATGTCATTACTTCAAGGATTGGAATGGTCATTGTTTACTGTACAGATTTGTGTCTTAAGATGTAATATGTTAATTGGAAAGTACATGTACTATGCAGATTTTTTCATCACTGTTTTCGCTATGTAATTTGTCGTTTACGTTTATGTACTATGCATGTCTTTTAAAGAAAATATAAAAAAAAATGTTAAATTAGAACACTAATGAGTTATTCTTATGAGATTTTGTTATTACTGACACTTGGGCAATATTAATTCCTCAATGAACCTTTGCTTTTGAAACAACTTTGTATTCTTCCTGATTGGATTAAAGTTGATGTTCTATTATACTGTCTATAATCATACTTATGCTAACTGAATCATTAAGAGCGATGAAACAGGCACCTATCAGGACGGAAGTAATTACTAATTTTCTGATGGAATGCGTTATCTAACAATCTCCTGAAAATAATGAAAATAATTACTTGTACAATCACCATCATCACAAAAGTACAATTGTAGCCTCAGCCGCAGCTCTATATCACAACACCAACAATTAAAATTACCACCACAATATCTACCACAATACCTGCCACCACTACCACTCCTACAATACTCCCACACAACAAAGGCTTTATAGTATTTATCAGTACCACACTGACAGTAGCATCAGTATTTATATGAATATGATAATGGTAACAATACCGACAAGTCTCGCCTGCACAGTAGGTTTCCTCAGTCGAATACAGAGGAGACAGCAGAAGCAGCAGAGATGTAAATGTTGCTTCTACTGACTCCTCCGTATTCGACTGAAGAAGCCTACTGTGTAGGCGAGACGTTTCGGAATAAAGATACCTAAATGTTGCACATGTCTTATCACAAAACTAATGCCTCACACACCAAATCCTTCTTTTATATTCTCTCTTATCTCCTCTTCGTGAGATTTCTTCGCATTCTTCTCAATCCCTCATTTTTTCTTTTCCTCTTTTTACAACTCGTTCTCGTACGTTTTCAAAGGAGGTTAATATTTCCTTCTATGGACGCGTACAGCTTCAGTTTGACTGTGTCATCCTCTGCTTTATTGTTTTACTTTATTACCCTAACCTTGTGAAAGTGTTTCCTGAGGTCTAGATCGTTCATTCTAGACTTCAGCTTCCATCTGTGTCCCCTCGTCCTGGTCCCTTCCATGTGTGCCCCCTCGTCCTGGTCCCTTCCATGTGTGCCCCCTCGTCCTGGTCCCTTCCATGTGTGCCCCCTCGTCCTGGCCCCTTCCATCTGTGTCCCCTCGTCCTGGCCCCTTTCATCTGTGTCCCCTCGTCCTGGTCCCTTCCATCTGTGTCCCCTCGTCCTGGTCCCTTCCATCTGTGTCCCCTCGTCCTGGTCCTTCATCTGTGTCCCCTCGTCCTGGTCCCTTCAATCTGTGTCCCCTCGTCCTGGCCCCTTCCATCTGTGTCCATCGTCCTGGCCCCTTCCATCTGTGTCCCCTCGTCCTGGCCCCTTCCATCTGTGTCCCCTTGTCCTGGCCCCTTCCATCTGTGTCCCCTTGTCCTGGCCCCTTCCATCTGTGTCCCTCTGTCCTGGCCCCTTCCATCTGTGTCCCCTTGTCCTGGCCCCTTCCATCTGTGTCCCCTTGTCCTGGCCCCTTCCATCTGTGTCCCTCGTCCTGGCCCTTTCCATCTGTGTCCCCTCGTCCTGGTCCCTTCCATCTGTGTCCCCTCGTCCTGGCCCCTTCCATCTGTGTCCCTCGTCCTGGTCCCTTCTATCTGTGTCCCCTCGTCCTGGTCCCTTCAATCTGTGTCCCCTCGTCCTGGTCCCTTCCATCTGTGTCCCCTCGTCCTGGTCCCTTCCATCTGTGTCCCCTCTTCCTGGTCCCTTTTATGTGTGTCCCCTCGTCCTGGTCCCTTCCATGGTGTCCCTTCGTCCTGGTCCCTTCCATGTGTGCCACCTCGTCCTAGTTCCTTCCATGTGTGCCCCCTCGTCCTGGTCCCTTCCATGTGTGTCCCCTCGTCCTGGTCCCTTCCATGTGTGCCCCCTCGTCCTGGTCCTTCCATGTGTGCCCCCTCGTCCCGGTCCCTTCCATGTGTGCCTCCTCGTCCTGGCCCTTTCCATGTATGCCCCCTCGTCCTGATCCCTTCCATGTGTGCCCCTCGTCCTGGTCCCTTCCATGTGTGTTCCCTCTTCCTGGTCCCTTCCATGTGTGTCCCCTCGTCCTGGTCCCTTCCATGTGTGCCCCCTCGTCCTGGTCCCTTCCATGTGTGCCCCCTCGTCCTGGTCCCTTCCATGTGTGCCCCCTCGTCCTGGCCCCTTCCATCTGTGTCCCCTCGTCCTGGCCCTTCCATCTGTGTCCCCTCGTCCTGGTCCTTCCATCTGTGTCCCCTCGTCCTGGTCCCTTCCATCTGTGTCCCCTCGTCCTGGTCCCTTCCATCTGTGTCCCCTCGTCCTGGTCCCTTCAATCTGTGTCCCCTCGTCCTGGCCCCTTCCATCTGTGTCCCATCGTCCTGGCCCCTTCCATCTGTGTCCCCTCGTCCTGGCCCCTTCCATCTGTGTCCCCTTGTCCTGGCCCCTTCCATCTGTGTCCCCTTGTCCTGGCCCCTTCCATCTGTGTCCCCTCGTCCTGGCCCCTTCCATCTGTGTCCCCTTGTCCTGGCCCCTTCCATCTGTGTCCCCTTGTCCTGGCCCCTTCCATCTGTGTCCCCTCGTCCTGGCCCTTTCCATCTGTGTCCCCTCGTCCTGGTCCCTTCCATCTGTGTCCCCTCGTCCTGGCCCCTTCCATCTGTGTCCCCTCGTCTGGTCCCTTCTATCTTTGTCCCCTCGTCCTGGTCCCTTCAATCTGTGTCCCCTCGTCCTGGTCCCTTCCATCTGTGTCCCTCGTCCTGGTCCCTTCCATCTGTGTCCCCTCGTCCTGGCCCCTTCCATCTGTGTCCCTCGTCCTGGTCCCTTTTATGTGTGTCCCCTCGTCCTGGTCCTTCCATGGTGTCCCTTCGTCCTGGTCCCTTCCATGTGTGCCACCTCGTCCTAGTTCCTTCCATGTGTGCCCCTCGTCCTGGTCCCTTCCATGTGTGTCCCCTCGTCCTGGTCCCTTCCATGTGTGCCCCCTCGTCCTGGTCCCTTCCATGTGTGCCCCCTCGTCCTGGTCCCTTCCATGTGTGCCTCCTCGTCCTTGCCCTTTCCATGTATGCCCCCTCGTCCTGATCCCTTCCATGTGTGCCCCTCGTCCTGGTCCCTTCCATGTGTGTCCCCTCGTCCTGGTCCCTTCCATGTGTGTCCCCTCGTTCTGGTCCCTTCCATGTGTGTCTCCTCGTCCTGGTCCCTTCCATGTGTGTCCCCTCGTCCTGGTCCCTTCCATGTGTGCCCCCTCGTCCTGGTCCCTTCCATGTGTGTCCCCTCGTCCTAGTCCCTTCCATGTGTGCCCCCTCGTCCTGGTTCCTACCATGTGTGCCCCCTCGTCCTGGTCCCTTCCATGTGTGCCCCCTCGTCCTGGTCCCTTCCATGTGTGCCCCCTCGTCCTGGTCCCTTCCATGTGTGCCCCCTCGTCCTGGTCCCTTCCATGTGTGCCCTCTCTTCATGGTCCCTTTTATCTGTGTCCCCTCGTTCTATTTTCTTCCATCTCTGTTCCCTAGTCCTATTTCCTTCCTGATGTCGGTGAATGACTGTTGATAAAATGAAATGTTTCTGCCTCCCTTTCCTTGGACTGAACCTGATTGCCTCCCATTACTCCAGACTCTGTGATACCCTTACAGGTTTCAAAGTTTTCTTCCTTATACTTAGTCTATTTTCCTTTATATGCTCATTTCTTTGTCGTTTTGTCTTTTTCCTTCACCTTTCCTTTCTTCCTCCTATCCTCCTACTGTCCCACGAGTGAGCAAGTAAGAGAACAATTTTCTTTGCTTTTCTTATGAAGTTATTAGCTAGACGGTCCCAGGAGAGCATCAGAGACTAGGTTAAGTTTCTCACAGCAAACACATCAACAGGAGTTAGTTCAGCCACTTACTGCTTAATGACAACAGAAGCGATTTCTGTTCCTATATCCAAAAACTATACAGCATAAAGGAACTGTATCTGTCATAGCCAACGCGACAGCAGAGATCATCCGTAACCTTCACAAACAACAGGAAAATGGAAGCGGTTCGTCCTTCACGGTGAACACTACAGTAGAGGAGAATTGTGTGTCTCACAGTGAACACTACAGTAGAGGAGAACTCTCTCTCTCACAGTGAACACTACAGTGGAGAAGAACTGTGTCTCTCACAGTGAACACTACAGTAGAGAAGAACTGTGTCTCTCACAGTGAACACTACAGTAGAGAAGAACTGTGTCTCTCACAGTGAACACTACAGTAGAGGAGAACTGTGTCTCTCACAGTAGAGGAGAAGTCTCTCACAGTTCTTCTCCTCTACAGTAGAAGAGAACTCTCTCTCACAGTGAACACTACAGTGGAGAAGAGCTGTCTCTCACAGTGAAAACTGCAGTAGAGAAGAACTGTCTCTCTCACAGTGAACACTAAAGTGGAGAACTGTGTCTCTCACAGTGAACACTACAGTACAGAAGACATGCATACGTTAGTGTTGTCAGGTCAGAACCAATTTCATTCTTCTCATGTTTGATATACCAGCCTTCATAAACACTGATATACCAGCCTTCACAGACAATGATATACCAGCTTTCACAAACAATGATATACCAGCCTTCACAGACAATGATATACCAGCTTTCACAAACAATGATATACCAGCCTTCACAGACAATGATATACCAGCCTTCACAGACAATGATATACCAGCCTTCACAGACAATGATATACCAGCCTTCACAGACAATGATATGCCAGCTTTCACAAACAATGATATACCAGCCTTCACAGACAATGATATACCAGCCTTCACAGACAATGATATACCAGCCTTCACAGACAATGATATACCAGCCTTCACAGACAATGATATGCCAGCTTTCACAAACAATGATATACCAGCCTTCACAGACAATGATATACCAGCCTTCACAGACAATGATATACCAGCTTTCACAAACAATGATATACCAGCCTTCACAGACAATGATATGCCAGCTTTCACAAACAATGATATACCAGCCTTCACAGACAATGATATACCAGCCTTCACAAACAATGATGTACCAGCCTTCACAGACAATGGTATACCAGCCTTCACAAACAGATATACCAGCCTTCACAGACAATGATATACCAGCCTTCACAAGCAATGAAATACTAGCCTTCACAAACAGTCCATATATTAACGCTTGTGAAGGCTGGTATATCAAAAGAGATGGAGTAAAATGAATTTAATTCCGAGTTAACACACCAACGTGTGTCCTCGCATCATGAAACATGCCTACTGCTGCTGGGTGCATGATGATTGTAGGATTGTTTGATGCAGTGGTTAAGAGCGTGGTGAGTTTTTGCTTGCTTTCCACGAGGCTCTCTAAAACAACACGGGTTCGATTCCCGGCTAAACGCAATGTGTTACTGTTTAGTAATAATTATAAAATGATATTATTTTTCATAATTGTATTTTATTACTAGTAATATTGTAATTATTATTACAATTATTATTGATACAATTCTTATTGTTATTATTACACATCATGACGCACACAGAGAGGCTGGGTCATTTAGTTCTTCATAAAAGAGTTTTCAATACTTCCAGTCTCAAATTCTTATTACAATCCCAATACATTAAAAATGCCTTAACAGTCTTACACTTCACTTGGTATTTTATACAATACTGTAAACAAAGAACTGTGAAAATACTAAAATTTACAAAAAATGCCGCCACCGAGACTCCCAGATTCCAGCTGCAGGAGAATTAGCCAGCAACGTAGTGTAGTGGGTCACAAGCCCCAGGCTCCGAGAATCTTAGTGTTTTTAGGTCGTGCTTTAGCAGCTAGAAGCAACGAGTGTTAGTGACAACGTCAGTGAACAACCCTACAAGTGATAACCAAAGTATTAGCAAAAAAAAAAAATAAAGTAAAGGCGAGAGAAAGCCTGAAATTATACAACAAAATTTCAAAGTGCCTGTTCGTTGAGGCCTAGTTGGCACTTGTTGCCACACTGTAACAAATATACAAAGTACAAAGCGAGTGACTAAAGACAAAAGATCAAATAGAATTAAGAGAGGTTGGCTAACAAGAAACTGTGATGTAGCACACAGCCAGCGTGAACAAGCTAGCCAGAAAGGGGATATATATATTTTATATATATATATTATATATTTTATATATATATATATATATATATATAAAATATATATTATATATATATATATATATATATATATATATATTTATAGGCAGTAGGTTGGTAGACAGCAACAACCCAGGGAAGTACTACCGTCCTGCCAGATGACTGTGAAACAGAAACCTGTAACTGTTTTGCATTGATGGTAGGATTGCTGGTTTCTTTTTTGTCTCATAAAACACGCTAGATAACAGGGATATCTTGCTACTCCTATTTACACTTTGGTCACACTTCACAGACACGCACATGCATATATATATACATACATCTAGGTTTTTCTCCTTTTTCTAAATAGCTCTTGTTCTTCTTTATTTCTTCTATTGTCCATGGGGAAGTGGAAAAGAATCTTCCCTCCGTAAGCCATGCGTGTCGTATGAGGCGACTAAAATGCTGGGAGCAATGGGCTAGTAACCCTTCTCCTGTAGACATTTGCTAAAAAGAGAAGAAGAAAAAACTTTTAAAACTGGGATGCTTGAATGTGCGTGGATGTAGTGCGGATGACAAGAAACAGATGATTGTGATGTTATGAATGAAAAGAAGTTGGATGTCCTGGCCCTAAGCGAAACAAAGCTGAAGGGGGTAGGGGAGTTTCAGTGGGGGGAAAATAAAGGGGATTAAATCTGGAGTATCTGAGAGAGTTAGAGCAAGGAAGGGGTAGCAGTAATGTTGAATGATCAGTTATGGAAGGAGAAAAGAGAATATGAATGTGTAAATTCAAGAATTACGTGGATTAAAGTAAAGGTTGGATGCGAGAAGTGGGTCATTATAAGCGTGTATGCACCTGGAGAAGAGAGGAATGCAGAGGAGAGAGAGAGATTTGGGGATATGTTAAGTGAATGTATAGGAGCCTTTGAACCAAGTGAGAGAGTAATTGTGGAAGGGGACCTGAATGCTAAAGTAGGAGAAACTTTTAGAGAGGGTGTGGTAGGTAAGTTTGGGGTGCCAGGTGTAAATGATAATGGGAGCCCTTTGATTGAACTTTGTATAGAAAGGGGTTTAGTTATAGGTAATACATATTTTAAGAAAAAGAGGATAAATAAGTATACAAGATATGATGTAGGGCGAAATGACAGTAGTTTGTTGGATTATGTATTGGTAGATAAAAGACTGTTGAGTAGACTTCAGGATGTACATGCTTATAGAGGGGCCACAGATATATCAGATCACTTTCTAGTTGTAGCTACACTGAGAGTAAAAGGTAGATGGGATACAAGGAGAATAGAAGCATCAGGGAAGAGAGAGGTGAAGGTTTGTAAACTAAAAGAGGAGGCAGTTAGGGTAAGATATAAACAGCTATTGGAGGATAGAAGGTCTAATGAGAGCATAGGCACTGGGGTCGAAGAGGTATGGGGTAGGTTTAAAAATGTAGTGTTAGAGTGTTCAGCAGAAGTTTGTGGTTACAGGAAAGTGGGTGCGGGAGGGAAGAGGAGCGATTGGTGGAATGATGATGTAAAGAGAGTAGTAAGGGAGAAAAAGTTAGCATATGAGAAGTTTTTACAAAGTAGAAGTGATGCAAGGAGGGAAGAGTATATGGAGAAAAAGAGGGAGGTTAAGAGAGTGGTGAAGCAATGTAAAAAGAGAGCAAATGAGAAAGTGGGTGAGATGTTATCAACAAATTTTGTTGAAAATAAGAAAAAGCTTTGGAGTGAGATTAACAAGTTAAGAAAGCCTAGAGAACAAATGGATTTGTCAGTTAAAAATAGGAGAGGAGAGTTATTAAATGGAGAGTTAGAGGTATTGGGAAGATGGAGGGAATATTTTGAGGAATGTTGATGAAGATAGGGAAGCTGTGATTTCGTGTATAGGGCAAGGAGGAATAACATCTTGTAGGAGTGAGGAAGAGCCAGTTGTGAGTGTGGGGGAAGTTCGTGAGGCAGTAGGTAAAATGAAAGGGGGTAAGGCAGCCGGGATTGATGGGATAAAGATAGAAATGTTAAAAGCAGGTGGGGATATAGTTTTGGAGTGGTTCGTGCAATTATTTAATAAATGTATGGAAGAGGGTAAGGTACCTAGGGATTGGCAGAGAGCATGCATAGTTCCTTTGCATAAAAGCAAAGGGGATAAAAGAGAGTGCAAAAATTATAGGGGGATAAGTCTGTTGAGTATACCTGGTAAAGTGTATGGTAGAGTTATTATTGAAAGAATTAAGAGTAAGACGGAGAATAGGATAGCAGATGAGCAAGGAGGCTTTAGGAAAGGTAGGGGGTGTGTGGACAAGGTGTTTACAGTGAAACATATAAGTGAACAGTATTTAGATAAGGCTAAAGAGGTCTTTGTGGCATTTATGGATTTGGAAAAGGCGTATGACAGGGTGGATAGGGGGGCAATGTGGCAGATGTTGCAGGTGTATGGTGTATGAGGTATGTTATTGAAAACAGCGAAGAGTTTCGAGGATAGTGAGGCTCAAGTTAGAGTATGTAGGAAAGAGGGAAATTATTTCCCAGTAAAAGTAGGCCTCAGACAAGGATGTGTGATGTCACCGTGGTTGTTTAATATATTTATAGATGGGGTTGTAAGAGAAGTAAATGCGAGGGTCTTGGCAAGAGGCGTGGAGTTAAAAGATAAAGAATCACACACAAAGTGGGAATTGCCCCAGCTGCTCTTTGCTGATGACACTGTGCTCTTGGGAGATTCTGAAGAGAAGTTGCAGAGATTGGTGGATGAATTTGGTAGGGTGTGCAAAAGAAGAAAATTAAAGGTGAATACAGGAAAGAGTAAGGTTATGAGGATAACAAAAAGATTAAGTGATGAAAGGCTGAATATCAGATTGGAGGGAGAGAGTATGGAGGAGGTGAATGTATTCAGATATTTGGGAGTGGACGTGTCAGCGGATGGGTCTATGAAAGATGAGGTGAATCAAAGAATTGATGAGGGGAAAAGAGTGAGTGGTGCACTTAGGAGTCTGTGGAGACAAAGAACTTTGTCCTTGGAAGCAAAGAGGGGAATGTATGAGAGTATAGTTTTACCAACGCTCTTATATGGGTGTGAAGTATGGGTGATGAATGTTGCAGCGAGGGGAAGGCTGGAGGCAGTGGAGATGTCATGTCTGAGGGCAATGTGTGGTGTGAATATAATGCAGAGAATTCGTAGTTTGGAAGTTAGGAGGAGGTGCGGGATTACCAAAAACTGTTGTCCAGAGGGCTGAGGAAGGGTTGTTGAGGTGGTTCGGACATGTAGAGAGAATGGAGCGAAACAGAATGACTTCAAGAGTGTATCAGTCTGTAATGGAAGGAAGGTGAGGTAGGGGTCGGCCTAGGAAAGGTTGGAGGGAGGGGGTAAAGGGGGTTTTGTGTGCGAGGGGCTTGGACTTCCAGCAGGCATGCGTGAGCGTGTTTGATAGGAGTGAATGGAGACAAATGGTTTTCAATACTTGACATGCTGTTGGAGTGTGAGCAAAGTAACATTTATGAAGGGGTTCAGGGAAACCGGTAGGCCGGACTCGAGTCCTGGAGATTGGAAGTACAGTGCTTGCACTCTGAAGGAGGGGTGTTAATGTTGCAGTTTAAAAACTGTAGTGTAAAGCATCCTTCTGGCAAGACAGTGATGGAGTGAATGATGGTGAAAGTTTTTCTTTTTCGGGCCACCCTGCCTTGGTGGGAATCGGCCAGTGTGATAATAAAAAAAATAATATATATATATATATATATATATATATATATAATATATATATATATATATATATATATATATATATATATATATACATACATATACATAAATATATATAAGCAGAGAAGCTGGCAGCAGTAGGCTTGTGGAAGTAGCGCCGCCATAACAGGTTGGGTGTCATCACAAATAAGAAGTGTACTTACCAAAAGTGAAGTTTAAATTATAAAAGTAGCAGTATACAAGTGATAAGTGTGGTAAATGAGGATTCAAAAGGGCAACGAGAAAAGAATAGTGAAGAAGTCAGAGGCGGAAGGGCGAGGTGCACGAGTCATCGTACAGCGAGCATCGTACAGCTAGCATCGTACATCAGGCATCTGGATGGAAGTCCCCTCTGAGTTGTAACGTACAAATCACCTGTTTGTGGTTGGCGGGAAGTTTTGAGTGGTAGAGCCGGCCCTATGATCACTGGTAGCTGGCTATCACAAACCCTGCTCCAGAGTGATTATCATACACACAACACCTAGCAGTAGTAGGAAGATAAAATTTGTAGGAACAAGGAATAGGCAGGAGGATTAAGTCGGGGCTAATGGGACTACAGCCCTGACAACAGTTTTGAGATTAATGTTTTAGGACACAAAGACAGTACAATCTGAGAAGCAAGTATTGGGTACACATGTAGTAAAAGGTACTATATAACTGGGTGAAAGAAAGACTCGTTAACACACGCTAGTATTATAATTATTAGAATTACTCTCAGTGTTAATGGTATCTTATTAGTATTACGGATACACAGAGGTGAAATGTATTTCTGGGACATATAAACAACTGACGTGCTCACACACACACGCGTGCACACACATACACACTCGGGGCCTGAACACACATACACACTCGATCCCTGAAACCACAACTAGGTGAGTACACACACCCACTCATTCACACAGCTGATCCTTGGAATTTGACCGCGTCCGCTCACCCCCCCACACACCTTTCCCTCCCCCACAGACCTTTCCTCTCCCCCGCTCTTGCCTTCTCTCCCTTTTCCCTCCTATCTTTCTCTCTCTCCCTCCCTCGCGTTTCTATTGTTCATGGCCTTTTTCCCTCCCCTTCCCCCTACTCTCTCTCTCTCTCTCTCTCTCTCCTATAACCCTATCCCTCACCCTCCTCTCTCTCTATAGGCTTCTCTCTCCATCTCCCTTTTTCT
Source organism: Cherax quadricarinatus (assembly GCF_026875155.1). Lineage (NCBI taxonomy): Eukaryota > Metazoa > Arthropoda > Malacostraca > Decapoda > Parastacidae > Cherax > Cherax quadricarinatus. The sequence goes on from NC_069459.1 coordinate 29,329,183, forward strand.
ATATTTCTACCCCTCCCTCGCATTTCTCTCTCTCATAGTCTTTTCCCTCACCCTCCTTTCTCCCTCTCTCTCTCTCTCCCTCTCTTTCTCTCTCCTTCTACCCTTTCTCTCCCCCTCACATTTCTCTCTCTCTCCCCCTTGGTCTTATCCCTCACCCCCATACTCTCTCCTCTCTCTCCCTCTTTCTACCATTTCACTCTCCCCTCTCACCCTCTCCCTCCTCTAGCCTCCTGTCTGTGGTAAAAAAAAAAAAAAATGGGTGGCCCTAGAGGACGGAAAACCAGAGATCTGGTGGACGAACCAGGAAGGAAAGACTGGGAGTTAGAGCTCCAAAAAAGGGAGGAAGAGTGGGGAAGGAAGATAGTAGAGCTTGGTAAGAAAATGGAGGAGCGGATAGCTGAAGAGTGCAGGAAGTGGGAAGTACAGGTCTTAGCAGCAGAAGCTAGGATACAGTGCTTAGAAGAGAAACTGCAAAGCCTGAAACAGATTAGAGAGACAAATGACAATTCAGATGTGACATCAGGAAATTCAATGTCAGGCACAGACAAGGGGACGGTAAGCAACAAAGGAGACATGCCGTATGCGAAGGCCCTATCAGACCCACGTGGGGCCAGGGAAAAGACGAGGAGCACACTAAGATCAAATGACAGGTCCGAAGACAATGAAGGTATGCTATATGCAGAGATTCTAACAGCCAACTGCAGTAGCAAGGGACAGCTGGTCATGAAAGACAGTTCACCGAGAATAGAAGTTTCAGATATGACAGGGACTGAAGGCAAGAACATGTCAATGGAAGGAAATAAAATGCCTCAGAGGAAGCAGATGGAGACTCAGTGGGAGGAGGAAAGGGCGAGGTCAGTTTTTGTGCACGGGCTCCAAGAAGCCAAGGGGGACAACTTCGAAGAAATAAAACAGGAGGAGAAAAAAATGACTGAAGGCATCATGAAAACAATAGGTGAGGGAGATATGACCCAGGTGACAAATTTTCAGAGAATTGGGTGGTTTGCGAGTGGATACAGAGGATACAGCCTGTCAAAGTAATTTTCAAGGAAGAATCAGTTCGAACCAGGATTCTGAAAGAGAAAGCAAGACTGAGGGACGAAGAGGGGTACCAGACCGTGACAGAACACAAGAAGAAAGGACTACACTGAAAGAGAGGGTACAGAAATGCAAGGAGGAACGAGAGGCAATGACGAAGGTGAGCAGGACCCAGACACAGGAGGAAGGGCAAACACACCCCACAGAATCTCCCACTAAAAGACTCCAACTGCGACATTCCCAAAGCAACTGAGCAACCTATACAACCCACTCACTGTTCCCTCTGCCACCAACCCCTATATCACAAACCTCACCCCCAACAGCTGTCCCTTATGGGCATTCTGACCCCACCCCCATCATCACAAACCCCACCTACACCACAGCCCCATATAGGCCCCCACCAAGGCTCTCGCTCCCCCAACCCCAATATTCTTGCATGACCACAGTGATAGAAAAGAAACTGAAAGTTTGGCACACAAACGCGGATGGAATAACGAATAAATATGAGGAGTGGAACGAAAGAATCAGACACAATCTTCCCAACGGGATATCAGATCCTGAGGAAAGATAGGAGTAGAGGGGGAGGAGGGGTTGCACAGATAAGGAGGGAGGCCCAGCGACAGTATGAAAACGACATAGCATCGAAAGTCAAATCTGACCCGAAACTGCTGTATAGCCATGTTAGGAGGAAGACAACAGTCAAGGACCTGGTGATGAGGCTGAGGAAAGAAGGTGGAGAACTCACAAGAGACGATGAAGAGGTATGTGAGGAGCTCAACACGAGATTTAAGGAAGTATTTACAGTAGAGACAGGAAGGACTCTGGGGGGACAGACCAGATGGGGACACCAACAAGGAATACACCAACAAGTGTTGGACGACATTCATACAGATGAGGAGGAGGTGAAGAAACTGCTAAGGGACATCGATACCTCAAAGGCAATGGGACCGGACAACATCTCTCCGTAGGTCCTTAGAGAGGGAGCAGATATGTTGTTCATGCCACTTACCACAATCTTCAACACGTCCCTGGAAACTGGGCAACTACCTGAGGTATGGAAGACGGCAAATGTAGTTCCTATTTTTAAAAAAGGAGACAGAAAAGAGGCACTAAACTATAAACCTGTGTCATTGACGTGTATAGTATGCAAAGTTATTTAGAAGATTATCAGGAGGAGAGTGGTGGAGCACCTGGAACGGAACAAGAGTATAAATGCCAACCAGCACGGATTCATGGAAGGCAAATCCTGTGTCACAAGCCTTCTGGAGTTTTATGATAAAATAACAAAAGTAAGACACGAGAGAGAGGGGTGGGTTGACTGCATCTTCTTGGACTGCAAGAAGGCCTTTGACACAGTTCCTCACAAGAGATTAGTGCAGAAGCTAGAGCATCAGGCACATATAACAGGAAGGGCACTGCAATGGATCAGAGAATACCTGACAGGGAGGCAACAACGAGTCATGGTACGTAATGATGTATCACAGTTGGCACCTGTGACGAGTGGGGTCCCACAGGGGTCGGTCCTAGGACCAGTGCTATTTTTGGTATATGTGAATGACATGATGGAAGGGTTAGACTCAGAAGTGTTCCTGTTTGCAGATGATGTGAAGTTAATGAGGAAAATTAAATCAGAAGAGGACCAGGCAGGACTTCAAAGAGACCTGGACAGACTGGACACCTGATCCAGCAAATGGCTTCTCGAATTTAATCCTGCCAAATGCAAAGTCATGAAGATAGGGGAAGGGCACAGAAGACCGCAGACAGAGTATAGACTAGGTAGCCAAAGACTGCAAACCTCACTCAAGGAGAAAGATCTTGGGGTGAGTATAACACCGAGCATGTCTCCGGAAGCACTCATCAATCAGATAACTGCTGCAGCATATGGGCGCCTGGCAAACCTGAGAACAGCATTCCGATTCCTTAGTAAGGAATCGTTCAAGACACTGTACACCGTGTATGTCAGGCCCATACTGGAGTATGCAGCACCTGTTTGGAACCCGCACTTGATAAAGCACGTCAAGAAACTAGAGAAAGTACAAAGGTTTGCGACAAGGTTAATTCCAGAGCTAAGGGGAATGTCCTATGAAGAAAGATTAAGGGAAATCGGCCTGACGACACTGGAGGACAGGAGGGTCAGGGGAGACATGATAACGACATATAAAATACTGCGTGGAATAGACAAGGTGGACAAAGACAGGATGTTCCAGGGAGGGGACACAGGAACAAGAGGCCACAATTGGAAGTTGAAGACACAAATGAGTCAGAGAGATATTAGGAAGTATTTCTTCAGTCATAGAGTTGTCAGGCAGTGGAATAGCCTAGAAAATGACGTAGTGGAGGCAGGAACCATACACAGTTTTAAGACGAGGTTTGATAAAGCTCATGGAGCGGGGAGAGAGAGGGCCCAGTAACAACCGGTGAAGAGGCGGGGCCAGGACCTAAGACTCGACCCCTGCAGCCACAAATAGGTGAGTACAAATAGGTGAGTACACACGCACGCCCATATGCTGCGCCATATGGGCGCTTAGCAAACCTGAGAATAGCGCTCCGGTACCTCAGTAAGGAATCGCTCAAGACTTTATACACTGTGTACGTCAGGCCCATACTGGAGTACGCAGCACCAGTTTGGAACCCACACCTGGTCAAACACGTCAAGAAATTAGAGAAAGTGCAAAGGTTTGCAACAAGGCTAGTTCTAGAGTTAAGAGGAATGTCCTATGAAGAAAGGTTAAGGGAAATCGGTCTGACAACACTGGAGGACAGGAGAGTCAGGGGAGACATGAAAACGACATACAAAATACTGCGTGGAATAGACAAGGTGGACAGAGACAGGATGTACCAGAGATGGGACACAGAAACAAGGGGTCACAATTGGAAGCTGAAGTCTCAGATGAGTCAAAGGGATCTTAGGAAGTATTTCTTCAGTCATAGAGTAGTTAGGAATTGGAATAGTCTGGCAAGCAATGTAATGGAGGCAGGAACTATACATAGTTTTAAGACGAAGTATGATAAAGCTCATGGAACAGGGGGAGATTGGACCTAGTAGCGGTCGGTGAAGAGGCGGGGCCAGGAGCCGAGTCTCGACCCCTGCAACCACAATTAGGTTAGTACACACACACACATGTATATATATATATATATATATATATATATATATATATATATATATATATATATCTATATCTATATATATATATTATATATATATATATATATATATATATTATATATATATATATATATATATATATTATATATATATATATATATATATATATATATATATATATATCTATATATATATCTATATCTATATCTATATATATATATATATATATATATATATATTATATATATATATATATATATATATATATATATATATATATATATATATATATATATATATATATATATATATATATATATATATATATATATATATCAACAAATCGGCCGTCTCCCACCGAGGCAGGGTGACCCAAAAAGAAAGAAAATCCCCAAAAAGAAAATACTTTCATCATTCAACACTTTCACCTCACTCACACATAATCACTGTTTTTGCAGAGGTGCCCAGAATACAACAGTTTAGAAGTATATACGTATAAAAATACACAATATATCCATCCAAATTGCCAATATCTCAAACCCCTCCTCTAGAGTGCAGACATTGTACTTCCCAGTTATATAAATTAACCGGTTTCCCTGAATCCCTTCACTAAATAGTACCCTGCTCACACTCCAACAGCTCGTCAGGTCCCAAATACCATTCGTCTCCATTCACTCCTATCTAACACGCTCACGCACGCTTGCTGGAAGTCCAAACCCCTCGCCCACAACACCTCCTTTACCCCCTCCCCCCAACCTTTTCGAGGACGACCCCTACCCCGCCTTCATTCCCCTGCAGATTAATATGCTCTCCATGTCATTCTTCTTTGATCCATTCTCTCTAAATGACCAAACCACCTCAACAAACCCTCTTCAGCCCTCTGACTAATAGTTTTATTAACTCCACACCTTCTCCTAATTTCCACACTTCGATTTTTCTGCATAATATTTACACCACACATTGCCCTTAGACAAGCTTCACACCAATATAGGAGTGCTGGTACTACTATACTTTCATACATTCCACATATACCTCAATGCACCACTTAACTTTTTTCCTTCATCAATTCTATGATTAACCTCATCCTTCATAAATCCATCCGCCGACACTTCAACTCTCAAATATCTGAAAACATTCACTTCTTCCATACTCCTCCTCCCCAATTTGATATCCAGTTTTTCTTTATCTAAATAATTTGATACCCTCATCACCTTACTCTTTTCTTTGTTCACTTTCAACTTTCTACCTTTACACACACTTCCAAATTTGTCCACTAACCTTTGCAATTTTTCTTTAGAATCTCCCATAAACACAGCATCATCAGCAAAAACTAACTGTGTCACTTCCCATTTTGTATTTTAATTCCCCATAATTTAATTCCACCCCTCTCCCGAACACCCTAGCATTTACTTATTTT
>NC_069459.1:29339746-29352887 GCF_026875155.1 Cherax quadricarinatus
TGATGTTAAAGCTCTCCACTAAGTGGCACCAGTCACTGGATGAATCCAAAGTCAGTTGTGTGGTAGCACTGGACATTGCTGGCGCTTTCGATCGGGTGTGGCACAAGGGCCTCTTAGCAAAACTGCAAGCTCTGAGAATTGCAGGCTCTACGCTATGTCTCCTCAGTGATTACCTTCATGGTAGATCTCTAAGTGTAGTTCTCAATGGAACAGAATCAGCAAGACATCCTATTGGGACAAGTATTCCACAAGGAAGCGTTCTGGGACCATTGTTATGTAATGTCTACTTTAATGACCTTCTTCATCTCATCCCAGAATCACATGCATATGCAGACGACTGTACACTTACATCACATATCCGAGAGAAGAAATGCCAGCTGCTCTAAGCTACATCAATCACCAGCTATGACCTATATCAGCTTGGGGAAATAGGTGGCAAGTAACATTTGCACCTGAGAAAACACAAATGATGATCGTCTCTAGGCACCATGATGGTAATACTGGTGCAGTAGTAAGGATGAATGGGAGGGTGTTGGCACCTGGAGAAGAAGTTGATATCCTTGGGGTGAAATTTGACTCCAAACTGACCATGAACAGCCACTTTGTAATCTTGCAAACAAGGCAGCCAGGAATCTTACAGCACTTCGCCGTATCTCGCATCTGCTTGACAGCAGGGGTTCCAAGATTTTGTACGAGGCACAAGTACGCTCATACCTTGAGTATGCTCCACTTTCTTGGTTCGCCTGCCCCCCTTTCTCATATGCGACTGCTTGACATAGTAGAGAACAGAGCAAGACGTCTCATCTCTCGCCTGGACCAATCCTGGATAGATCTGTCATTTCAGCAGAGCTTTCAACACAGGAGGGATGTGGGTGGCCTTACTGTTATGTACAAGGCCAATATTGTCAAAGTACCACACATGGATCCACTTCGAGGACAACGTGAAGCAAGCTTCTATACCACAAGACGGGCAGAAAGCAGCAACTTAACTCTGGCTGTACCCTTCTCCAGAACATCACTTCATCTGAGATCATACATACCCAGGATGACTCGAGTATGGAACACATTTGTACAGCATTATGATGTCAACGAGATAAAGTCAGTTGATCAAATGAAAATGATGGCCCACAGATGGCTCCAACTTCATCCTGTTCCCTACTTGTATGTTTCATAACAATAAAAATGCTTTCAAATGAGCTGATGTAGGTAACAGCTCTTAGCTTGTCAATAAAGTTAGGAATCCTTAACCTGTAAATAGCTTGTCAATAAAGCTAGGGATCTTTAACCTTGTCAAATCCTGTGTAAAAAAAAAAAAAAAAAAAAGAGACAGAGACAGAGAGAGACAGAGACAGAGAAAAGGAGGTGCAGACATACATTGTGAAAGTGAATGTTAGAAGGATGTATAATTATCACATTAGCAAATGTAAAGAAAACAAGAAAACGGAGAGAACATTCCGTTAAACAGTTTCTGTATTACTAAACCTGTGATCATCAAACAAGAAGAGCAACGGTGACCCCCGGTGCTTGCCAAAGTAATATAACTAAACGCTGGAGTCAGAAGGAAAACAAGTTAGCTGGGTTGTTTTGGTGGTGTGTTTGAGAGTGAGAACTCCACTCTGGGGAGACAGCTGCTTCAACTTTGTTTCCAGACACTTGTTGAACACATTACCACTTCTAAACACTCTCCAAACTTCTTTTGGTTTACTCTTTACATAGGGTGGGAGGGATGAATGTTTGTGTACTTGTTTATGTGTTCTCCCATGTGTTGCAGCTTTTCTTAAATTTATGTTTTACTCCACCTTATTCGAACTAATTTAATTCATTTCTTTTCCTGACTATTTCCAAATTGAACAAAAATGCCTCTTAAAAATATTGTATATTTGTTCACCTTAGACCATTTAACCCGGTGAAATCATTTAATTATTTTTATGTTATATAGTATCTTGGTGTTGTTTTATCTATGGTCGTCAATTTTCAACTTTTTTCTCTAAATAGCGCTTATATTATTAGACAAATTATTTTTCATATATTTGGTGCCCTCCAAATTTAAAAGTTACATTGTCTCTTTATTTTAACAAAAAAATTTACTGTGCTTCAGTGCTACAATTAAGCGTTATTGATGGTTTTGTTACAATAAGTAAGTCTCTGTTCGTAAATGCGTGTGGATAAATCCCTAGCCATCTCATTCATTTATGCTTTACAAGTATTACAGTTACTGCAAGGGATGACGTAAATACCTGCATATTTACCCGGAGCTGACATTACCACTCTTACATCTGGTAATGTTTTTGATAATGGTAGAAGAGACAGTGGCAGTGATGCAATTGGTTTTCTTAAGTAAGCTCGAAGCATTTTTCAGGCACCGTGATCGTTGGAATTAACTGCTGGAGTGTTAATTATTCACTGTGCTTTACTACTACTATCCCGTACGAAGGTGGTAGGAAAATATAAACTCTGGAAGATCTCAGAGACTGAGATTTCTCTTACTGGAAATCGGGGTTCCAAATTCTGAGACCATAATTCTGTAGAAGTTCCAATGAATATTTTGCTAAATACACCTGTACACTTGCTTATCAATGCAAATATCTTACCAGCTCAGCATGTTTCTCTCCCAGCTGGGCACGTAAGTCAGCCTCAAGCATGGATTCAAGCTGTTTCAGGATCCTCCTGTATGTTCTGACCTCTCAAGCCATTTTTTATATCAGTGCACCATGCAGAAACAAGCGGGTATATACAGAGAAAGATCGCGGCCAGCAGGACTCGGATACTGCTACTGGGGGCGGTCAAGATTCCCAGGTAACATTCTTATCCACTTGGCAACACAAGTGCCAAGTAAGCTGGGCAGCCTGGTTCACAATGGCTCACATGGCTTGTGAACCAGGCTTCGTGGTGCACTGATATAAAAAATGGCTTGTGAGGTCAGAAAATACAGGCATATATATATGTATAATATATGTATAAATTTTGTAATATATATATATATATATATATATTATATATATATATATAATATATATATATATGTCGTGCCGAATAGGCAGAATTTGCGATCTTTGCTTAAATAGCAACGTTCTTTCTTGCCATAAAAGGACAAGTGAAAATTTGTGTATGCAATAATTTCGCCAAATAATTCGAACCTAAAAAAAAATATTTTTCACTGTGTTTGTTTAGTATTAAATTATTGTAAACAAATCAAAAATATATTTAGTTGGGTTAGGCTAAAATAATTGCGCTATTATAAAAGGTTAGGTAAGTTTTCTAAGTTCCTTTTAGTTAAAAATTAAAATTTTTACATTAAACGTTAATGTAAAAAAATATGTCTTTAAACGTATAAGAGAAATTTCTAGAAAGGATTTAATTTTAAATGAGTTCTTGCTAATTGACTAGTTTTACATATTCGGCACGACATATATATATATATTATATATATATATATATATATATATATAATATATATATATATAATATATATTATATTATATATATATATAAGAGAAAATAAAATGACATATATATATATATTGGAGTGAGATAAACAGGTTAAGAAAGTCTAGGGAACGAATGGATTTGATAAGTATAAACTAAATAGAGGCGTCAGTAGATGGGGAGTTGGAGGTATTGGGAAGATGGCAGGAATATTTTGAGGAAATGTTAAATGTTGAAGAAGAAAGCGAAGACGTAATTTCATGTATTGGCCAGAGATGTAAAAAAAAATTTTTAAGGAGAGAAGAAGAGGCAGATGTGAGCGTGGGGGAGGTGAGTGAGGTATTACGTAGAATGAAAGGGGGTAAAGCAGCTGGAACTGTTGGATCATGTCAGAAATTTTTAAATCAGAAGGGGGGGATATAGTTTTGGAGTGGTTGGTTTTGTTGAATCAGTAACACAAAATTTGATTATTTCAATTATTATATTCGTGGGATAGACCAGGGAGAAGCTTTCTAGTTCCTCTTCAATTTATGTATTTTCTTAAGTCACATGACCTCTTCTAAGCGATTAGAAAATGGTTGGGGCTGGCTATTATATCTTCTAATTACAAATTTCTTACTTCTGAAAATCCAGAGGCCCTCTCCTTCCCCCCATATCGGAGGTGGGGGTGGGAAGGGGTAGACGGGGAAGGTGGTGGGGCTGGTGGCACACAGACTGTTGGCTCACATTCAGAGAGAGACTGCGGTAGGTGACAACCCCACACTGCGCTGCTCTAAGGAAAAAACTTCCCCTCACTCCTTCAGTTGTTGCACTGCAAGCTTGCATAGCTCCTTATGATGCACAAGGTAAAAAAAAATATGCACGATGAATTAAGTAACCTCACTAAGGTAATATAGCCTATATATAATACTGTATTTCAATGTAACTGAAATTACATTACCTTTCTGTTGCATTAACACATTTCAAAGAAAAACAAATGCAGCTTAAAGTGATCTTAAAATTAAGTTAAAAATTTTAGTAAAACTATTTCATCAAACAATAATACACATCCTTAACTTTCTTCTAAGCTTTCTTCTTTTCTGTAATTCCATAATTTTTTTCTCTTTCTTGTCTATTTTTTTTTTTAAATTCCTCTCCTACTCATATAGTTCAATTATTTACTGTTGCTTTTTTTAACACTTTTATTTCCTACTCACCATTCTTCTATGTTTTTTCTTCCTTCCATTTTTCTTTCTACTCCATCCTTCCCTGCTCACTAACCAGTTATTTCTTTTCTTCCCTTCTTTCTTCTATGCCTCCCTCTTCTGCCTCTTTCCCCTTTTCCCTTCACTTTCTTTTTCTTTTGTTTTATTTACCGCCTGGTTCTAGAAGAGTTTTTCCAGCCACAAGGTGACACAGATTGCTTCCCTCCTTGTCTTACAGTAGTTTTATTATAGACGCCTCATGACACGCTCCTTCCTGGAAGTTTGCTTTCCGCTACTCCTCATTGTTCGTGTTCCCTGATATCACGTTGCTTTCCAGAAGCCACTGCCACTCCTTTAATGTTGACGCCTTCCAGGAAGGCCTCTTGTCCTCTATTTCCTCGTGTTTGGCGTAACTCGAAGTCATGTTACTTCGTGGAAGCCTCAAACCCATCGTTCCTTCATGTTAACGTCATCGGATGTCACGTTACATTACAGAAGACGGCTTCTGTGAAGGCTTACTCAGCCCTGTAACAATTTCAAACAGTATTACCAAGACTGGCTCCTCCTCAGGAAAATTAATGAATAGAAAAAGAAATAATAACAGACAAAGATAAACACTATTATATAGAAAATATAAAATATAAAACACTGTTGTTGCATTAAGTCAGATGTGAATTGTGTCCCACGGTCAGACAAAATTTCTCTAGGGATGCCCACTCTGGAGAAGATGGACAAAAGGGCTTCAGCCACCTCTGTAGTAGTTATGGTCTTTAAGGGTATGGCTTCAGGGAAACTCGAAGCATAATCAACTAATGTTAATATATATCTATGTCCCCCAGATGAAAGTGGAGATAAAGGACCAACGATGTCAATAGCTACTCTTTCAAAGGGTACCGTAAAGACTGGCATTTTGACCATAGGTACTCGCCTGGTACCTCAGGAGGATGACAGTTGGCAAACTTTACATGATCTACAATAGGTAGTGACATCTGAGGACATTTTTGGCCAAAAATAGGTTTCCCTAATTTTATTTAAGGTTTTACGATGCGAGAAATGTCCGGCCACTGGCAGGTCATGAGCCATTTTAAGAACAGTCTCTCTGCATTGACTTGGAACAACTAAGATGGAATAGTCTATCTCATCTGAATTTAATTTGAATACTGACTTGTGCAAGATACCTTTTATATATTCAAATTTATGTGAAAAGGTTTTCCTTTGAATAACTTGATTTTGTTTAGCGGCATTATGGCAATTCTGAAGAGAAGGGCAATTACGTTGTAAATTGACAAAGGAGTCCTTCGATATATCTAAAGGCTTAAAGTCAGGGAAAATCAAAGGATGGATAGTAGGAGAAGCCTGGGCTTTGGTCTGAGCCCTAGTCAAGACATTTATGGTATCGGAGGTGATATCTTCACTTTCATCTAATAAGTGAACCGATGATCCTACTACCTCGCTTTCAAGAGTAGCATCACTGGTTTTTAATCTCGCGAGACATTGTCTCATCTGAACTTTCGAGGGGCTTCTCTGATTCTACAGGAAGAAGATCTGAAAAGCTTATGTCCATCTTTGGTGATGAAAGGTCAATCTCAGAAGGAAGAATGGCACCTTTTACATTACCTATTAGTACGGAGCAAGAAGTGATGGGAGTTAGTACGGCTTCAGACCAACCTGTGAACCATTTAGACCTAATGTAACAACGGATGGTAGGAAAAGTGTCTGTACGGCCCAAGTAGTCTGAAAGTATAGCAGAGGAATGAGTTTCTTTAAGATTAGGGAACAGCTTATCAGAAATGACTATACATGTGCATCCATTGTCTCGTAAAATGGTAGATACATTAAGTCCATTAACTGTTCCTGAACAGAAGGGTGCTTGGTCATTACAGTCTTTAAAACATCTTCCAACTTTTTGGACCTTCTTAGAAGGACAATTTGGACGTTTATGTCCCTTAACACCACACAAATGACAAACAGGAATAAAAGAAGTCACTTTACTTTCCGCTAGAGGCTTTGATTTCTTAAGGTCTGATGAACCCTTGCCCTTAGGGTTCGATCCCTTTAGGTCTTTATAGGAATTGTGAGCCTCAGCATACAGGTCAGCAGCCTCGGCAACTTCCTCAGCTTTAATCAGGTTACGTTCTCTAATGAATGTTCGTATCTGGTAGGGAAGAGCTGTCAGGAACTGGTCAGCAACCATGAAGTCTCTAAGAGATTCATAACTGTGATCAATTCCTGAACTCTCTATCCAAAAGTCGAACAAACGAAAGAGTGTTACCTGTAACTGTTGAAAGTTCTGGCCAGGCTGTAAGGTGGCATATCTGAAATCTTTCCTGTAAGAATTAGTGATTTTTTGATGTGCTTTAAGGATTGCCTTCTTTAGTAGGTTATAATTACATATGATATCCTGCGACAAAGTTGCATAGATATTCAAAGCGGTACCAGAAAATAACATTCCTAACCTGGTAGCCCAGGTGTCAGCAGGCCTTTCACAGAGGGTAGCGGTATTTTCAAACCTGATAATGTATGAAGTTATGTCTTCCCCCTCTGTGAAGGGAGGTAAATTAGGTGTTGGAATATGTGCACTAGCTGCACGTTGTTCCATTACTCCTTCATCTAATTGCTGTTGTGAGAAAGTTAACTTTTTATTCTCTAATTCAAGGCGAGCTTGTTCGAGCTTGCGATCCTTTTCTCTCTCCCTTAACTCATGTTCTCTATCCTTTGCTCTTTCCTCAAGTTCCCTTAATTTAACTTGTTCCTCACATACTTTAGCTCTTTCCTCACGTTCTCTAGCTCTTTCCTCACGATCATGTCTATCACGCTCTTTTTTGTCTTCTTTTTCGATTCTCAATCTCCCCTTTTCCTCTTCTCTTTCGATTCTCAATCTCTCCTTTACAATTCTTTCCTGGATTTTAGCGCTAATGAATGATTCTAAATTTTTCCCTGTTATTCCTAACTTACTTCCAGCGTTCATCCAAAACTGGTATTCCTCCATATTTGCAAGAATAACTTAAACTACCAAGGGAAAATGAAACGGGTATTAAAGAAAACGGAGGGTTCAATTCCTGCTCCACTCAAACTGTAAATAAATCAGAGAGCTCGATCCCTACTTCAATTAAACAATATGTATTAATGAAAACGAAGGGTTCTATGCCGGCTCTGAGCAAACAGTAAGTAGAATGGGGTCCCTTGACCATCCAATCTTCTCACCAACAAATCAAGAGTGTCCTACGACAGTTCCCTTCATATAATAAAGAGCTCAATGAAACAAATTGTCACTGGAAAATCTGGTGTCCCTAGAGTCTAATCCTCCAAAGTGTTTCAAGCTTGAACAAAAAGATGGCAGAATTAAATATTATATCCTGCCTGACTTGACTTACAATAAATTGAGACTATAACAATCACCAAATCTTTTAAATATCTGCACCGTAGTTCTACCATAGAGAATGATTACTCATGGCTGGTGGTAACCGTCTTTGGTATGCGGCGTTGAAGTTCCAAGGGTAGATTCGAGATGGAATTTAATCTTGATTCAGTAGAGTTGATCTTGGAAAGGTCGCCACTTGTGAAGGCTTACTCAGCCCTGTAACAACTTCAGACAGTATTACCAAGGCTGGCTCCTCCTCAGGAAAATTAATGAATAGAAAAAGAAATAATAACACACATATACACTTTATTATATAGAAAATATAAAATGTAAAACACTCAAATATGAAATATTAATCCTACATTAAAGAAAATGAAAAATGAAAAATATAAATGATAACTGAATTCAACGCTAATATAAAACTTGGGTGTCTGGTGTCGGTGACACTGTGTTGTTGAAATCGTAGCCGTTGCCGATGATGGGGGGGGGTCGCAGGTGTTGGTTACAACCCACTGGCTAGTTCTTCACAGTATAGCCTTGAGTATTCTATCCCGATGACAGGAAAGCAGGTTCTTTACCGCTGCAATGAGGAGGGGTTACATCCTGCAATTTCATACAGGTGCACAGGTAATTAAATCCAAAAAGGGGAAGTCTCAGGACGTTAGTCCATCTCCATCAATTCTACTCGTTGATTGGCAGGTGACCCTCTCTGTCATCCAAGCTGGAAAGATAGACAGGTTACCCACTGCTTAAGAAATCACTCTCCATGATAAGTACAATACCTAAAAGATGTAGTGATTATTACAACAGTCAACCTAAAGCAAGACTGAAAGGACTAAGTTTGTTATTGCTCAAAAGTGAAGCTTTCAACCAATAAATCCACTAGAATACAAGGCAGGCATGTACTTACAGTAGTGCTGGGAGCTGCGAGTCGAGTGATTACTGTTTGGACCGGAGCCCCACACGTCACCTTTCGGGGGGGGGGGAGGAGGAGGAGGGGAAGGGATAGTGGGAGCTTGACTTACCCTACCTTAACAAGTAACCGGCAGTGAAATTATCACTTTCGGGGAGGGGGAAAAAAGGCGGGAATAGCGGAAGCTTGACTGACCCTACCTTAACAAGTAGCTGGCAATGAAACTATTGTTACTATATACTCCATCGCTACTCCTATCTATTGAACTTTTCCCTCACAGCTTCCTTGTGCTTGTTCAGGTTGACATCGCCTGATATCCATGTGCTTGTTCAGGTTGACATCGCCTGATTTCCGTGTGCTTCTTTTAGCCCCCCCCCCCCTTTCCCTCTCTGTTCTTTCATGATGACGGTAATTCCAATTGCTCAAAACAAATATCTATAGAAATGTTGAAGTGCATTTCTCTATATCACTACATAATTCATCAAACTGTTTTTATTATTTCTCATTACACATCGGCCGTCTCCCACCAAGGCAGGGTGGCCCGAAAAAGAAAAACTACTTTCACCATTATTCACTCCATCATTGTCTTGCCAGATGCGTACTTACACCACAGTTATAAAACTGCAACATTAACACCCCTCCTTCAGAGTGCAGACACTGTACTTCTTATCTCCAGGACTCAAGTCCGGCCTGCCGGTTTCCCTGAATCCCTTCATAAATGTTACCCTGCTAACACTCCAACACCACGTCAAGTCCTATAAACCATTTGTCTCCATTCACTTCTATCTAACACGCTTATGTATGCTTGCTGAAAGTCCAAGTCCCTTGCACAGTAAACCCCCCTTTAACCCCCTCCCTCCAACCTTTCCTAGGCTGACCCCTTCCCCGCCTTCCCTCCACTACAGATTTATACACTCTCGAAGTCATTCTATTTCGATCCTTCCTCTCTGCATGACCGACCACCTCAATAACTCAGTAACCCCTCCTCAACCCTCACCAAATTATACTCTATATTTTTGGTTGTAAGAGTCGGATCTCAGCTGCTGGCTCTGCTTCTTAAGGAGCTGCTGCTTAAGTGTTAACATATACTTAGGCTTTAATTCCCTATCAGATTCTTAAGGGCATGTATGGAGCCTGCCTCCTCATTTCTTCAAGATTATTTCACTTGCCAATTACCCTGAAGCTGAAGGAATGCTCCTTGACATCCCTGTAAATGTATTTATGTTTTTAGTTTCCTGATATCCCTTAATGTATTTATGTCTTTAGTTTTCTTGACATTCCTTTGATGAATTTGTCTTTATCTTCCAGGTAAGTCTTCATGTACAAGTTTCCTGGCTATTTTGAATACGTTATCACGTCTCCAGTGACTCTTGTATTCACATCAATACCTCTACCGCCAGTGTCTACACATTCCACTGTGGTCACTATGGGTGTAATCAACTATCAGAATTTAGGAAAACAGACACCCATGAGTGCCATCTCAGCAAAGGATACATGCTTCACAGGGACGCAGAAGGACATTTGGTGGACTTCACCAGTTGACACATCATCTTCATAGAGCTTAATCTTTATTGACACCATTGTTTGGAATAACAAACAAGTCACTCGGGACAGGAAATTATAGTATCGGTGAGATACTGGTACACATGAACACGAGACAAGCTTCGTTCCACCCACCGTCAGACATCTTACTTCTCAGGTGCCTTCTCTACATGTAAAAATCAGTTTTTTTTACCCTTATATATATATATGGAGTGACCAAGGTTCCTGGACTGAAACCATTCATATAAACATTTCCTAATAAGTTACATTTTGTGTATTTTTCTTCTAATTGCTTCTTATTACTTGTGGGATACATTCCACCTCTATATTATTCCACCCGTAAATCTGGAGGACTAGACGATTTCTACTAGCAGTCAGGAGAAAGCTGATTCTGCTGAACACTTCGCTGCCAAGATACAATTGCCTGATACAACAAGTGAACCATCGTTCCTAGAGGTAAGAACTGTGTCAAAGTTGTCCGTGGTGACAATAAGCCAGGATGAAGTATACCTTCTAAAATCCTTGGACCAGGAAAAGACTGTAGGCACAGATAAGGTGTGCCCAAAAATCGCATCTGATCGACAGTAAAGGCGGCAAGAATCCGTATGAGGCACAAGTGGGCTTATCCCTTGAGTATGTTTCACTTTCTTGGATTACCTGCCCTCCATCTCAACTACGACTTTGACAGAATAAGTGAACAGAGAAAGACTACTCATCCAACGCCTGGATACGTCCTGGACAGATCTGTCGTTTCAGCAGATCCTACGACAACGCTGGGATGTGGATGGTCTTACTGATATGCATAGGGCCAATGTTGTTAAGGTGCCACACTTGGCTCATCTTTTACTTACCGAGACGGGCAGCGAACAGCAACTACACCCAGGTTCTGCTCTTCTCAAGAACAACACTTCATCCGAGTCTCGAACATGTTAGTTCTGCATAATGATACAGATGCTAAGTTGGCCAAATAAAATCGTTGCCAACAGATTGCACCAACTTCACGTTGTTGTCTGTTTTTGTTTCATAACAATAAAAAGGCTTTCAAATGAGCTGAGGAAGTTAACAGCTCTTAGCTGTACAAAACGTTGTGAAAATAAGAGAGAGAGAGAGAGAGAGAGAGAGAGAGAGAGAGAGAGAGAGACAGACAGACAGACAGACAGAGAGATACAGAAAGAGTGAGACAAAGTTGTCCGAATGAGCAGAGTTCCACAAGGGTACCTGGATCATTACTGTTTCTTGTGTAAGTGAACAACGTGACAAAGAAAATCGAGTCATAGATGTGTACGCAGATGTGAAACTACTGACAAAAATACAAATGATTAAACCAGAGAAAGATTATAAATGGATATGGACAGGGCGGGCATAAAGTGAGTTCACTTGATAATGGAGTAAGAGTCATCCTCTGGTCTTGCAGTTTAACCCAGCAAAAATATACTCGGTGGAGCTGCAGCCGCACTTCAACCTCAGCCTAACACCAGTAAGCCAGCAGCTTCAGGTGGAGCCTGGAGCACCACAGGCCTACCAAACTTGAGTCAGTAGGACATCTCTGCAATAAGGGCGAGAACGCTAAGTCCGTCTTAACGGATTTTGCAAGAGGAGCGGCTACACACAGAAAGTGGAAAAAGCTACACAAGGCCCCACAAACACCAACACTCCTGGGTGACATCGCACAGCAGTAACTTTGCTAAAAGTAGATTCACATTAGCGTGGGTTGCAACATCTGCCACATTGCCCCCATATCCACCCTGTCATACGCCTTTTCCAAATCCATAAATGCCACAAAGACCTCTTTAGCCTTATCTAAATACTGTTCACTGATATGTTTCACTGTAAACACCTGGTCCACACCCCCCCTACCTTTCCCACCTTGTCTATTCCGCGCAGAATTTTATATGTCGTTATCATGTCTCCCCTGACCCTCCTGTTCTCCAGTGTCGTCAGGTCGATTTCCCTTAACCTTTCTTCATAGGACATTCCCCTTAGCTCTGGAACTAACCTTGTCGCAAACCTTTGTACTTTCTCTAGTTTCTTGACTTGCTTTATCAAGTGCGAGTTCCAAACAGGTGCTGCATACTCCAGTATGGGCCTGACGTACACGGTGTACAGTGTCTTGAACGATTCCTTACTAAGGTATCGGAACGCTGTTCTCAGGTTTGCCAGGCGCCCAGTTTCAAATTAGCATACGAAATAAATCTACCGTGTTCCACACA
This sequence comes from Cherax quadricarinatus, assembly GCF_026875155.1. Taxonomy (NCBI): domain Eukaryota; kingdom Metazoa; phylum Arthropoda; class Malacostraca; order Decapoda; family Parastacidae; genus Cherax; species Cherax quadricarinatus. The sequence continues at coordinate 29,352,383 of NC_069459.1, forward strand.
GGTACGTAACTATCCATGAATAAATTCTACATTAATCAATAATTAATCTTGGTGAGTCGTTCAATGAATTCTGGATGAAGATATTTACAAATGAAAGTGAACACAGTCTACAATATGTGGGAATCCAAAGATCATGGAAGCACTAAACAACGGTCATATAAAACACCTAAGATTAACATACGAGGAAGAACTTGTATGAGAGCTCACAGAGACTAGACACTGAGTTAGAAATATAACATGCCCTTTGGAAAAAAATATGTAATATATAGCACCACTCTGGAAAATGAAAATAGTCTGTTAGAGCAGGAAAGTAAACAATAGTTATTACAAGGAGCATGTCTAAACTTGGTCCAGAGAGGCTGATCAAGACGAACTTAGTTGTGGCTACTTACATATAAACACACACACACACACACACAAAACACACACACACACACACACACACACACCTGGGGGCAGCGAACAAGTTATATTATAAATAATATATAATATATATATAATAAAT
>NC_069459.1:29353387-29384342 GCF_026875155.1 Cherax quadricarinatus
ATGGCTTGGAAAGGTGGGGGCAGGGTAGGCTTAGAAGTAGGAGTAGACAGAGTAGAGGCAGGTGTTGGCAGTAGAGGAGTGGTAAGGGGAAAGGAGGTGGAAGGCATTGCAGGCATCGTAAATTAGATGTGGGGGCCAATCCTGTGAGAAAAATTGGGTAGGCAAGTACGTGTGAAGTAGACACACGTACTTGCCTGGTTATAACTTTAAAGTTTCTTGTGGAGTCCGTCTCTGGAGGCACAGGACACTGAGGAGGTGAGCTGTAGCTTGGAGCACTGTATGCCCTGAACTGGCTGTAAGGCGTGCAGACCACACGTACAGGCTGAGGCGTGGAGACTTCAGACAGCAACAGGAGTGCAGAGGGAAGCTTCCTGCCCTTGGGTAGGCAGCCACCGACGCACCAATCTTGATGGTGAAGACGAAGGTCCAGTAACCACCACTCGGTGAAGAGAGCAACTCTGGCTGTGAGCGATGAGGAGAGCCAACACTAGCTGAATGGCGAGCAGACTTCACTTATAGGCTGAGGCGTGGAGACTTCAGACAACGGCGAGGAGAGGCAACACTGGCTGTATAGCGTGTAGACTACACGTACAGTCTGGAGCGTGGAGGCTACAGATAGCAACGGGAGTGCAGAGGGAGGCTTCCTGCCCTTGGGTAGGCAACCACCGACGCACCAATCCTGAAGGTGAAGACGAAGGTTTAGTAACCACCACTCTGAGGATAGTCACACTCAACACGGGGTAATTAGAGAGGCGAGATCGTTCATCGATGGAGCTGTGTGTCCAATGAATCGAACCAGAGGTGGAGCAGGACGGCTATATATAGGCAGGAAGAGGTGGTGGTAGTAGTAGTAGTAGTAGTACAAGAAGGGTATATAATACCGACAAGATGAAATCACGACACATGCGCAACAACCGGGCATCACCATCGTAGACGTTTCGCCATCCACCCAGCCACTGGATGGCGAAACGTCCACAACAAAGACAACCAGACGCCGCGCATGTGTCTTAATTTCGGGTTATTTGTGTATTGTCCGAATAAATAGCAGAGCTGCCCTTCCTGATGCCAGTAAAATTAACGATGTCTAACAATAAAGCATCGATAGCTCTACCTGTCTAAATTATGATAAAAAAAAGTCATCACTTCTATGCTTTCATATATAAACATAAGTAACATAAGTAAGTAAATTTACTTACATGATTCATTACCTTTTTATCTTACGACTTATGTTCAGCTGTCAGAACTTTGGGACCCAGTCCCTGGACCCATTATGTACCTTTGTAATCTTTTGGCTACCGCCCACAAGATGGGTATGGGGTGACTACCGCCCACAGGATGGGTATGGGGTGACTACCGCCCACAGGATGGGTATGGGGTGACTACCGCCCACAGGATGGGTATGGGGTGACTACCGCCCACAGGATGGGTATGGGGTACAATTTAAACTAGCTAAACTTCTATGCTTTCTTTTACAACAGGAACGTCGTCGAGAAAAACATAGCTGCGAAAGCAGCACTCAGATTCCTCGATCTTACATTAGGGAAAAATATGTAAACTGATTTGAAATACTTAACTGAAGCAGAAGAAATACAATTTCGTGGCTGATCTTCTGAAAGCTCGGTGCTTCTCTCTCCAGAAACTGTAATATACACTAATTTCTTTTACAATATGCCCAAAACAAAGCAATGGAACAAGTGTACCAGATTACTGATGCCGGAATTTATGATAAAACCTACTTAAGAAGATCCTGGTAAAGTGGTGGAGCATGTAATGCTATTACCAGGAATTTTTAATTGTGCGGCGAGATTGCGACGCTTGTTTTGTGTGGGAATTATCCTCGTGCGTTAATTAACGTAAAACGCTTTTGTCTTAATTATGACTTCAGACTTGTACTCTATAACACATGAACGAATTTATAAGAAACATTTATGGAAACGACACTTTACATATGTTTGCCTCTTGGTATATATAAAGTTGTGAGTCATGTTTGCATCACAATATTTTCACAGATTTTTACATTAATAAAAGACCAACTTAGACCTTTAAAGGCCAAAATCAATGTAAACGTCTCTCTAAGTAAGTTTGGTCATCAGTTATAGTTTAGGTATATAAATAAATAAGAAAGCAAGCCAGTAAATAAGCAAGTAGGTAAGTAATTAGGCTCTTTTATCCTTACAGCACTGCCTTAGACTAGACTTTCTTGTTGACTGCGCGGTCAACCAGGCTGTCTGTGCTAACTTTCCTCAAATCTATCATAACCCAGCTAATGTGTCACTTTGTAAAAGAAAACAGTCCTGTTTCTTTATGAAAACTTCTAGCTTCGTCCCAGCAGTATTTCTGGTATCTGTTGGTATGATACAAAAGTGTCTTGGACCACGGATGTTGACACAATGCTCTCTAATTATATTCATAGACACGCTGCTCCTCAAGCTTCATCCGCACTTTCTCCCATAACTTTCACGTATTTGTTAGAGTAGTATGCAGGTTGGGTACAGTGCTTTACTTATATGACATATGTTTATTATTAAGTATCTGCCTCTTCTCCGTTGCAATATAAACAAAGTATTTTAAGGCGTTCCCAGTAGTTCACGAGTTTTATTGACTATGAAGACAATATGCGACTTATGTACAATTTCTAGCTCTACTATCTCTTAAGAAAATAAGAACATAAGAAAAAAGGAACACTGCAACTCGCCTACTGACCCATGCGAAGCAGGTCCATGCCACCCCCCAGCCTAGAATAATGGCCACCTACTCAGGTCACTTCCACTTTAGGAAAGAGCACGGCACCAGACCTGGTAGCCCAAGCTAGTCAGGTCCAACTCACACCCACCCACCCCACTCATAAATAACAAAAAGGCACAATAACAAAAGGTCAATGGTCCAAGTCGGACCGAAACGTCGTCGTAAGCTTTTCTCTTTTATGTGCGGGTTATTTGTGTACCACCCGACTCATGTATTTATCCAACCTATTTTTAAAACTACACAAGGTCTGAGATTCTATGACGGTACTCGGGAGTTTGTTCCACTCATCCACAACTCTATTACTAAACCAGTGCTTTCCAATATCCTTCCTGAATCTTAACTTTTCCAACTTGAAACCATTGCTGCGAGTCCTGTCTTGGCTGGATAATTTCAGCACGCTGTTTACATCCCTTTTATTTATTCCTGTTTTCCATTTATACACCACGATCATACCCCCCTAATTCTACGCCTTTCGAGAGAGTGCAGATTCAGGGCCCTCAGTCTATCCACATAGGGAAGATTTCTGATACATTGGATCATCTTTGTCATCCTCCTCTGTAAGTTTTCCAGAGCATTTATATCCATTCTGTAATACGGTAACCAGAACTGAGCAGCATAGTCTAAATGAGGCCTAACCAAGGATATATAGAGTTGAAGAACAACCTGAGGACTTCTATTTTTTATACTTCTTGATATGAAGCCAAGAATTCTGTTAGCTTTATTGCGAACACTTAAGAACATAAGAACATAAGAAAGAAGGAACACTGCAACATGCCTACTGACCCATGCATATCAGTTCCATGTCCTCCCCGTATTAGACCAATGAGCCCCCTGGATTAGCCCAATGACGCACTCAGTCTGGTCACCTCCACTCAAGGATGGAGCACTGTACCAGACCCAGCAGCACAAGCTAGTCAGGTCCAACTCACACCCACCCACACCCACTCATGTATTTATCTAACCTATTTTTAAAACTGCACAACGTTTTAGCCTGAATAACTGTACTCGGGATTTTGTTCCACTCATACACAACTCTATTACCAAACCAGTGCTTTCCTATATCCTTCCTGAATCTGAATTTTTCCAACTTGAAACCATTGTTGCGAGTCCTGTCTTGGCTGGAAATTTTCAGCACGCTGTTTACATCCCCTTTATTTATTCCTGTTTTCCATTTATACACCTCGAGCATATCCCCCCTAATTCTACACCTTTCGAGAGAGTGCAGATTCAGGGCCCTCAGTCTATCCAAATAGGGAAGATTTCTGATACATGGGATCATGACTCAAGAAATCGTAATGACACGAGTGCAAACAAACCATACCCCCGGCCGGGATTACACCCGCGGTCATAGTCTCAAAACTCCAGCCCGTCGCGTTAGCCATTAGACCAGCTAGCCACAATAAGATTCATCCAACTTGGTATATTTCTACACCAAAGGAAGGTCAGCACAGGCACCACTGTGACCACAAATGCAAGTTTTTACAGACGAATCTCCAGCTAGCATGGCCGGAGATTCGTCTGTAAAAACTTGCATTTGTGGTCACAGTGGTGCCTGTGCTAACCTTCCTATGGTGTAGAAATATACCTAGTTTGATGAATCTTATTGTGGCTAGCTGGTCTAGTGGCTAACGCGACGGGCTGGAGTTTTGAGACTCTATGACCTCGGGTTCAATCCCGGCCGGGGGTATGGTTTGACATGGGATCAACTTTGTCATCCTCCTCTGTACGTCTTCCAGAGCATTTATATCCATTCTGTAATACGGTGACCAGAACTGAGCAGCATATTCTAAATGAGGCTTAACCAAGGATATATAGACTTGAAGAACAACCTGAGGACTTCTATTATTTATACTTCTAGATATGAAGCCAAGAATTCTGTTAGCTTTATTGCGAACACTAATGCACTGTTGTCTTGGTTTTAGATTACTGCTAACCCGAACTTCTAAATCCTTTTCGCAATCAGTAGTATTAAGAACTACATTATTTAGTTTATATGTGGCATGGTTATTTAACTATCCAACATTTAGAACTTTGATTTGTCAATATTAAACTGCATCTGCCACTTCTCCGACCATTGCATCAGTCTATTCAAATTATTCTGGAGTGCTCTAGTGTCCTCATTAGAATGAATTGGATGGCCTATTTTGGTTGTCATCAGCAAATTTGCTTATGTCGCTATTCCCTCATCTATGTCGTTTATGTAAATTGTGAACAACAACTGGCCCAGCACTGACCCCTGAGGAACACCGCTTGTGACGTGCCCCCATTCTGATTTCTCCCCATTTATGCAAACTCCCTGCTGTCTATTTGTCAGCCATGCCTCTACCCAGGAAAAAATTTCTCCTCCTATCCCATGTGCCTTAAGTTTCCTCAATAGCCTCTGGTGTGGAACTCTATTGAAAGCCTTACTGAAGTCCATATACACAATATCATATTCATTACCATGATCTACCTCCTCAACCTTAGTGAAAAAAGTTAGTAAATTCGTAAGACAGGAACGCCCCTTTGTAAAACCGTGATGAGATTCATTAATCAATCTGTGTCTGTCAAGGTGGCTACGAATTGCTTCGGCAATTATTGATTCCATAAATTTTCCCACTATGGAGGTAAGGCTTATTGGTCTATAGTTCGAAGCCAAGGACCTGTCACCTGCCTTGTAAATAGGTATTACATTTGCCATTTTCCACTTATCAGGCACTGTGCCAGTTTGTAGTGATATGATAAAAAGATTAGCCAAAGGTATGCTAAGTTCCTCTTTACATTCCTTTAACACCCTTGCAAACAGTTCATCAGGACCTGGGGATTTGTTAGGTTTTAGTTTCTCTATTTGTCCGAGGGCCATGTCACTAGTTACCACAATCGTACATAGTTTATTATCATCCTGTTCTACATAATCTATTATTTCAGGAATATCGCTAGTATTTTCCTGGGTGAAAACTGAGAGGAAGTATGTATTGAGAATTTCACACATATCCTTATCACTGTCAGTGATCTGACCAGAGTTACTCTTAAGTGGGCCAATCTTGTCCCTAATCTTACTTCTGTATACCTGAAAGAACCCTTTTGGGTTAGTCTTTGAATCCCTTGCGACCTTAGCCTCATAATCCCTTTTTGCTTTTCTTATTCATTTTTTTTTATTTCTCTCTTTAATTGAATATATTGATTTCTTAACTGCCCATCCCATCTTTTGATACGCCTATATATGCTTCTCTTTTGACCAATGAGATGTTTTAATCTATTGTTCATCCATGTGGGATCATTTTTGTTAGATCTAATTTCCCTACTCGGAACAAAAGTTGTCTGGGCAGTTAGAATTATGCTCTGAAAAACGTCATATTCGCAACCAAGATCACCTACCTGACCCATAGTCAGGACATCCCAATTTAGCCCACCCAGGTAATTTTTCAGTCCCATGAAGTCGGCCAAGCGAAAATCTGGGAGGGAGATTTGATTGCGGTTATCTGGGTAATTCCATGATATATTGAAACTAAGTGATTTGTGATCACTTTCCCCAAGCTCATCATTAACCTCAAGATTATTAATTAGTGAATCTTTGTTGGCAAGAACCAAGCCAAGCAGATTGTTTCCTCTAGTTGGTTCTGTCACAAACTGTTCTATAAAGCAATCCTGAACCGTATCAAGAAAGTCACTATACTCAAGATTTCCTGTCATATTATTCCAATCAATTTGTCTAAAGTTAAAATCTCCCATTATCACATTTTCATATCTAGATGCCTTATGAATTTCGTCCCATAACAGCTTACTGCCCTCCCTATCAAGGTTTGGGGGCCTATAAATCACACCCAAAATTAATTTGTCACGTCTTTCGAGAAACTGTAGCCAAACAGATTCTGTGTTCGATGTTTCTAATCTTATAACATGTCTAAGACAACAATTTAAATTTCCCTGACAGTCATCGCCACACCACTACCGCTTCCTGTTGACCCTATCAGTGTGGAATAGTTTATAACCCTGAGAAATGCCTTCTGAATGCATTTCTCTATCTTTCAGGTTGAACCAGGTCTCTGTTATACCAATAATATCTATATTACCTACACTTGCAAGTAATCTTAGCTCATCTATCGTATTTCTTAGATTCCTACTATTTGCATAGTAAACCTTAAGGGATCTAGTCACTCGTTGCTCTCTACTATCTCTCTTTGTTTGTTGATCAATTGATTTGCCATTACTAGCAACTTTATTTTGAATATTGTCTTTTAAACATATCCCTGAGGTATCCCAGTAATAACTGCTGTTTTTAACCCTAATGCTGCAGCCTGATTGTTTCCCACAAACACTCATACCTCTACAATCTATCAGTTTAAATTCCTAGACAAGTCATCAATTACCCTCTCAGTTGAATTGGCTAATGCAACGACTCCATCCCCAGAGAGATGAACCCCATCCCTTGCATACATATCATGTTTGCCAAAGAATAGGTCCCAGTTATCAATGAATTTGATTGCAAGTTCCTTGCAGTACGTGTCTAGCCAGCAATTTACACCAATTGCCCTAGACATCCATTCATTGCCCACTCCCTTTCTAGGCAAGACGCTACATATGACTGGGATCCCTCCCTTAGACCTATTTCTATGGCTGACCTGTACTTATCCAGCAGTTCCTGTCTCCTGCCCTTCCCAATGTCATTACCCCCAGCACTAAGACAGATAATGGGCTTGTTCCCATTACCTGCCATAATATTATCCATCCTGCTGACTATATCACCAACACCAGCTCCAGGAAGACACACTCTTCTGACCTTTCTGTCTCTGTTACAAAATGCACAGACCATATATCTTACCTGAGAATCGCCTACTACTAAAATATTCTTACCTTGATTAGCAGGGGAATCAGTGGTACCTTCAACCTCACTAACCACTGAAGTACACTCGTCTTTGAGAACAGAGACTCGATTTCCTACCTTCACATCTTCTCTATTAACTCTCCTCATCTTCCTTCTTCCTGAACTGTGAACCACTTGCCACTTAAAGCAAATGCCACTATCACTGCTGGTGACCATTCCTTCCTTACCAGCTAAATCCTTCTCACACTCGCTCCCAAACTCATCTATGTGAAGCTTCAGCTTCCTATTTTCCTCCTGAAGAAGTAGAATCTCCTTCTTCAACACTTGAACCTGAGATTACCATGGTGCTTGGTAACAGCCCACACTAGCTCCCAAGAGCTTAGGCAGGTATGACTACAGGTGACCACTGACCTCAGTGTACTGTTGTATTCGCTTCACATTACTGCTAACCAGAACTCCTAAATCCTTTTCGCAATCAGTTTTATTAAGATCTATACTATTTAGTTTATGTGTGGCATGGTTATTATCCTGCCCAACATTTAGCACTTTGCATTTGTCTATATTAAACTGCAACTGCCACTTCTCCGACCATTGCATCAGTCTATTCAAATCATCCTGGTGTGCACTCATGTCCTCAACAGAATGAATTGGATGGCCTATTTTGGTATCATCAGCAAATTTGCTTATGTTGCTATTTATTCCCTCATCTATATCGTTTATGTAAATTGTGAACAACAAGGGGCCCAACACTGACCCCTGTGCAACACCGCTTGTGACGTGCCCCCATTCTGGTTTCTCCCCATTTATGCAAACTCTTTCCTGCCTATTTGTCAACCATGCCTCTACCCAGGAAAAAATTTCTCCTCCTATTCCGTGTGCCTTAAGTTTCCTCAAAATTCTCTGAGGTTGAACTCTATCGAAAGACTTACTGAAACCCATATACACAATACCATATTTATTACTATGATCTACCTCCTCAAACACCTTAGCTAAAAAAGTTAGTAAATTCGTAAGCCAGGAACGCCCCTTAGTAAAGCCGTATTGAGATTCATTTATTAATTTATGCCTTTCAAGATGGCTACGAATTGCCTCGGCAATTATTGATTCCATAAACTTTCCCACTATGGAGGTAAGGCTTATTGGTTTATAGTTCGAAGCCAAGGACCTGTCACCTGCCTTATAAATAGGTATTACATTTGCCATTTTCCACTTATCAGGCACTATGCCAGTTTGTAGTGATATATTAAAAAGATTAGCCAAAGGTTTTGCAAAGTTCCTCTTTACATTCCTGCCTGCCGCAGTTTGGTAAATAATTTAAAATCACTTGTTTCGTGATTTCATTGCTGTGTAGACTGCTTGTTGAGGCGGGTATTCAAACAGGATGAGGCTGAAATAAATCCTTGTGATATCACTGCCACGAGTGCCCTCGGGCCCATGGCAAACACATGCTAGGCTGTGGGGGGTTTCTTGTAGGTGGGTGGTGCAGGGGAAAGGTATTCGTGCATTGTGCTGTCTCGGGGTGGTACAAGTTTCGTAGGGTCGAGTCCGGGGCTGCCGCGTTGGTAAATGAATGTATATATATATTATTATATAATTATATATTATATTATTATATTTTTTTATTAATATAATTTATATATTATTCGTGCCGAATTTTTTAAAATGGTAAATTTAGAAGAAATTTAAAATTAAGTCCTTTCAAAACTTTTCTTTACGTTTAAAGATATTTTTTTTCTTTATGTTAATGAAAAAAATTTAAAAATTTTGCCCCCCAAGAATCTTAAAAAACTTACCAACCTTGTTTTAACAGCACAATTTTTTTTAGCCAAACCCAAAAACTAATATATTTTAGATTTGTTTACAATAATTTAATACAAAGCAACACAATAAAATTTTTTTTTTCGTTATGTTCAGATGATTTTGGGGAAATTATTGTACAAAAATTTTTCGCTTGTCCTAATGGCAAGATGGCTTTGCATTTAACCCAAAATCGAAGTTCCCCTATTGGGACGAAAAAACCAAAACACACCACACCCCACACAAAAACCAAAACACAAACACACACACACACACCACACACAAAATATATATATAATTATATATATATTTATAAATATATATATATATATATATTATATAAAATAAAGTACCCCCTTATAGTGGAAGGGGGACCTCACCTCAGAGAAGGGACAATAAAGTCCTCGGGGAAAACTCGGTTCTCCCGGAGCTTTTAAATATTTTCTTCTCCTACCCCCCCCTATATTTTTTTATTCTATGTGAAATTTTTTATATATATATATATATAATATATATATATTATATATTTTATTATATATATATATATGTATATGTGTGTGTGTGTGTGTATATATATTTATATATGGAAGGTACCACCCAAAACTTTACTGGGGACCCCCCCTCCTAAGAAGCAAAAAACGTACCCTCAGTGAAAACTCAAGGTTTCCCCGGAGTGTTTAAATTTTACTTCTCCCCCAAACCCCTATAATTAATAATATGTACGTATTTTTAATAGAATACTTTATAAAAAAACAAAAACATGAGTACATCGGTACAAATTCAAAGGTTTTGAACGTCCTCCTGCCCTCTGAAGCCGGGAAACGCACCCCAGTATGCAGCATGCTTTTCCCCTTTGGGAGGCCCATGTAGAAGCACGGTCCCTGTGGGTCGTGAGTCGGGAAAAACCCAGTTCTTTAAGGAAAGTATGGCATGCTTTCCCCCTATGACCCCAAGGTCTCTGTCCCATGGGGAAAATTGTTACTGTTGGCTTATGTCCTGGTACTTGCCGTTTGTATCCCCCAGTGGCAGCAGCCCCTCCTTGTCCCCCGACACTGGAGTATATAGGTGCAGCAGGGGGGACAAAGGTTGGTCCCCATCCCTAAGCTTGCCATTTTTCCCAAGGTAGGGTGATCCATAAAGGCGGTTAGTGGGTTGTGGGTATTGTTATTCTAGTGATCGGGGTCCTCTCAGTGGGCACCCAGCTGTAGCGAAGGTTCTTTTTATGATGCTGTTGACCTCATTGGTCTTGCATCCCAGCCCTTGGTTTGGAACTTTAAGACAAAATGGACCATACGTAGTTAATCCCCCCCCCCAAATCATGATATTCCATGTGAATTGGGCAGAAAGGTGCAGACCCTTGCAAACTGTTTTAGGGTCGAGGCGCTTTCCCCATTCCCGTAAAGGAAATTTTTGGAGGAAGCCCCATGAGTGAGGTGCACTCAAGTTGGAGATTGGCAATCTCCCTATTGATGTTGCACCCCTGAGATTTTGGCAAGCCCTTCTCAGCGAGGGGCCCATCCCGCTTGCGTTTGTAAGCCAGCCCTGCACTAGGGTTTGGTGCTGGAGCAGCAAAGTCTCCCATTCATTGATGGCATAGCATAGTTAGGGTCCTGTATTCCTGCTGACCACTGAGGTCATCGGGAAGAATTTTCTTTTAAACTTGTTTGATGCTATGGAAGAGGATGGGAAAAACGGGCAGGGCAGTCTGGGAGGATCTGCTTTCCCCACCCCCCCCAAAGCCTACCAGATGTGAGGCTTGCAACCACTGCCATCTTCAAGGAAAGATGAAAATTACTCTTGCATGGTTTTAAGGAGGGAGTGATATTCATTGATTTTGGGCTCTGAAGGTGGGGAGATTCAAAAAGTAATTTTTGGGTTTGACAGGCCCCTGGTGGTAGGTAGAAGGCATCATGTGCATCGTGTTTTCATCTTGCTTACTAGGATCAGACGTGGCACTGCCCCCAAGAGGAGCCCCAAGGGAGGCTATTGGCTGGATAATGGCTTTGTCCTGGTAAAACAGCGCTAATTTTTGGATCATCTGTTGATTGGTAAAAAACTTTTTCACACTTAGTGGGCTTGAGATGGCCCAGACTTTCTCCCATGTCTTAAATTTTTTGAAGTCTCTAGAGAGTTCTTTTGTGTCGCTGGGGTACCCACCCAAAGAACCAAAATTTTGAGCTCGTGGAGAGGTTTTCCTGATTTCCTCACATGAGTCAATTTCAGCCCCAAACAATTTTTTTAGAAGTCACTATAACAGGGTTCTATGAAGGGATGAGAGAGGGAAGTTTTAAAAAATGCTTGGAGGCAGCATCATTTGACTGAGTTAAAAAGCTTTGGCAAAGTCCAATTTGATCAAGGTCTTTCATCGGCATGTTGTCGAGTTATGTGCTGTGTGGGCAGCTGTTCACAGCCTTTTGAACACCAAAACCGAGTAAGAGTTTCAACATTGCAGCACCCTCTTGACTCCCCCTTCTTCTGCACCCTTTGGCGACTGGCCCCGGGGGTTGTCCACGCAAGGGCCCCGATTCCACCATCTTTTTCCGGGGGGCAACATGGGGCACCAAAAAAAAGGGGTTTAATGGCCTCTGGGCACTGCCAGCCAAGCACATGGAAAAATTTGGTGATTTCGGAGAGCAGCTCTTAAAACATCACCAAGTGCTGGATTAAGCATTTTTTTTAAGTGTTGAGGCCAAAAAACCCGGTGGAAACCCTGCTGAACCCTTTGGGAAAAGACATAGCAGCTTTAAAACTTTTACCTGTAAGGTTAGATGTTCATCGCCCGCTGCAATGTCAGGGAGGTCAATGTTTTTATGGGAGCCCTGGGTGGTGTTTGTATTTCGAGCTTGGGGATATGACTCCTTGGAGCGATGGTATCCCCATGGTTATAAGCCTAGAGCTCCAATAGTATTTCCCTCTTCTATTTTTTTGTAATTTTTGGGTCTGTTTTTGAGGTGTCGGGTGTCCTGTTGTTGGTATTTTCCCGGGGGTGTTTGTCCCCTAGGGGGAGACGGACGAGGTTGTCCCTAGGGAACGCATTTATTTCCCTAATAACATTGTTGCTGTGACTTGGTGGGACGCAAAAAAGGCATTGCCAAAAAACAGCAATTGTGCCCGGATCTGTTGTTTGAAGGGATCGTTGACTTTCTTCAGAAGGTCAGTGAATTTGCTAGCAGCTTGAGAGTGAGCTTTTGGGGGTGTGTGTCGAGTCTGGTGGATGTTAATTTTATTGCAGATTTGAGGTCCTTTAGAGGTGAGTTTCTGTAGCTGTCAGTCGTTGTGGGAGGGGGTGTTGGGGTTCCCCTTTGGAGCTTCTGGGCCTGACATCCTTGTGTGCACGGTGTTGCCGTTGAGGGATTGAGTGCACATTCCCGTGGCACCCTGGCAGATGCCTTTTGAACAATGGTAGGTCTTCAAAGGAACCCCCGATTTTTGTGACATTTCTGACATCGTGGGGGGGGGAGGGAGCCCCGTGTGGGGTAACGGGTGAAGGACAGATGGTGCATGGGGGATGAGGGGGGGGAGTAGCGAGCGGCGGAGCTGGTAACTGGTGGGGCACAAACGGCAACCCCTTTTGGCAGGAAGTCAGTGGTCCTAGGTGGGTGAGGGGATGGGGCCGGGAGGGAAGCGGGGGAGTGGCCCCGTGGTTTGCTAAAAATGCTCATTATTATATATATATTTATATATTTTATTATATATATAATTATATATTATATATTTTTATATAATATATTTATATATAATTTTATGCAATTCAACCCCTCGAAAGAATAGAGGGAAAATTCCAAACGCTTTTTGATACTCACTTTCAAGGAACTTGAAAGTAAAGCTCCAAGGGAAAGGTTTTTAAAGGGGTTGGGAAACCTCCCTATCAGATCCCCCAACGGTTAAACTGACGTGCGCCCGGCCCCAAAATGACAGGGCCTTTTCACAACCCCCCAACAAATATTCTACCCAAAAAAATTTTTTAAAAAAATTTTTTGTCCCGTTATTATTAAATTTTTCCCCAAAATTTGTTAATTATAAATGGATTTAATTTTTTAAACCAAAGGAAATATTATTTATTGTCAAAAATGCTTTTTATGAAAAAGATTCAATTATATTCCTGTCGCCTGGACTAGTTGATACTACTTTCTCAATTTTTGAAAAACATTGGATGGTTAAAATCTCTTTCATGAATAAATAGAGCACTGGAATCTTGCCCGTTCTAATGTTATTTAGTTGTTTTAATTTAGTTCGAGATTTTTACCGTTTGACCGTAATAAACTTTATCGCAAATTTTACAAGGAATCTTATAGCAATCCATCAGCATTTTTGGGGGGAATTTTTATCAAAAGTTTTTTTACTGTTCAAGATTTTTTTAATAAACTTTAAAATTAAAAGTCTTAAAAAAGAAAGGATATCAACCAAGTTTTGAGGTAAAGGGGGAACCAACATTTTTAGTTGAAAAAGGCTGGTTGTCCCTTTTTGGATTGTAAAAAAAATTTTAGCAACTTTAAAAGATTTTTCAATTACATTTCTTGGGTATTTTAAATCATTACCTATTCATAAATTTTTGGGTTTTTCCTATTATGAACTCAGGATACAAATTCGTAAAGCTCTCAAAAAAAATTGAGGGGCAAAAAAAAACATTTGACTCTATCTCGATGCGAAGGGAAAAATAGTGGGGCTGGAACAGTTATTTTTAGGGTTTTTTGTAAAATTTTTAAATTTTTTCATTATTTCCCTTAAAAATTAAAACATTGAAAGGCAAAGGTTTTTTTTTTCAAACTAACAGTAAAGTTTATAGAATTGGCTAAACTATTTTAATTTTCAAGGAAAAGGGTATATTACATTTTTGGGATAAAACACAGAATTCTCAAACTATCTGAACCATTTGCTTATTAGGGAGGATTGTGTTAAGCAATCTTGTTTCAAAAATTCCTGATGGTTACTAAAAAGGTGAAAGAGGATTTCCCATTGCCTACCAAACTTTTGAGTGTAAAACTTATCATTAAATACAATTTTGCATCAACAAGCAAAATTTAATAAGTTTAAAGATAGTAGGAACTGGCAAAGGTAAATCATAGTTAACGAGTTTTTCGATAAAAAATTAATAAATCATCAAAAGGAACTTTTGTAAACAAGGAAGTAAAATAAAAACTAACCATGTTAAAATCTTTTAAATCAGCAAGGAGCTTAATTTACAACCCAAATCTATGTTGTTTTTAAAAATTAAAGTTAGAAATTTTGCCAAAAAATAGGGTCAATATCAACAAGCCATTTGGATAATTTTATATGAAACTGTCCCATGGGGCTAATAATTGGGTCTGCTGGATTCCCCGGTTTGGTGTTTTTATTGTCCATAATGTAAGGTAAGATGGATTGTGGAAATAAATTTTTTGACTAATTATTTTGCCTTTTGTAGAAGTTTTTTTGTTTTATTGAAATTGCTGTTACGGTTTTAGGGGATTTTTCCTTTTTGAAAAGGTTTCAGATCTCTAAGAATATTCATTTTTTTTGGAAAACTTTTTTTTTTAATTTAAATTATATTGCATTTATTTTGTCTGCTTTAGTAAGGGCAAATTTTTATTGTTATTAAGAGTATCTAAGACTTAAAGAATCTTTGAGGGGAATTTTGGGAAAGTTTTTAACAAACCAGGAATCCGTCAGACCAAATTGGGGCCGGGCGCCCCTCAGGGGTTTAACGTTGTGGGATCTGTAGTGGGTGTTTGGCCATACCCTTATATACCTTCCCGGGGCTTTACTTTCATAGTTCCTTGATAAATGTGAGTAGTCAAAGAAAGCGCTTGGAATTTTTTATTCCTTCGAGTGGGTTTTTTTGATATTTTTAAAAACCGTTTTGTGACTTATTAAAATTTTTATATATATATATATATATAATTTATATATATATAATATATATATTATATATATATATATATATTTATATATTATATATATGAAGGAATTCGCAAGAGCAGGTGAAATATATACAAACACTGATCTCTGGCTGAAGGAGACTCGAACCTACGAACCTTAGAACAAGGTATGCAGTGCTATACCAATCTACCCACACTGAACAATACCTTGGCGTGTAGCACTAGCTACAGACCAAGGTATTGTGACTAGTGTGGGTAGATTGTTAAATTTGTTAAATTTGATAAAATTCTCTAGTAAGGCTGATGCATGCAGGGGATGAGATGAAAAGCTGTAAGCCTTCTCCCTGAAAGCTGGCTGCCTTGGATCAACGTGTAGCGCTAGCTACACGCCAAGGTATTGTCCAGTGATGGTAGATTGGTATAGCACTGCATACCTTGTTCTAAGGTTCGTAGGTTCGAGTCTCCTTCAGCCAGAGATCCAGTGTTTATATATACATACATATATATATATATATATATATATATTATATATATATATATATATATATATATATATATATATATATATATATATACCTGGAGAGAGTTTACCTGGAGAGAGTTTCGGGGTCAACGCCACCGCGGCCCGGTCTGTGACCAGGCCTCCTGGTGGATCAGCCCTGATCAACCAGGCTGTTGCTGCTGGCTGCACGCAAACCAACGTACGAGCCACAGCCCGGCTGATCAGGAACTGACTTTAGGTGCTTGTCCAGTGCCAGCTTGAAGACTGCCAGGGGTCTGTTGGTAATCCCCTTATGTGTGCTGGGAGGCAGTTGAACAGTCTCGGGCCCTGACACTTATTGTATGGTCTCTTAACGTGCTAGTGACACCCCTGCTTTTCATTGGGGGGATGGTGCATCGTCTGCCAAGTCTTTTGCTTTCGTAGTGAGTGATTTTTCGTGTGCAAGTTCGGTACTAGTCCCTCTAGGATTTTCCAGGTGTATATAATCATGTATCTCTCCTCCTGCGTTCCAGGGAATACAGGTTTAGAAACCTCAAGCGCTCCCAGTAATTGAGGTGTTTTATCTCCGTTATGCGCGCCGTGAAAGTTCTCTGTACATTTTCTAGGTCGGCAATTTCACCTGCCTTGAAAGGTGCTGTTAGAGTGCAGCAATATTCCAGCCTAGATAGAACAAGTGACCTGAAGAGGTGTCATCATGGGCTTGGCCTCCTTAGTTTTGAAGGTTCTCATTATCCATCCTGTCATTTTTCTAGCAGATGCGATTGATACAATGTTATGGTCCTTGAAGGTGAGATCCTCCGACATAATCACTCCCAGGTCTTTGACGTTGGTGTTTTGCTCTATTTTGTGGCCAGAATTTGTTTTGTACTCTGATGAAGATTTATATTCTCATGTTTACCATATCTGAGTAATTGAAATTTTCTCATCGTTGAACTTCATATTGTTTCCCCAGCCCACTGAAAGATTTGGTTGATGTCCGCCTGGAGCCTTGCAGTGTCTGCAATGGAAGACACTGTCATGCAGATTCGGGTGTCATCTGCAACGGAAGACACGGTGCTGTGGCTGAAACCTTGTCTATGTCGGATATGAGGATGAGGAAAAAAAGAGGGGGGTAGTACTGTTTCCCTTTTGGAAAGAGCTTTTTTCCCCTACTGCCTCGCACTTTACTCTGTTGAAAGACTACTCTCTGTGGGTTTTGTTATGAGGGAAAAAAAATAGTCCATCGAAACCCAACCCTTTTTCCCGTTTTTCCTTTTGCACGCCCTTTTGTGCGCTATTAACCCCGGGGCCACACTTGCGAAGGGTTTTTTCAAAGCCCGTATATATTAATCTGCATTCTTTTTGTCTTCGTGCATTTAGGATCTTGTCGTAGGATCCAATATTGAGACAGGGGCCCGGGGCGGGCCTTTTTCTAAACCCATTTTTGCCCTGGGGTTTTGAATGAAGGGTTTTCTAAAGGGGGGTGGTGATCTTTCTTTTTTAGGGCCCCTTTTAAAGATTTTTATGATATGGGATGTTTTGTGATTGGGCTGTAGTTCTTTGCCCGTTTCCCTTTTCACCCCCCCCGTACCCCCCCCTTTTTAAAAAAATAACCCCCCCCTTTCCCCCCCCCTCTACCCCTCCTAATAAACCCCCCCCCCCCTTTATAGGGGTTCTTTGCATTTTTTTAAACCCCTTTTGGGGTTTGGGTTTTGGGGAAGTAAAAAGGGGCATTTTCCCTTTTTCCCCCCCCCCTTTAAGGTAAAATTTTGTAAGGGGATTTTCATTTTTGGAAAAAGGCCTTTTGGGTTTAATCAAATTTTTGTTGGTATTTCTCAAAAAAAAAATTTTTTTTAAAACTTCGAAAAACTCCCCCAAAATTTGGGTTTGGGGGCTTTTTAAAAAATGAGTCATATTGGGACCCTTTTTGTAGTTCACTCTTTCCCTTTTCTGCATCTGTGTAGGGCCCCCTCTTTTTTAAGTAGGGGGCCCAAAAATGGACGTTTTTTCCGATTTTGATTTGGGATAAGGGGAAAAAAATACTTTGGGGGTTTTTTTCGATTTCAATTTTTGGTTTTTGTTTTTTTCCCCCGATTTCCCCCGACTCCTAAAAGGGTTCTTTTTGCTTAAGTTCGATGGGTTGCTATTTCCCTGACCGTTCTCCCTACGCATTTCAATATATTGACCTCTTTTAGCCCCTTTTTTATTCTTTTCCGTCGCCTGTAAAGGGAAAACGCCCGGGCTCTTCTTTTTACATCCCTCCCCTTTTTCTTTGGGGGAATAAGCAATTTTGGATACATCGAGTGCCCCCCGATTAATCCCGTTTTAGGCAAAGTTGGCGTCGTGTTGCTTTTGTACCCCCCCGCTTATATCGGTTAGGACTTTTGGGTTTTCTTGGTCCCACTTTAAAGTGTTTTTGTTATTGAAGTTGAATTTGGTGAATGCTCCCTCGTGACTAGTCTCATTTTGTCGGTCTGGGGCTCCACGCATACATGTCTGAACCTCAATTTGTTGTGATCTGAGTATATTGTTTTTGATATGGTGACATTTCTTATCAGATCATCATTGTTAGTGAAGGATGAGGTCTAGTGTATTCTCCAGTCTAGTAGGCTCTATTATTTGCTGGTTTAAATTGAATTTTGTGCAGAGATTTAAAAGCTCGTGTGAGTGTGAGTTTTCATCAGAGCTGCCTCCTGGTGTTATTACTGCAACAATATTATTTGCTAATTCCTCCATTTTAGGTGCCTTAAGTTGAAATCCCCCAGGAGCAAGATGTTGGGTGCAGGAGCTGGAAGATTTTCCAGACAGTGGTCAATTTTTAACAGCTGTTCCTGGAATTGCTGGGATGTTGCATCCGGAGGCTTGTAGACTACCACAATGACTAGGTTTTGGTTCTCGACCTTTACTGCTAAAACTTCAACTACATCATTTGAGGCATTAAGCAGTTCTGTGCAAACAAGTGACTCTGCAATGTACAGGCCAAACCCCCCCCCCCTTTTGCCTGTTCACTCTGTCACATCTGTATAGGTTTGTAACCTGGGATCCATATTTCGTTGTCCAAGTGATCCTTTATGTGGGTCTCAGTGAAAGCCGCGAACATTGCCTTTGCCTCTGCAAGCAGTCCACGGATGAAAGGTATTTTGTTGTTTGTTGCTGGCTTTAGACCCTGTATATTTGCAAAGAAGAATGTTATCGGACTGGTGGTATTGTTGGTACTGGGGGGGGAGATTTTTTTTCCGGCATTAGTATCTGTATCTGTTGGTTTGGAGTGGAGGCCATCGACTGTGGTTCCACTCCAGGAATGACTGATTTGGTGTACGATTTCTGCCATTTCCTGCCAGTTTTTTTTCCTTCCTGGCACTAAAAAACCTCTCCCTCTTGAGTGGCTGTGGCTACCCAGGTTTTCCCATGGCCTGGATGTTTTGTATCTTTTTGTCCCCTTTAGATGGTATGCCTGGCAATTTACGTTATAGCACAGTCTTTCCTGTACTGAAGAGGTACACATTTCAGGGTGAAAAAGCTTACAGGAAGGGAGTTTGCATTTTCCTGTTGTCATATGGGCATGGCATTTTCTAGGGTGGTCATAGTTGCATGTCCCATCTGTTTTTCCAGATTTCCCATGCCAGCAGATACCAAGTGCATAGTATGTGCATAGTATGTCGTGCCGAATAGGCAGAACTTGCAATCTTGGCTTAAATAGCAACGCTCATCTTGCCATATAGGACAAGCGAAAATTTGTGTATGCAATAATGTCCCCAAAATCATTCTGAACCTAACGAAAAAAATATATTTCACTGTGTTTGTTTAGTATTAAATTAATTATTGTAAACAAATCTAAAATATATTTACTTGGGTTAGGCTAAAATAAATTGTTCTTTTTACAATAAGGTTAGGTAAGTTTTCTAAGACTCTTTTGGTGCAAACTTATAAATTTTTACATCAACATTAATGAAAAAAATATATCTTTAAACGTATAAGAGAAAATTTCAGAAAGGACTTAATTTTAAATGAGTTCTTACTAATTGACCAGTTTTACATATTCGGCACGATATATAATATATTATATATATTATATATATATATATATAAATATATTATAATATATATATATATATATTAATATATATATATATATATATATATATTATATATATATATTATTTATATATCGGTAATTGTTATTTAATGTTGCAGTAGCACGTAATAATACTACTGAATTCAACTGCCTGGACAACTTTATTTGAAGCCTTTATTGAGTCCCTCTGTGTACTAATATCTCCATCTACTACTTTCTCTGTCATTTTTACGCTCTCTACTAGTGTCTTTCTGTACCAGTCTCAATGTCTATTAAATTCTTTATCAGTTTCTCGGTTAACTGGTTTCTACACTTAATATAGATGTCTTCCAGTCTCTTCCAAGTCTTTTTCTTTATCTGCCTCAATCTAAAATTCTCTCCATATACCAGCTAATCAATTTACTTGTCTCAGTCAACAGGACTCGCTGTTTACTTGTTTCTCGGTCTTACACGATCCTCCGCACCCTCTTCTCACCTTAGTTTAGACACTTTAATTTTTATTCTTTGGCAGTCTTTCAAGTGTATAAGAGCTAAGAGACAGTCCGGATTTCTTAGTAACAGATAATGAGCACCTTGTTAACTGGAGGGCCTCTCAGAGCGCCAAGCAGCTTTACGTACTAGAGAACGACAGGGAGAGACTAACTGCCTCATGAGACGTCCCAACTCAAAGAATGGAGTGGGAGCGAAATATTTTAGTCACAACGAAGTTAGGGGAATATGTTTGAGCATAAATACAAGGCTGTTGTATATGAAATTAGTGTGTAACTACCAGCCTAGAAGGAATGTGTTTGTACATTCAGAGTCAACCTTTTCAAAATCTTTTGCTTTATAAATAAAAAGTTTGCCTTTAATTCCTCACTGACGAAATATGATGCACAGCCATTCCACCCCTCTGGACAGACACTTAAACATATTCCAGACATTATCTCTACCTAGCTGTTACGTCTCCGACGCAAACCTTAAGGGAGTCAGGGCGAAGGATGCATAGGGTGTCCACAAAAACACTCCCTGATTTCAAACAGGTATAACATGTAACTTTATTGCAATAATCTTCCACAGTTAGCAGCTTCAGATGCAGTATTTCGTTCAGTTTCATGTGGTATAGGGTAGCATTAAAGGCACTCAATGTTCGCCCCTTTGGTTGCTCGGCAAACATCAGTGTGATAGTCCAGTTCAGTCCAGACGCTCTGCAGCATATCTGGTGTTATCATGCCAACTCCTTCAGTGATCGAAATTTTCAGCTCCTCCAGGGTTGCAGGCACTGGTGGAACGTAAACTGTGCTCTTCACGTACCCCCAAAGAAAGAAGTCTCAAACACTTAGGTCCGGTGACCTCGCACACCACTTGCACTGGTATCCTCCTCAGAATAAACCATATGGCCTATTTTTGTATCATCAGCAAACTTGCTCATGTCACATGTAATTCCTTCATCATGGTCATTAATGTAAATTATGAACAACAATGGGCCTAAAACTGATCCTTGTAGAATACCACTAGTTACAGATCCCCATTCAGATTTGACCCCATTAATGGAAACTCTGTGCTTTCTTTGGTAAGCAATGCCTCTATCCATGCTAGAACTTTACCAGGAGCTGCCACTTTTCATGTGAGTCAAAATGTATATGTTAGAAAAGAGAGATGGATAAATGTTGGTGGAGGGAGACAAGTCAAGAGATATGTGATGGAGAGAGAGATAGACAGGGGGGACGTCCTGGTAGTGCGAGAACGTGTGTTAATGGGCTCAGCAAACGATTTTAATTATTCCTTTACTACGATGGTTAGTAAGGAAAAACTGTTGAGTGACACAGGACTTCCTACAACTCACCAGTAAGCAGTGAGTCATTACCTTCGTGCAGTTTAATATTAGTGAAATGATTTCTATATCTACACACACACACACACACACACACACACACACACACACACACACACACATACATGTTCTCCTGAAGCGCACATCAACCAAATAACTGCTGCAGCATATGGGAGCCTAGCAAACCTCAGAACAGCATTCCGACATCTTAATAAGGAATCGTTCAGGACCCTGTACACCGTGTATGTTAGGCCCATATTGGAGTATGCGGCACCAGTTTGGAACCCACACCTAGCCAAGCACGTGAAGAAACTAGAGAAAGTGCAAACGTTTGCAACAAGACTAGTCCCAGAGCTAAGAGGTATGTCCTACGAGGAGAGGTTAAGGGAAATCAACCTGACGACACTGGAGGACAGGAGAGATAGGGGGGACATGATAACGACATACAAAATACTGAGAGGAATTGACAAGGTGGACAAAGACAGGATGTTCCAGAGACTGGACACAGTAACAAGGGGACACAGTTGGAAGTTGAAGACACAGATGAATCACAGGGATGTT
Source organism: Cherax quadricarinatus (assembly GCF_026875155.1). Lineage (NCBI taxonomy): Eukaryota > Metazoa > Arthropoda > Malacostraca > Decapoda > Parastacidae > Cherax > Cherax quadricarinatus. The sequence goes on from NC_069459.1 coordinate 29,375,522, forward strand.
AGGAAGTATTTCTTCAGCCACAGAGTAGTCAGTAAGTGGAATAGTTTGGGAAGCGATGTAGTGGAGGCAGGATCCATAGCTCTAAGCAGAGGTATGATAAAGCTCACGGTTCAGGGAGAGTGACCTAGTAGCGATCAGTGAAGAGGCGGGGCCAGGAGCTCGGACTCGACCCCCTCAACCTCAACTAGGTGAGTACATACACACACACACACACACACACACACACACACACACACACACATACACACACACACACACACACACACACACACACACACACACACACACACACACACACACACACACACATATATATATATATATATATATATATATATATATATATATATATATATATATATATATATATATATATATATATATGTGTAGATGGGGTCCACCTCTGGTGTAAATTGTGGGACCCATAGCCTCGGAGAAGTGGATAGAAAGGCTTCTAGGAAGAGTATTTGGATTTCTTCCTGAAGCCGTTTAAATATTCCACTTCCCCTACCACCCCATCTTTTCATTCTTTTTTACCAATAGGTATATTTTGTTACATAATATGGTACAAAAGGTTTAAGAGATACATTGTTGATATAAAGATGGCATATACAGTACATGAGATGTGAGAGATACATGTCTAGTACACATTGTTACATGTTTGTCACTGATTATAATGCAGAATCTCATCCAGCTCTTTAGAACTGGGGCGTGTGCCCAAACTACAGCAGGCATTAACCCCCTGAACAGCAGCGCTGAGTCGCTGGAACAGAGAACTAGCTGCCCTGGGATCCCTAGTTACCCTGATGAGTCTTTTGCCTAAAGGAACTTAGAGGCACTCTTTCACCATGAGCCAAGTGTCTCTGAGCATATGGGAACAAACATATAATGATGGGCAAGTTCTCCATATTTTCTAGACTTTTGGGACTCCCTGAAGCTGGCGGCTATCCCTCCTTCCTCCCTGGTGTATTGGAGATAGGTATCAGCCAAGGTAGATGCACATGTGTAGCCCCACACCACCTGCTTACTGTCTGTTCAGGCTTAAAGTGTGACACCATCTGGATCCTTCTGGCTGCCATCAGATCTGCATAGTTGAGGTGGCTCCCTTACTGCTGGGCATCCAGCTGTTGTGAGGCTCCTCTTGATAATGTTATTAACCTCCTTATGTCTTGCAATCTTTCCCTCGGATTTACGGCACACAAGACCATGGTACCCGAATCGGTCTGCAGCTTCACTGCCACAAATACACCTGTGTTCAGCGAGAATAGGGGTGGTAAGTCGAAGAGCAACACCAATGTGGATGGTCTGTGGGTCGAGCCGTGTGCCAAGGCTGGAGTTGGGAACAGCCAACAGAAAGTCCCCTGTATGAGGACCTCTCACTGCCAGGAGGTGGGCTTTATCCTACCCTGATACACTCTGAAGCATTGTTAAGGCTTTTTTCTCCACTATCCGGCCATCCCAGTGCGACTGTTTGTAGTTGTTGGGGGGAGCAGGTCTGGTTTTACAGCCTGTTACATTATCCCAGATCATGGCTCTGTCAGTGAAGTTTTGGTCCTGGACTCCAATCTTGTCCTTAAGATGTTCAGGTAGAACTGTTACTACAAGCCCTCTGGATGCAATACATGAGAACAAAAAAGCAGGTAGTGCAATTTGTGATGACTTGCAGACACCAATGCCTCCTAGTCTGACTGTAAGTGTAGCTTGGTTCCACTGCCCATCTACTAGAGTAAGGTTAAGTACTTTCGTAAAAATCTGCCTCAGGATACTCTCATATTCGAGCACTATAAGGTTATCATATGAAGGTGCACATCTTAGGAAATATGTCAGCCTAGGCAGACTCAAGCACTTTGTGAGAAAGCACAAGGCAACGTGGATGTCAAGATTGCCTATTTGTTGTTCCATTCTCCTCAGTTCTTCCAATTTCTTCCTGAGGATTGTGTCAATGGCATCACTTCCCAGAGGTTCTCCAAGCAAGATGCTATTTGTAGGGGCAAGGACTGATGCTCCTGGTAGTTTGGATCTCACTGCATTTATCACTTGTTGACTGACTGAGATGATTTCATATCTGGATGGATTCAGGATGAGACCCATTTCCTGTCCCTGTGTCAGCACATGTGTAAGAACACCTAAGAGGGACTCCTTTGTACCTGCTATTGTGCCATTATCCAGGAATCAGATGTTTAGCTCAATGGTCAGTCTGACTGTGATTTCCTTAACTGTTATACAGAAGAGAAATGGTGCATTAGGATCCCCTTGCTGGACACCCTCTGATGATGTGATTTCATGCTCTCCAAACAGGAGCATTGATTCCTTACTATATCCAGCTGAAACAAAGGGGAAGATACCAGGGAAATGTTCTTGTACCACTGCTAATACCACATCTTTTTTCAGGAGATTAAATGCATTCTTGAAGTCTAATTTTACCACTGCATTGTCCTCAGGCAGGTTGTTGATATACGACCTTGCTGCTTGAACCGCTGCTTCACTTCCTCGAGAGACCCCAAAACCAAGCTGGTTTGGATAAAGCATCATGGCTACCTCTGTGTGAATGCTTTGGACAGCAGCTTTGGAAGCGAGGTTGCGAAAAATGTTGCCTACTGCAATAGACCTAATTCCTCCATCCTTCTTTTTAAGTGCACAAAGTGTTGCACCAAAAAAGAAAGGTTTAATTTCATCAGGAATCAGACCAGCCAAGGAATTGTTGACGAACCTTGTGATCTCTGAAAGCAATGTCTCTGCAATCTCCCCAATAACTGGATTAACCATTTCCTTTAAATATTGTGGCCTTATTCTAGTGTAACCCCCAGCAGAGCCAGATGGGAATGACATTATTGCTTTGTAAATGTTCAAGTCTTCCACAATCAATGGTTCCACAGTGGGGACACAGGTGTTGGAACTGTTGGTGCCCCTGGTTTCCCTGGCAGGGTGCTTTCCCCTAAGTGCTTCTGCCGTGTCAGCATCCCTGGGGGCAACTATATCTTCATTGGTAATAATTCTGATTGCCCCCACTATGTTGCCCTCTTCAATTTTCTTGCTCACCTGCACTCTGACTTTTTCACTGTCAGTGGAGTGGGGGTTCTGCCTCTCCCGTTTTTGTATTGACGGGACGGCGAATGAGGTTATCAGTTCTAGGAAAGTCTCTTAAAGATTTAATGATCATGGAGGCTAGCCTTTCCCTTCTTTCCGGCACAGCTAAGCAGACATTGCCGAAAAGTAGCAAGTTGTGCCATGCCTTGATGGTTGGTGGAGCATTTAGGATAGTGGAACCATCGTTTACTTTTTTTAAGAGGTCTGTAAGTTTCCCAGCTGCTTGTGGACGGGCTGCTTTGGGAATATGTGTGAGTAAGTAAGTAAGTAAGTAAGTTTATTCAGGTATACACAAATACAGTTACATAGAATTATCATACATAGCAGCATATGTGTACTTGCTGATTTAATTGCTTTCAAGATATCTGATGAGATGAGATCTGTTGGAGTGGGTTCAGGTGCCTGAGATGGATCTGGATCATCACTTTCCACAGGAGGACATCTTGAGCCAGGGCAGCTACCATGTTTGCGGAGGAAACCATTAGAGTTGAGACAACGATGCTGTAAACACGACCGACACTTGCCTCTCCTAGTAGTGCCAGCCATGCCATTTCCATGGCTGCTTGCTTCCTCCTGGTTGGCATCCATCTGCCTAGACTAAACAGTAGGAGTGGAATATGACATACTGGGTGGGTATGGTGCGTGGAAGGTAGTAAACTTGACAGTGGTGGCCTGGTGGAGTTTGAGGGGCTGGTGAGGGGCAGGGAGGGGAAAGGGAAAACTGCTGCTGGGAACTTGGTGGGAGAAGCTCTGGTAGTGGGTGGTGGAGACGCAGGTTGCTGGGTGGGGTTAGCCCCAGGAGAGGGGTGAGGGGGAGTACAATACATATGAACTTGCACACTGAATATTGTTCACACTGTCTTACAATACACACATCATTATTTGTTTTCCATGTATATCATGAACGATGTGAGTATGGGCACTGCTGTACCCATGTGTTCCCTCACCATCTACACACCACGCCTCTTCCCCCCACCCCCGTGGCGTGGGGGAGGCGACACTGACTGGTCACTCCCTCCTTAACATTAATCCCACATTGTTTTCCATAACATATGCCTCTAGTTATTCCATCCATCAACACGTAATCATTTCTAAGTTAACTGGAAGCATGACGCATGGTGCCGGAGGTGGGTGTTTTTGTGAGAACTTTCCGAGGTGTGTATATACGATAATCTTGGCCAGTACTGACACACAGTGTAGGCCTTATTTTCTCCCATCCCCACTGGTCGTCTTCCCCACTACCACCACTCGCCAACATCCACAAACTGCACAACACTTCCACTATTTACAATGAAAAAGTGCACTGAAACGTCTTCTCGCTGCACTGGAATCTTCCCCGAGTATTCACACTGAGTCCTGTTCAGTCTTAACCTGGTCAACCTCTTTCATCAGGAGTTATAATTGAAAATCCCGCAGCTAGCCCGCCACACATATTAACTTACATTAAATATATTTATTGGTGCAGCATATAAGTAAGTTGGTAAGTTGGACACTGTGACACTTAGCAACGTTTAGGAATATTTTTTGAGGAAACGTTCAGCCAATCAGTGGATATATATATATATATATATATATATTATATATATATATATATATTATATATAAAATATATATATATATATATATATATATATACAGTGAAACATATAAGTGAACAGTATTTAGATAAGGCTAAAGAGGTCTTTGTGGCATTTATGGATTTGGAAAAGGCATATGACAGGGTGGATAGGGGGCAATGTGGCAGATGTTGCAAGTGTATGGTGTAGGAGGTAGGTTACTGAAAGCAGTGAAGAGTTTTTACGAGGATAGTGAGGCTCAAGTTAGAGTATGTGGGAAAGAGGGAAATTTTTTTCCCAGTAAAAGTAGGCCTTAGACAAGGATGTGTGATGTCACCGTGGTTGTTTAATATATTTATAGATGGTGTTGTAAGAGAAGTAAATGCGAGGGTCTTGGCAAGAGGCGTGGAGTTAAAAGATAAAGAATCACACACAAAGTGGGAGTTGTCACAGCTGCTCTTTGCTGATGACACTGTGCTCTTGGGAGATTCTGAAGAGAAGTTCCAGAGATTGGTGGATGAATTTGGTAGGGTGTGCAAAAGAAGAAAATTAAAGGTGAATACAGGAAAGAGTAAGGTTATGAGGATAACAAAAAGATTAGGTGATGAAAGATTGAATATCAGATTGGAGGGAGAGAGTATGGAGGAGGTGAACGTATTCAGATATTTGGGAGTGGACGTGTCAGCGTATGGGTCTATGAAAGATGAGGTGAATCATAGAATTGATGAGGAAAAAAGAGTGAGTGGTGCACTTAGGAGTCTGTGGAGACAAAGAACTTTGTCCTTGGAGGCAAAGAGGGGAATGTATGAGAGTATAGTTTTACCAACGCTCTTATATGGGTGTGAAGCGTGGGTGATGAATGTTGCAGCGAGGAGAAGGCTGGAGGCAGTGGAGATGTCATATCTGAGGGCAATGTGTGGTGTGAATATAATGCAGAGAATTCGTAGTTTGGAAGTTAGGAGGAGGTGCGGGATTACCAAAACTGTTGTCCAAAGGGCTGAGGAAGGGTTGTTGAGGTGATTCGGACATGTAGAGAGAATGGAGCGAAACAGAATGACTTCAAGAGTGTATCAGTCTGTAGTGGAAGGAAGGCGGGGTAGGGGTCGGCCTAGGAAAGGTTGGAGGGAGGGGGTAAAGGAGGTTTTGTGTGTGCGAGGGGCTTGGACTTCCAGCAGGCATGCATGAGCGTGTTTGATAGGAGTAAATGGAGACAAATGGTTTTTAATACTTGACGTGCTGTTGGAGTGTGAGCAAAGTAACATTTATGAAGGGGTTCAGGGAAACCTGCAGGCCGGACTTGAGTCCTGGAGATGGGAAGTACAGTGCCTGCACTCTGAAGGAGGGGTTTTAATGTTGCAGTTTAAAAACTGTAGTGTAAAGCACCCTTCTGGCAAGACAGTGATGGAGTGAATGATGGTGAAAGTTTTTCTTTTTCGGGCCACCCTGCCTTGGTGGGAATCGGCCAGTGTGATAATAAAAAAATAATATATATATTTATATATATTATATATATATATATATATTATATATATATATATATATATATATATATATATATATATATATATATACATATACTTATTAACATACACTCGCAAGCAAAAATCTTAACAAAAATCTATTTAACTAAAATAACCATTAAGTAAAAGGAAAGGACGTAGCCTAAAGATATTATTAATGTCGAGGACTCATAAGGAGGGAGTAAAGTGATGAGTGGCTGGAGTGGAATAACAGATGAGAGGCTGGAGTGGGATAACAGATGAGAGGCTGGAGTGGGATAACATATGAGAGGCTGGAGTGGGATAACAGATGAGAGGCTGGAGTGGGATAACAGATGAGAGGCTAGAGTGGGATAACAGATGAGAGGCTGGAGTGGAATAACAGATGAGAGGCTGGAGTGGAATAACAGATGAGAGGCTGGAGTGGAATAACAGATGAGAGGCTGGAGTGGAATAACAGATGAGAGGCTGGAGTGGAATAAACAGATGAGAGTGGAGTGGAATAACAGATGAGAGGCTGGAGTGGAATAAACAGATGAGAGGCTGGAGTGGGATAACAGATGAGAGGCTGGAGTGGGATAACAGATGAGAGGTTGGAGTGGGATAACAGATGAGAGGCTGGAGTGGGATAACAGATGAGAGGCTGGAGTGGGATAACAGATGAGAGGCTGGTAGTGGAATAACAGATGAGAGGCTTGAGTGGAATAACAGATGAGAGGCTTGAGTGGAATAACAGATGAGAGGCTGGAGTGGAATAACAGATGAGAGGCTGGAGTTGGAATAACAGATGAGAGGCTGGAGTGGAATAACAGATGAGAGGTGGAGTGGGATAACAGATGAGAGGCTGGAGTGGAATAACAGATGAGAGGCTGGAGTGGGATAACAGATGAGAGGCTGGAGTGGGATAACAGATGAGAGGCTGGAGTGGGATAACAGATGAGAGGCTGGAGTGGAATAACAGATGAGAGGCTGGAGTGGGATAACAGATGAGAGGCTGAGTGGAATAACAGATGAGAGGCTGGAGTGGAATAACAGATGAGAGGCTGGAGTGGGATAACAGATGAGAGGCTGAAGTGGGATAACAGATGAGAGGCTGAAGTGGAATAACAGATGAGAGGCTAGAGTGGGATAAACAGATGAGAGGCTGGAGGGGGATAACAGATGAGAGGTGAAGTGGGGATAACAGATGAGAGGCTGAAGTGGAATAACAGATGATAGGCTGAAGTGGAATAACAGATGAGAGGCTGGAGTGGGATAACAGATGAGAGGCTGGAGTGGGATAACGATGAGAGGCTGAAGTGGAATAACAGATGAGAGGCTGAAGTGGAATAACAGATGAGAGGCTTGAAGTGGAATAAGAGATGAGACAAGGAATGGGAAAGGAAGAGAAGGACTGAGTAGAGGTGAGGGGTAAGCAAGGGATGAAAAAGAAGAGAGGGGATTGGGAAGAAGCTACAATTATTTAAATAATACGAACATGAATGTTACTATTATTTGACGAACTGCTTATCGTACATTTCTGCGCGATCGTCAATTTCACATTTCTTTATGTTGGTTATTCTTTGTAAAGTTAAACTAGGATAGGAAAGTTTTAATTATATTGATTTAGTTTTATTTGGTTAACTGAAACAAAAATGGATGGATTACATGCGGCTTCTTATGGTATATTATATAAGTGGAAAAATGCGTCACCAACACTACAAGAAAATGCGTAAGGAATGAACTGGTTATTATATAGATAATTATTTACGCAAATTATAAATATTTCATTATAAATATGATATTAAAATAAACTAACCTTGATTTTTTGTCTTATAAACAATAAGTAAGTAACGATGTCAGCAGAGAGAATATATACAGACAGTATATAATACTATAAAGTCGATATTAACTTATAATAAATATATTTACTGGTGCAGCCTATAAGTAAGTTGGTAACTGTGACACTTAGCAATATTTAGAAATATTTACTGAGGAAAAGTTTAGGCAGTCAGTGGCTTCTTCAGTCCTTTCAACAGAAGAATTGTGAAATATGAGGAGGAGTATGAGATAATTAGTCCGTCATCCTGGAGTCGATGTATTCAGTAAGTCAGAGTTAAGATATAATTGATAGACTGAACATATCGACTCCAGTCTGAGGGACTGATTACCTCATCCTCCTCATCTTTCACTGTTCTTCTCCTGCACTGGACTGAAGAGGCCACTGGCTGGCGAAACGTTTCCTCACTAAAGATGGCGCAAATGTTCCAAAGTGTCTTATTCATCAATGTTTTTATTATATTATTATAATCACGGGAACCGCTAAACCCGTAGGATTACTGGGTATTGTGGTACCTCGTAACTTAGATAAAATGTTCTGCTTTTTAAAGGGTAAATTATCAGAGAAGACTAAGGGTATTTAAGTTATTAAAAAGCGACCCCTCAGGGCCAGCATGCTAGCACACTGCTGCTAGCGACCCCTCAGGGCCAGCATGCTAGCACACTGCTGCTAGCGACCCCTCAGGGCCAGCATGCTAGCACACTGCTGCTAGCGACCCTTCAAAACCAGCATGCTAGCACAGTGCTGCTAGCGACCCTTCAAGACCAGCATGCTAGCACACTGCTGCTAGCGATCCTTCAAGACCAGCATGCTAGCACACTGCTGCTAGCGACCCTTCAAGACCAGCAGCTGCCGTGTGG
>NC_069459.1:29384842-29439842 GCF_026875155.1 Cherax quadricarinatus
CCCCCCCGGGGGGGGGGGGTCGCAGGTGTTGGTTAACACCCACTGGCTAGTTCTTCACGTTAGCCTTGAGTATTCTATCCCGATGACAGGAAAGCAGGGTTCTTTACCGCTGCAATGAGGAGGGGTTACTCCTGCAATTTCATACAGGTGCACAGGAAAATTAAATCCCAAAAAGGGGAAGTCTCAGGACGTTAGTCCATCTCCATCAATTCTACTCGTTGATTGGCAGGTGACCCTCTCTGTCATCCAAGCTGGAAAGATAGACAGGTTACCCACTGCTTAAGAAATCACTCTCCATGATAAGTACAATACCTAAAAGATGTAGTGATTATTACAACAGTCAACCTAAAGCAAGATGAAAGGACAAAAGTTTGTTATTGCTCAAAAGTGAAGCTTTCAAACCAATAAATCCACTAGAATACAAGGCAGGCATGTACTTACAGTATTTGCTGGAGCTGCGAGTCGAGTGATTACTGTTTGGACCGGAGCCCCACACGTCACCTTTCGGGGGGGGGGGAGGAGGAGGAGGGGAAGGGATAGTGGGAGCTTGACTTACCCTACCTTAACAAGTAACCGGCAGTGAAATTATCACTTTCGGGGAGGGGGAAAAAAGGCGGGAATAGCGGAAGCTTGACTGACCCTACCTTAACAAGTAGCTGGCAATGAAACTAATTTGTTACTATATACTCCATCGCTACTCCTATCTATTGAACTTTTCCCTCACAGCTTCCTTGTGCTTGTTCAGGTTGACATCGCCTGATATCCATGTGCTTGTTCAGGTTGACATCGCCTGATTTCCGTGTGCTTCTTTTAGCCCCCCCCCCCCTTTCCCTCTCTGTTCTTTCATGATGACGGTAATTCCCAATTGCTCAAAACAAATATCTATAGAAATGTTGAAGTGCATTTCTCTATATCACTACATAATTCATCAAACTGTTTTTTATTATTTCTCATTACACATCGGCCGTCTCCCACCAAGGCAGGGTGGCCCGAAAAAGAAAAACTACTTTCACCATTATTCACTCCATCATTGTCTTGCCAGATGCGTACTTACACCACAGTTATAAAACTGCAACATTAACACCCCTCCTTCAGAGTGCAGACACTGTACTTCTTATCTCCAGGACTCAAGTCCGGCCTGCCGGTTTCCCTGAATCCCTTCATAAATGTTACCCTGCTAACACTCCAACACCACGTCAAGTCCTATAAACCATTTGTCTCCATTCACTTCTATCTAACACGCTTATGTATGCTTGCTGAAAGTCCAAGTCCCTTGCACAGTAAACCTCCTTTACCCCCTCCCTCCAACCTTTCCTAGGCTGACCCCTTCCCCGCCTTCCCTCCACTACAGATTTATACACTCTCGAAGTCATTCTATTTCGATCCTTCCTCTCTGCATGACCGACCACCTCAATAACTCAGTAACCCCTCCTCAGCCCTCACCAAATTATACTCTTATATTTTTGGTTGTAAGAGTCGGATCTCAGCTGCTGGCTCTGCTTCTTAAGGAGCTGCTGCTTAAGTGTTAACATATACTTAGGCTTTAATTCCCTATCAGATTCTTAAGGGCATGTATGGAGCCTGCCTCCTCATTTCTTCAAGATTATTTCACTTGCCAATTACCCTGAAGCTGAAGGAATGCTCCTTGACATCCCTGTAATGTATTTATGTTTTTAGTTTCCTGATATCCCTTTAATGTATTTATGTCTTTAGTTTCTTGACATTCCTTTGATGAATTTGTCTTTATCTTCCAGGTAAGTCTTCATGTACAAGTTTCCTGGCTATTTTGAATACGTTATCACGTCTCCAGTGACTCTTGTATTCACATCATACCTCTACCGCCAGTGTCTACACATTCCACTGTGGTCACTATGTGGTGTAATCACTATCAGAATTTAGGAAAACAGACACCCATGAGTGCCATCTCAGCAAAGGATACATGCTTCACAGGGACGCAGAAGGACATTTGGTGGACTTCACCAGTTGACACATCATCTTCATAGAGCTTAATCTTTATTGACACCATTGTTTGGAATAACAAACAAGTCACTCGGGACAGGAAATTATAGTATCGGTGAGATACTGGTACACATGAACACGAGACAAGCTTCGTTCCACCCACCGTCAGACATCTTACTTCTCAGGTGCCTTCTCTACATGTAAACTCATGTTTTTTTTACCCTTATATATATATATGGAGTGACCAAGGTTCCTGGACTGAAACCATTCATATAAACATTTCCTAATAAGTTACATTTTGTGTATTTTTCTTCTAATTGCTTCTTATTACTTGTGGGATACATTCCACCTCTATATTATTCCACCCGTAAATCTGGAGGACTAGACGATTTCTACTAGCAGTCAGGAGAAAGCTGATTCTGCTGAACACTTCGCTGCCAAGATACAATTGCCTGATACAACAAGTGAACCATCGTTCCTAGAGGTAAGAACTGTGTCAAAGTTGTCCGTGGTGACAAAAAGCCAGGATGAAGTAAACCTTCTAAAATCCTTGGACCAGGAAAAGACTGTAGGCTACAGATAAGGTGTGCCCAAAAATCGCATCGATCGCACATAAAGGCGGCAAGAATCCCGTATGAGGCACAAGTGGGGGCTTATCCCTTGAGTATGTTTCACATTCTTTGATTAACCTTCCCTCCATCTCAACTACGGACTTGACAGAATAGTGAACAGAGAAAGACTATCGATCCAACGCCTGGATACGTCCTGGACAGATTCTGTCGTTTCAGGGCAGAATCCTACGACAACGCTGGGATGTGGATGGTCTTACTGAATATGCATAGGGCCTAATGTTGTTAAGGTGACACACTGGCTCATTCTATTTACTTCAACCGAGACGGGCCAGGCGAACAGAACTACAAAAGCCCAGGTTCTGCTCTTCTCAAGAACAAAACACTTCATGCCGCATCTCGAACATTTAAGTTCTGCATAATGATTATCAGATGCTAAGTTGGCCAAATAAAATCGATGCCAACAGATTGCAACCAACTTCACGTTGTTGTCTGTTTCTTGTTTCATAACAATAAAAAGCTTTCAAAATGAGCAGAGAAGTTAACAGCTCTTACTGGTACAAAACGTTTGTGAAATATAGCAGAGAGGAGAGAGGAGAGAGAGAGAGAGAGAGAGAGAGAGAGACAGACAGACTGGCCAGGACAGAGCATAAGAGAGATACAAAGAGTGAGACAAAGTTGTCCGAATGATCAGAGTCTCCATACAAGGTACCTGGATCATTACTGTTCATGTGTAAGTGAACCAACGTGACAAAGAAAATCGAGTCATAGATATGTGTACGCAGATGGTGAAACTACTGCGACAAAAATACAATGATTTAAACCAGAGAAAGATTATAAATGGATATGGACAGGCGGGCATAAATGAGTTCACTTGATAATGGATAAGAGTCATCCTCCTGGTCGTGCAGTTTAAACCCAGCATAAATATACTCGGTGGAGCTGCAGCCGCACTCAACCCTCAGCCTAACACCAGTAAGCCAGCAGCTTCCATGTTGGAGCCTGGACACCACAGGCCTACCAAACTTGAGTCAGTAGGACATCTTCTGGCAATAAGGGCGAGAACGCTAACTCCGTCCTTAACAGATTTTGCGCAAGAGGAGCGGCTACAACAACAGAAAGTGGAACAAAAGCTACACAAGGCCCCACAAACACCAACACTCCTGGTGACATCGCACAGCAGTATCTTTGCTAAAAGTAGATTCAATTAGCGTGGGTTGCAACATCTGCCACATTGCCCCCATATCCACCCTGTCATACGCCTTTTCCAAATCCTAAATGCCACAAAGACCTTTTTTACCCTTTATTAAATACTGTTCAGATATGTTTCACTTAAACCCCTGGCCACACCCCCCCACTTTCCCCACCTTGTCTATTCCGCGCGAATTTTTTATGTCGTTATCATGTCTCCCCTGCCCTCCTGTTCCCGGTCGTCAGTCGATTTCCCTTAAACCCTTTTCTTCATAGGACATTCCCCTTAGCTCTAAAACTAACCCCTTGTCGCAAACCTTTGTACTTTCTCTAGTTTTTTTGACTTGCTTTACAAGTGCGAGTTCCAAACAGGTGCTGCTTTCCCCAGTTGGGCCTGCGTACACGGTGTACAGTGTCTTAAACGATTCCTTATAAGGTTCGGAACGCTGTTCTCAGGTTTGCCGGCCCCAGTTTCAATTGCAACGAAAAAAAATTCCCGGTTCCAACAGGTACGTAACTATATAAAAAATTCTACTTTAACATAATTTTAAACTTGGGGATCGTTCAATGAATTCTGGGAAGATATTTACAAATGAAAATGAACACGTCTACAATATGTGGGAATCCAAAAATCATGGAAACTAAACAACGGTCATAAAAACACCTAAGATTAACATAGAGGGAAAAATTGTATGAGGCTCACAGAGACAGACCTGAGTTAGAAAAAATAACATGCCCTTTGAAAAAAATATGTAATATATAGCACCACTCTGGAAAAAAGAAAAAATTCTTTAGGCAGGAAAGAAACAAAAGTTATTTCAAGGGCATGTCAAAATTGGTCCAGGGGTGACAAGACGAATTTGTTTTTTGCTACTTTCAATAAAAAAACACACACACACACACCCAAACACACACACACAAACACACACACAACTCACACAACCCTTATATATTATATATTATATATATATAAAATTATATATATATATATAATATTATATATATTAATATACTTATATATATGTATATATATATTATATATATATATATATATATATATATATATATATCTTATATATATGTATATTATATATATATATATATATATATTATATATATATATGTGTGTGTGTGTGTGTGTGTGTGTGTGTGTGTGTGAGGCAGTGGGTAGAATGAAAGGGGTAAAGCAGCTGGGATTGATGGGATAAAGATAGAATGTTAAAAGCAGGAGGGGATACAGTTTTGGAGTGGTTGGTGCTATTATTTAATAAATGTATAGAAGAGGGTAAGATACCTAGGGATTGGCAGAGAGCGTGCATAGTTCCTTTGTATAAAGGCAAAGAGGATAAAAGAGAGTGCAAAAGTATAGGGGAACAAGTCTGTTGAGTATACCTGGTAAAGTGTATGGTAGAGTTATTATTGAAAGAATAAAGAGTAAGACGGAGAATAGGATAGCAGATGAACAAGGAGGCTTTAGGAAAGGTAGGGGGTGTGTGGACCAGGTGTTTACAGTGAAACATATAAGTGAACAGTATTTAGATAATGGTAAAAAGGTTTCAGTGGCATTTATGGATTTAGAAAAGGCATATGACAGGGTGGATAGGGGGGCAATGTGGAAGATGTTGCAGGTGTATGGTATAGGAGGTAGGTTACTGAAAGCAGTGAAGAGTTTTTACGAGGATAGTGAGGCTCAGGTTAGAGTATGTTGGAGAGAGGAAGATTATTTCCCAGTAAAAGTAGGCCTTAAACAAGGATGTGTGATGTCACTGTGGTTGTTCAATATATTTATAGATTGGGTTGCAAGAGAAGTGAATGCGAGGGTCTTGGCAAGAGGTGTGGGGTTAAAGGTAAAGAATCAAACACAGAATGGGAGTTGTCACAGTTGCTCTTTTCTGATGACACTGTGCTTTTGGGAGATTCTGAAGAGAAGTTGCATAAGTTGGTGGATGAATTTGGTAGGGTATGTAAAAGAAGAAAATTAAAAGTGAATATAGGAAAGAGTAAGGCTATAAGGATAACAAAAAGATTAGGTGATGAAAGATTTGATATCAGATTGGAGGGAGAGAGTATGGAGGAGGTGAATGCATTCAGATATTTAGGAGTGGACGTGTCAGCAGATGGGTCTATGAAAGGTGAGGTGAATCACAGAACTGACGAGGGAAAAAGGGTGAGTGGTGCACTTAGGAGTCTGTGGAGACAAAGAACTTTGTCCGTGGAAGCAAAGAGGGGAATGTATGAGAGTATAGTTGCACCAACACTCTTGTATAGATGTGAAGCATGGGTGATGAATGTTGCAACGAGGAGAAGGCTGGAGGCAGTGGAGATGTCATGTCTGAGGGCAATGTGTGGTGTGAATATAATGCAGAGAATTCGTAGTTTGGAAAATAGGAGAAGGTGTGGGATTACCAAAACTATTATCCAGAGGTGTGAGGAAATGTTGCTGAGGTGATTCGGACATGTAGAGAGGAAGGATCGAAATAGAATGACTTCAAGAGTGTATAAATCTATAGTGGAGGGAAGGCGGGGAAAGGGTAAGCCTTGGAAAGGTTGGAGGGAGGGGGGTAAAGGAGGTTTACTGTGCAAGGGACTTGGACTTTCAGCAAGCATACATAAGCGTGTTAGATAGGAGTGAATGGAGACAAATGGTTTATAGAACTTACCGTGGTGTTGGAGTGTTAGCAGGATAACATTTATAAAGGGATTCAGCGAAACCGGCAGGCTGGACTTGAGTCCTGGAGATGGGAAGTACAGTGTCTGCACTCTGAAGGAGGGGTGTTAATGTCGCAGTTTTATAACTGTAATGTAGTAATTCTAGGAGACTTTAACTTTAGTCATATTGATTGGAATTTCTTGACTGGGAATTTAGAATCATACGACTTCTTAGAAGTAGTTCAGGATTGTTTTTTGAAGCAGTTTGTGACAGAAACTACAAGGGGTAATAACCTGCTTGACTTAGTTCTGGCAAACAATGAATCCTTTGTTAATAATTTAGAAATTTAAGAGGAACTGGGTGCTAGCGACCACAAATCAGTTACATTTAGCATTGAATGGAAGTACGATAGTAGCGATAACTCAGTAACAGTCCCAGATTTTCGCTTAGCAGATTACGATGGGCTTAGAGAACACTTATCAACTGTTGACTGGGGTAACGAAGTGAGATATCATTATGACAGTTTTCTGAACACTATACAAGCTGCTCAAAGAACGTTTATCCCATATAAAGAAATTAGATCAAATAGAAATGACCCAAAATGGATGAATAATAGGCTCAAATATCTACTAAGGCATAAGAAAGGAATTTATAGGCGTATCAAAAGAGGTGAGGGTCATCTTATGAATCAGTATATTGACATAAGAGGGACATTAAAAAGGGGATAAGAAAAGCTAAAAGGGACTATGAAATTAAAGTTGCTAGGGATTCTAAAACTAACCCAAAAAGTTTTTTCCAGGTCTATAGAACAAAAGTTAGAGATAAGATAGGTCCCCTTAAAAATAACTATGGGCACCTTACTGACAAAGAGAATGAAATGTGCTCGATTTTAAATAATTATTTTCCCTCGGTTTTTACACAGGAAGACACTAACAATATTCCAGTAATTAATTTTTATAGTGGGCTAGAAGAAGATAAATTATGTAACATCACAGTCACTAGAGAAATGGTTGTGAAGCAGATAGACCGACTGAAGCAAAGTAAGTCGCCGGGTCCTGATGAGGTTTTTTCAAGGGTTCTTATTTATTTATTTATTTATTTATTTATTTATTTATTTATTTATTTATTAACAATTTGAGCATACATACAGAGGTACAAAAAATACAGATAAGAGCAGCATGCCAAAGCCACTTATACTATGCATAGCATTACGGGCTGGCTTAAAATTAACTTAAGATTAACTAAGCAATGATGAAATCAGTGATAAAACATTATTGTAAACAGATAACTATAAAGTACAAGTGAGTATTACAAAGACAGGTCAGATGGTTGCATGCATTGTTGTACATTCAGTCGTATGGAGTATTCTGTTAGGTAGTGTATTTAAAAAATAATAAAGTTTTAGGTTTTAGGTTTACCATTTATGTGATATAATTGTGAGAAACATTTAAGATATACAATTTATAAGGTTCAGTTATTCAGTATTTATTTGGTTTTGGGTGAGTAAGTGATCTTTGAGAAGAGACTTGAATTTATAAACAGGTAGTGTTTCTTTTATATTTACAGGTAATGAATTCCAGATTTTAGGGCCTTTTATGTGCATTGAGTTTTTGCATAGTGTGAGATGGACACGAGGAACATCAAAGAGTGATCTGTGCCTTGTGTTATGGTCATGTGTTCTGTTAAGGTTGGCAAGGAGATGTTTGAGGGGAGGGTTAATATCAGAGTTAAGTGTTCTATGTATGTAATAGGTGCAGTAATAAGTATGGATGTTTTGTATGGTGAGTAGGTTTAGTGTATTGAATATTGGTGGAGTGTGCTGCCTGTAGTGAGAATTTGTTATCATTCTAACTGCAGCCTTTTGTTGGGTAATTAGTGGTCTGAGATGGTTAATTGTTGTTGAGCCCCATGCACAAATTCCATAGGTGAGATAGGGGTAAATAAGAGTGATATAGGACCAGGAGGGCTGACTGTGGAACATAGTACCGTATCTTCGATAGTATGCCTACAGTCTTGGAAATTTTCTTAGAAATTTGTTGTATATGTGTATGAAATTTGAGTCTATTATCAAGGTGGATTCCTAAGAATTTTCCCTCTGTTAGCTTTGTGATAGGTGATCCGTTTATCATTATGTTAAGAGGGACATCTGTAGCTCTGTTACCAAACTGAATGAAGTAGGTTTTGTCAATGTTTAGTGCAAGTTTGTTAGTCCTCATCCAGGTAGATATTTTCTGTAATTCGGTATTTACAGTATTGGCTAGCGTGACTGGGCTCGGGTGGAGAAGACGTATGTAGTGTCATCTGCAAATAGTGTGGGTTTGAGTAATTGCGAAGCATTTGGAAGGTCATTTATGTATAGGAGAAAGAGAAGAGGGCCAAGGACACTTCCCTGTGGGACACCAACTGTAATTGGTTGCGCAGAAGAGTTTGCCCCATTTGCGTACACATATTGGCTTCTGTTGCTGAGGTATGACTTGAGGTAGTTGAGGGAGTGCCCTCTTATACCATAGTGTGACAATTTTACGTGGAGCAAGTCATGGTCAACTGTATCAAAAACTTTACGTAAGTCAATGAAGATCCCCAGTGGGACTTCTTTTTTCTCTATTGCAGTGTATATATGTTCTAGCATGTGTATAATAGCATCATTAGTATTTTTATTAGGCCTGAATCCAAATTGGCAGGGGTTGAGTATGTTTTGGGAGATAAGGTAGGAGTAGATTCGTTTATGAATTAATTTTTCGAAGATTTTTGAGAGAGGGTGTAAGTTGGATATTGGCCTATAGTTATCCAACTCTGTTTGGTCACCTCCTTTGTGAATTGGGGTGACCCTTGCTATTTTGAGTACTGTAGGGAAGGTGGAGGATTCAATGGATTTGTTAAAGAGTGTTGCAATGATTGGTGATAGCACTTGTGACAGTTTTTTGTATATAAAAGGTGGTAAGGTATTTAAATCTCCTTGTAAGGTATTTAAATCAACCTTGTTTTTTAGTGCGTTGATAATAAGGGAGACTTCGCATGGGTTAGTCGGAGCTAGGAACAGTGTGTTCGAGTAGTTGCCGGTGAGGTAGTCATTTGGTGGGGTATCTGAGCTTGGGATTTTATTGGCAAGGTTTTGTCCTATAGTGGAGAAGAAATCATTGAGTCTGTTTGCTGTTTCTGTTGGTGGGAGTTGGGGTTCATCTGATTTTGCTAATTTTATTTCGCTATTTCGTGATATCTTTTTGTTCCCAGAATTTCTGATAGGGTTTTCCAGGTCTTTTTTATATCACCTCGTAAGTTGGATAATCTGTTCTCATAATACAATTTTTTTGTCCTTCTTATCAGGCTGGTTAGGATTGACGAGTAACGTTTTGTTTGGTCTCTGGTTATGTGACCCATTCTGTACTGTTTTTCATATTGGTGTTTTGTATTTATGGATTTGAGAATGCTGGGTGTTAGCCAGGACTGTTCAGTCTCTTAGCTGTCATCTGTTTAGTTTTTTTAGGGCAGTGCTTATTATAGAGGTATTGGGTCTTTTTTAGAAAATTATTAATACATTCGTCAATATCTGTATAGATTTCTAGCTCAGTGTGCCAATCAATGTTTGCTACTGCTGTTGTGAAGTTATTAATGGCTGCCTCATTGTGAAGTCTGAAGGTGACTTTAGTAGTGTCTTGGGGTAGTTTACCAAGAGTTGTTATGAGGAAAGTAGGGTAGTGGTCTGTGGTATTATCTGTAATTATGCCTGATTTTAAAGGGATATGGTGTTGGTCCAGATGTGGTCAAGTAGGGAAACACTAGTCTCCGTAACTCTTGTAGGTTTTTGTACTGTTTGGTAGTAACATACAGTTACTCATTGTGTTTGTGAATTCAGTAACGTGTGGGTCCTGTCTTGCAGGAGATTTATACTGAAGTCACCTGAGAGTAGTAAGTGATCTTTTGTTCAGCGTGCATCAGTTATCATACTTCCTAGGTTTTGACTAAATTGGCTAATGTTTGACTGTGGAACTCTGTAGATTTTTATCAATGTGAGAGGTTTTTGTAGGTATTTGGATTTGAATTTAGCTATTATATATTCCCCATGTTCATCCCTTGTGCAAGTATTAGTGATACATTCTAGTTGGTCTGAGTAGTATATGGCTGTGCCACCCCCTTGTTGGTCTGGCCTACAGTTGTGTATGGCTGTGTAACCAGGAATGGCATAGACATCTGTACTATCAGGCAAAATGGAATGCAAAATGGAACTCTGTGAACCATTAACAAATATTTTTAATTTATCTCTTCAAACAGGTGTAGTGTCTGATATGTGGAAGATGGCTAATGTAATTCCTATTTTTAAAACAGGGGACAAGTCGTTACCGTCAAATTACCGCCCAATAAGCCTGACCTCAATTGTAGGCAAATTACTAGAGTCAATTATAGCTGAGATTATAAGAAGCCATCTCGATAAGCATAGCTTGATTAATGATACTCAGCATGGATTCACAAGAGGCCTGTCTTGTCTAACTAATTTATTAACTTTCTTCAGTAAAGCTTTTGAGGCTGTTGACCACGATAAAGAATTTGATATTATTTACTTAGATTTTAGTAAGACTTTTGATAGAGTTCCGCACCATAGACTGTTAAAGAAAGTGGCAGCTCATGGCATTGAGGGAAAAGTGCTCTCGTGGATCGAGTCATGGCTCACTGACAGGAAGCAGAGAGTGTCCATAAATGGGGTTAAATCCGAGAGGGGATCTGTAACAAGTGGCGTTCCACAGGGATCAGTCTTGGGCCCGTTGTTGTTTATAATATATATCAATGATCTTGATGAGGGAATTACTAGTGATATGAGCAAATTCGCCGATGACACAAAGATAGGTAGGATAATTGATTCAAACGTAGATGTTATGGAACTTCAGGAGGATTTAAACAAACTCTATTCTTGGTCAGAAAAGTGGCAGATGCAGTTCAATGTAGATAAATGCAAGGTTCTGAAGCTTGGGAGTGCCCATAACCCTAGTATTTATAAGTTGGTCATAGAACTTAGCCATACAGATTGCGAAAAGGACTTGGGGGTTATGGTGAGCAGCAACCTTAAACCAAGACAGCAATTCCTAAGCGTACGTAATAAGGCAAATAGATTACTGGGATTTATATCAAGAAGTGTAAGCAACAGAAGTCCAGAGGTCATACTGCAGCTTTATTCATCATTAGTAATTCCTCACCTAGATTATGCAGCTCAGTTCTGGTCTCCATATTACAGAATGGACATAAATTCGTTAGAAAACATTCAGCGTAGGATGACTAAATTAATACATAGCATTAGAAATCTTCCTTATGAAGAAAGATTGAAGACTCTTAAGTTACATTCACTTGTTAGACGAAGAATGAGGGGAAACCTGATCGAAGTGTATAAGTGGAAGATAGGTATTAATAAAGGGGATATTAATAAGGTCTTGAGGATGTCTCTCCAAGAGAGAACCCGCAGTAATGGATTTAAATTAGATAAGTTTAGATTTAGAAAGGACATAGGAAAGTATTGGTTTGGAAATTGGGTAGTTGATGAGTGGAACAGTCTACCTAGTTGGGTTATTGAGGCTGGGACTTAGGGTAGTTTCAAATTTAGGTTGGATAAGTACATGAGTGGGAGGGGTTGGATTTGAGTGGGACTTTCACATCAGAGCTTATTTCTTGGTGGCATTGAAAAATTGGGTTGGGCAAATGTTTTGTTAGTGGGATGAATTGTAAAGGACCTGCCTAGTATGGGCCAACAGGCCTCCTGCAGTGTTCCTCCTTACTTATGTTCTTATGTTCTTATGTTCTAATTGGTCGATGTGTTAATATATATATATATATATATATATATATATATATATATATATATATTATATATATATATATATATATATTATATATATATATATATGGTTTAGAAAGACACGTAAGCAAACACTATAACATATTTATTAGAAAACGTTTCGGTCCTGGGACCTTGAGAAGTGATCAAGGTCCCAGGACCGAAACGTTTTCTAATAAATATGTTATAGTGTTTGCTTACGTGTCTTTCTAAACCAACTTGTCGGTATTTATTACCAAGGTTTATACCATATATATATATATAGTGGAAGGAAGGCGGGGTAGGGGTCGGCCTAGGAAAGGTTGGAGGGAGGGGGTAAAGGAGGTTTTGTGTGCGAGGGGCTTGGACTTCCAGCAGGCATGCATGAGCGTGTTTGATAGGAGTGAACAACACAGGAGTCACATGATTTCATGGTTTCCCCGTCCTCATCATACGTAGAGGTTGTTTTGATAAGGACCTGCCTCGCATGGGCCAGTAGGCCTTCCACAGTGTTCCTCCATTCTTATGTTCTTATGACATTCCTCAGGTCACGTGCGTCACACCTCACTCTCCGCCTATATATATAATGTCTTTCTACCTCTGTATGTTAGAAGTGATCAAGGTCCCAGGACCGAAACGTTTTCTAATAAATATGTCATAGTGTTTGCTTACGTGTCTTTCTAAACCATCTCCAGAAGTATAAGTAACAGAAGTCCAAAAGTTATTTTACAGCTCTATACATCACTAGTGAGGCCTCATTTAGATTATGCTGCTCAGTTTTGGTCCCCTTACTACAGGATGGACATAGACTCACTAGAGAACATGCAGAGAAGAATGACTAAAATTATTTACTGTGTAAGGAACCTCCCGTATGAAGATAGACTTAAAGCCTTAAATCTCCACTGTCTGGAGAGGCGTAGAATAATGGGAGATATCATTGAAGTGTATAAGTGGATGACGAGCATAAACAAGGGAGATATTAATAAAGTAGTGAGGGTGTCGAACCAGGTAAGAACCAGAAATAATGCATTTAAGTTGGATAAATTTAGATTTAGAAAGGATATAGGTAAGTACTGGTTTTCTAACAGAGTTGTAGATGCCTGGAACAATCTTCCCAGTGGGGTGATAGAGGCTAGGACCTTGGGTAGCTTTAAGAAGAGATTGGACAAATATATGAGTGGGAGGAGTTGGGTTTGATTAGTGTCATTGAGTACGGGAGTTATTTCTTGGGTAGCTTTAGGTAGAGGTCGTTTTGATAAGGACCTGCCTCGCATGTGCCAGTAGGCCCATGCAATGTTCCTCCATTTTTATGTTCTTATGTTCTTAATGTTCTGAAAATTGCTATTGTACTTTAGCCCATGTAAATACAAAGTTATTAAAATCGGAGACTGGCCAAGCCGTCCTGAAAAACTGCATAGGATGAGGGACAAAGGTTGCAAGCTCAGTGAAAGAGGACCTCGGGGTTAGTATGGTCCGAGCATATTAAGACAAACAATCGCGAAAATGGCAAATTTAAGAGCAGCTCTCAGGAGCATCAAAAAGAAGGCATCTGACAAAGGATGCAAAGAAGCACAAGAAAGTGAAAAGGTCTGCCATAAAATGAGTCCAAGCGTTTAGACATATGGAATAAGATGAGAGGCTAAAGGAACTAAACCTGCGACACTAGAGGACACTAGGACCAAAAGTGACATGATTATTATTTTTTTCATTAACACACTGGCCGATTCCCACCAAGGCAGGGTGGCCCGAAAAAGAAAAACTTTCACCATCATTCACTCCATCACTGTCTTGCCAGAAGGGTGCTTTACACTACAGATTTTAAACTGCAACATTAACACCCCTCCTTCAGAGTGCAGGCACTGTACTTCCCATCTCCAGGACTCAAGTCCGGCCTGCCGGTTTCCCTGAATTCCTTCATAAATATTACTTTGCTCACACTCCAACAGCACGTCAAGTATTAAAAACCATTTGTCTCCATTCACTCCTATCAAACACGCTCACGCATGCCTGCTGGAAGTCCAAGCCCCTCGCACACAAAACCTCCTTTACCCCTCCCTCCAACCTTTCCTAGGCCGACCCTTACTCCGCCTTCCTTCCACTACAGACTGATACACTCTTGAAGTCATTCAGTTTCGCTCCATTCTCTCTACATGTCCGAACCACCTCAACAACCCTTCCTCAGCACTCTGGACAACAGTTTTGGTAATCCCACACCTCCTCCTAACTTCCAAACTACGAATTCTCAGCATTATTTTCACACCACACATTGCCCTCAGACATGACATCTCCACTGCCTCCAGCCTTCTCCTCGCTGCAGCATTCATCAACCATGCTTAACACCCATATAAGAGTGTTGGTAAAACTATACTCTCATACATTCCCCTCTTTGCCTCCAAGGACAAAGTTCTTCGTCTCCACAGACTCCTAAGTGCACCGCTCACCCTTTTCCCCTCATCAATTCTATGATTCACCTCATCTTTCATAGACCCATCCGTTGACACGTCCACTCCCAAATATCTGAATACATTCACCTCCTCCATACTCTCTCTCCCTCCAATCTGATATCCAATCTTTCATTATCTAATCTTTTTGTTATCCTCACAACCTTACTCTTTCCTGTATTCACTTTTAATTTTCTTCTTTTGCATACCGTACCAAAATCATCTACCAACCTCTGCAACTTCTCTTCAGAATCTCCCAAGAGCACAGTGTCATCAGCAAAGAGCAACTGTGACAACTCCCACTTTATGTGTGATTCTTTATCTTTTAACTCCCCGCCTCTTGCCAAGACCCTCGCATTTACTTCTCTTACAACCCCATCTATAAATATATTAAACAACCACGGTGACATCACACATCCTCGTCTAAGGCCTACTTTTACTGGGAAATAATCTCCCTCTTTCCTACATACTCTAACTTGAGCCTCACTATCCTCATAAAAACTCTTCACTGCTTTCAGTAACCTACCTCCTACACCATACACCTGCAACATCTGCCACATTGCCCCCCTATCCACCCTGTCATACACCTTTTCCAAATCCATAAATGCCACAAAACCCTCTTTAGCCTTATCTAAATACTGTTCACTTATATGTTTCACTGTAAACACCTGGTCCACACACCCCCTACCTATCCTAAAGCCTCCTTGTTCATCTGTTATCCTATTCTCCGTCTTACTCTTAATTCTTTCAATAATAACTCTACAATACACTTTACCAGTACAAAATACACTTTACTGAGTACAAAATACTCACACTCAAGAGGAATTGACATGGACACGACAAGTGTGTTATAGGGGCGGGTCTCAGGTACACGACCTCAGAGCTGGAAGTTAAAAGCACGGATGAGTCACAGAACCCAAACATAGCTTTAGGAATAGGTATCTTAGGGTTCACGCAACCAGGAGAAAGTGAAACCAGTAGCAGCCGACTGTAAAGTGGTGCCAGGTGGGACTCGACCCTAAAAACCACAGTTAGCTGAGTAAACACACACACACACACACACACACACACACCACACACACACACACACACACACACACACACACACACACACACACACACACACACACACACGCATACAAACAGGCAGAAAGACAAACAGACAGGAAGACAGACTGGCAGATATACACAGACATACAGACAAACATACACAGACAGAAAACAGACAAAAAGAGTTAATAAGAGAGTGTTTGCAATAATCATATAAAACTATGGAAACCAACGATAAAACGTCAAGTATATCCAGTTAAACTCATTATTTACGACTAATACTTTCATCAACACAGAACATTAACGCTCCCTTAGTGCTTACTTAAGTAATACAATCAAATATCGACGTGAGAAAGAAAACAAGCTTGTTTGGTTGTTGTTGTTGTTGTTGTTGTTGTTGTTACAGAGTGAAGTCCACTCTGGGGAGAGTTCGCTGCTTGAACTTTGTTCCCAGAAGTCTACTGAGCACATTACCTCTTACAACAATTTAAAACTTTATTTTGAGGACGACTGTTTTGCAGGACACTGTTGACATGTGAGCATGTATATATATATATATATATATATATATATATATATATAATATATATATATATATAATATATATATATATATATATATATATATATATATATATATATATATATATATAGGTGTACAGAAACCCCTGATAGTGAACCTTCATCCTCAAGGTGTACAGAAACCCCTGATAGTGAACCTTCATCGTCAAGGTGTACAGAAACCCCTGATAGTGAACCTTCATCCTCAAGGTGTACAGAAACCCCCTGATAATGAACCTTCATCCTCAATGTGTACAGAAACCCCTGATAGTGAATCTTCATCTTCAAGGTATACAGAAACCCCTGATAGTGAACCTTCATCGTCAAGGTGTACAGAAACCTCTGATAGTGAATCTTCATCCTCAAGGTGTACAGAAACCCCCTGATAGTGAACCTTCATCCTCAAGGTGTACAGAAACCCCTGATAGTGAACCTTCATCCTCAAGGTGTACAGAAACCCCTGATAGTGAACATTCATCCTAAAGGTGTACAGAAAACCCTGATAGTTAACCTTCATCCTCAAGGTGTACAGAAACCCCTGATAGTGAATCCTCATCCTCAAGGTGTACAGAAACCCCCTGATAATGAACCTTCATCCTCAAGGTGTTCAGAAACCCCTGATAGTGAATCTTCATCCTCAAGGTGAACAGAAACCCCCTAAAAGTGAACCTTCATCCTCAAGGTGTTCAGAAACCCCCTGATAATGAACCTTCATCCTCAATGTGTACAGAAACCCCTGATAGTGAACCTACATCTTCAATTTGTACAGAAACCCCTGATAGTGAACCTTCATCCTCAAGGTGTACAGAAAACCCTGATAGTTAACCTTCATCCTCAAGGTGTACAGAAACCCCTGATAGTGAACCTTAATCCTCAAGGTGTTCAGAAACCCCCTGATAATGAACCTTCATCCTTAAGGTGTACAGAAACCTCTGATAGTGAATCTTCATCATCAAGGTGTACAGAAACCCCTGATAGTGAAGCTTCAACCAAAAGGTGTTCAGAAACCCCTGATAGTGAGGCTTCAACCTCAAGGTGTTCAGAAACCCCTGATAGTGAGCCTTCATCCTCAAGGTGTACAGAAACCCCTAATAGTGAACCTTCATCCTCAAGGTGTACAGAAAACCCTGATAGTTAACCTTCATACTGAAGGTGTACAGAAACCCCTGATTGTGAACATTCATCCTCAAAGTGTACAGAAACCCCTGATAGTGAACCTTCATTCACAAAGTGTACAGAAAACCCTGATAGTTAACCTTCATCCTCAAGGTGTACAGAAACCACTGATAGTGAACCTTCATCCTCAAGGTGTACAGAAACCCCTGATAGTGAATCTTCATCCTCAAGGTGTACAGAAACCCCCTGATAGTGAACCTTCATCCTCTAGGTGTACAGAAACCCTCTGAAAATGAACTTTCATCCTCAAGGTGAACAGAAATCCCTGATAGTGAACCTTCATCCTCAAGGTGTACAGAAACCCCTGATAGTGAACTTTCATCCTCAAGGTGTACAGAAACCCCTGATAGTGAACCTTCATCCTCAAGGTGTACAGAAACCCCCTGATAATGAACCTTCATCCTCAAGGTGTACAGAAACCCCTGATAGTGAATCTTCATCCTCAAGGTGTACAGAAACCCCTGATAGTGAACCTTCGTCCTCAAAATGTACAGAAACCCCTGATAATGAATCTTCATCCTCAAGGTGTACAGGAACCCCTGATAGTGAATCTTCATCCTCAAGGTGTACAGAAACCCCTGATAGTGAACCTTCATCCTCAAGGTGAACAGAAACCCCTGATAGTGAATCTTCATCCTCAAGGTGTACAGAAACCCCCTGATAATGAACCTTCATCCTCAAGGTGTACAGAAACCCCTGATAGTGAATCTTCATCCTCAAGGTGTACAGAAACCCCCTGATGATGAACCTTCATCCTCAAGGTGCACAGAGACCCCTGATAGTGAACCTTCATCCTCAAGGTGTACAGAAACCCCCTGATAATGAACCTTCATCCTCAAGGTGTACAGAAACCCCTGATAGTGAACCTTCATCCTCAAGGTGTACAGAAACCCCTGATAATGAACCTTCATCCTCAAGGTGTACAGAAATCCCCTGATAATGAACCTTCATTTTCAAGGTGTACAGAAATCCCTGATAGTGAACCTTCATCCTCAAGGTGTACTGAAGCCCCCTGATAATGAACCTTCATCCTCAAGGTGTACAGAAACCCCTGATAGTGAACCTTCATCCTCAAGGAGTACAGAAACCCCCTGATAATGAACCTTTATCCTCAAAGTGTACAGAAACCCCCTGATTATGAACCTTCATCCTCAAGGTGTACAGAAACCCCCTGATAATGAACCTTCATCCTCATGCTGTACAGAAACCCCCTGATAATGAACCTTCATCGTCAAGGTGTACAGAAACCTCTGATAGTGAACCTTCATCCTCAAGGTGTACAGAAACCCCTGATAATGAACCCTCATCCTCAAGATGTACAGAAACCCCCTGATAATGAACCTTCATCGTTAAGGTGTACAGAAACCTCTGATAGTGAACCTTCATCCTCAAGGTGTACAGAAACCCCTGATAATGAACCCTCATCCTCAAGGTGTACAGAAACCCCCTGATAATGAACCTTCATCGTCAAGGTGTACAGAAACCTCTGATAGTGAACCTTCATCCTCAAGGTGTACAGAAACCCCTGATGATGAACCCTCATCCTCAAGGTGTACAGAAACCCCCTGATAATGAACATTCATCCTCAAGGTGTACAGAAACCCCCTGATAATAACCTTCAGGTACTTGTCAAAACGTTTTCTTCCTCTACATATCTTCTCTTCAATTCTCAGTTTCCATTTTTAACTGAAAAAAAACGTAGTAAGGGCTTCAGATTTTAAGTTTATGAATCAGGTAACTAGAGGCAGTTGCTAGAAGCAATTAGAGACAATCTGGACGCTAGATGAATGGTTCAGGGAACCGACACGTTGATAAATTAGACACATGTGCAACTCTTGGGTATCTTTATTGAGGAAACGTTTCGCCACACAGTGGCTTCATCAGTCCATACATATGCAGCATATGGGAATCTTTATTCAGGAAACGTTTCGCCACACAGTGGCTTCATCAGTCCAATACAAAGAGGAAGGCGTAAGGAGAGGAGGAGAATGAGGTAATCAGTCCCTCAACCTGGAGTCGATGTGTTCAGTCCATCAATCTTGTAGAATGTACAGCATAGGGCCGTAGACGTGGCTTATATACTGTAGTGAGGTGACGTGAAGCAGGTGGAGGCGGGGTCATAGTGGTACCATCCACTAGTCGAAGTAGGTCATCGTCCAAAGGTTGAACAAGTGTTGAAGAATTCTTTGTAACAAGATCCCATGATGCTGCAGTGTCTGACAGCATCATGGGATCTTGTTACAAAGAATTCTTCAACACTTGTTCAACCTTTGGACGAAGACCTACTTCGACTAGTGGATGGTACCACTATGACCCCGCCTCCGCCTGCTTCATCTCACCTCACTACAGTATATAAGCCACGTCTACGGCCCTATGCTGTACATTCTACAAGATTGATGGACTGAACACATCGACTCCAGGTTGAGGGACTGATTACCTCATTCTCCTCCTCTCCTTACGCCTTCCTCTTTGTATTGGACTGATGAAGCCACTGTGTGGCGAAACGTTTCCTGAATAAAGATTCCCATATGCTGCATAAGTGTCTCAATCTTCAACTTGTCGGTTTTTCAAACCATTCATCACACACATCAGTCCATACAAAGGAGAAACTTGAAGAACAGGAGGAGAATAAGGTAATCAGTCCTTCAACCTTGAGTCGATGTGGTCAGTCCATCAATCTTGAATAGAATACGGCATATGAGCGGAGAAGCAGCTTATAAACCGTAGACGGGTGAGGTGCAGCAGTCGTAGGTGGTGTCACATTTGTCCAGTGTGGAAGTAGGTCGTAGATGATGGACTGACCACATCGACTCAAGGTTGAGTTACTGATTACCTCATTCTCCTACTGTTCTTAAAGTTTTTTCTTTGTGTGGACTGATGAAGCCACTGTGTGGCGAAACGTTTCCTCGTTAAGATACCAAAGATTTGCACGTGTGTCTAATTTATCAATCTGGACACTGCAAAGAGCAACCCTTTCGTGTGTAGGTATAAAATACGAAAAATTTATTCATGCTAATTAAATCACGTTCAATAAATTTCTTGACGACTTCAATATATGACGACTTCATTATATGGTGGCAAATCTGTCAGTATAACAGACTAAAATCTTAAAATTTTTGGAATACGTGCGAGAACTAGATAATGATTAAAATGATTATTATTGTGATGTATACTCAACGGAACCCCCCTCCTCTCTTTTTTCAGGTCACAAACCTTCACACAGTCCACTCCCTGTCTTCTAATTTACCAAAATTTTTGGTATTAATTTTTATGTTGTAATATTTGATAGGCCTGACTTTGTTGATGGGAAAGAGTGTGTTTGGGTCTCGCAGGAGAGTCATGGTACAGCCTAGTGTCTCTAAATTCCCACCTGGTTCTGAGGTACAACTACCATTGGTAAGTATACTAAATTGTTGCTTAGTTGTGTCCCCCTCAAATTATGGGAATGAAATATTTCAGGAATGTTCCTGTGAACCTCCACCCCATAATTTCCCACAGATGTATTTTACCCATATATATCATTCAACGTCACGAGAAAACGAGTGACCTTAAGAGCATCATCATCCAGTCGGAATCTCATATTTTGAAAGCTTTAAAGCTTTAGTTATCCAGCCTATCATTTTCCCTGTTCCTGTAACAACATTGTTGTGCTCCTTGACTGGGAGATCCTCTGACAATTACTCACACGTCTCTCACAATAAAGCTCCGCTCCATTAAGTTATTTCAGTTTGCCTTGAACTCGAATTTGTATTTATTTCATCGTTGTGACCAAAATGTAGTAATTGTAATTTGTCCTCACTGACGAGCATATTTTTGTCAGTGATCAGTTGGAAAATTTCGTTTCCATCAGCTTGGAAGTCTACTGTATCGTCTAGGAATCCCACTCTCATACATATTCTTGTATTGTCTGTATAGGATGATACAGAGCTGTGGCTGATGTCTTCTGTCTAAGTCGAACATGAGAATGAGAAATACAAATGGATCAAGTACAGTTATATGAGCTACAGAACAGCCTCTGATTTCAATTTATTTACTCTAACACCATGGGTTCTCAGTGGGTGGAAGTTAACTGGCCAACTGCCCACTTTTCATGTTAATTGACCTCTTCGCTTCCGGGCCGAGAGGTTGTGCTTCGCTTTTGCTCCTGCATTCGTCAAACACCATTGGTGGAGGACGGACGTTGGCTGCTGCACTCGCTACAGTTGGTAGCACTGAGCAAATTTTGCAAGATGGCGCAGACTACCAAGAGGAGGATAAACACTGTGTGTATTGAGGTGTTGAAAGGCGCAGTTTATAACACCAATGCGTCAGTTATGCTGCCTGCCATCTTAAGAGATACCTACTGCATCAACAACGATGATTTGTATGGAATTGCTTTGAATGGAGCTACAAGAATCTGTGAAATTCATGACGGCTGCTGTATATGACAAGATGGTGGAAAAGTACCAGGATGTGTGTATGCTGGTTAACCCCGGTTTAGAAGTACGTATGAGGGGACGTATCCAAGTATTATACTTGGGTAAAGTTACGGAATGTTCCATTTGAGGCCGATGAGGAAGACATAAAAGCAACTTTCGAAGAGTTTGGTGTTATACATTAAGCAACAGTTGGAAGATGGTCTGAGGGAATGTATGCTGCACTGCGTGAGGGATCCTTTACTCTTAAGATGTTATTGCGCAAAACTATACCATCATATGTGACATTGAGTGACTTTAGAGCTCAGGTATATATCACACATGCAGGGCAGAGAAGAACATGCAGACTGTGTGGAGCGTATGATCATATGGCTGCGATGTGTCCTCGTCGATCGACACCTGAGAGGTGACGACACAGTCAACACGGGAGCATCCTCGGGCCCACAGGGCATGGAGTGAAATCGTGGAGGACAATCCGGTGGAATGTGTAAAATTACCGGAGGTCTCTCAAGTGATTGAGCCCATGCGTATAGAGGAGGGTAGTGAAGTTTCAGCTGCAATAGACACTGTTATACTGGAATTCTTGGAGGATCAGAATAGGAACGGAACACCACGTATGGTGTCAGATGGGACATCTGTAGATAAGGGTGGAGTTCATGAGGAGGGCAATGTGGGTGGTGGGGATGGGCAACCACAGAGGATTTGTGGGACTGTGGTTGAAGTGCAAAAGTTGAAAGTGCAGATGGGGGGCATGCACATAGTTGAGGCATCACGAAGAGAGAGGCAGGTGCTTCTGACAGTGATGATGTTTTGACACCTGCGCAAAGATCTGGTAAGAAACACTCTGTGGATGTCCCAAAAAAAGTATCAGGGGGGAGGGTAAGGGGCGGGGAAAGGTGAGGCAAGGAAAGGGCATTGTGGAAAGCATTTCTGTGGGAAAAAACGTAAAGACCCGTATGGACATCGATCGATTGGTTTAAACCCATGATAGCATTTTTTAAGTGCCTAATGTTAAATGTAAATGGCCTAAGGGCCCATGTAAAGCGCAGGATCTTTATTGGGCTTTTAAAGGGGACATGGAATACAGATCATAATTTTTACAAAAGCATAATTTTAAGTTTCGGAAAGGATTTGTTTGATAGTTGAGTAAAAGGTTTATGCTGGATTTATGGGAAGCTTAAGGGAGGTGCTGCAGGGATTAATAGCTGAGCCCAGCCTTTTTAATTGTTGTACTGGGAAGAAGGGGGAGATGGGAGAGTAGTGAGAGTGGATGGGACATAGGGTGGGGTCGAGTGTGTTTTGTGAGTGTGCACATGCCGGCGGACAGCAATAGCCGTGTTAAAGAGGATTTTGTTCGGACACACTAATTTATCATATGAGGGGGTTACTAGTTTATACATTATTTGGAGGGGATTGTAATAGTGTGATAGTAGAAGGATGTGGAGCCACGGGGACTGGGTGTGTGTTGGGAGTCCTACGGGATGTATTAAGGGAGTCAGATTAGTGGATGTAGTTTAGTGGGGAGGGGTGGGTGGTGGGGCATACTTATGTGAAGAACAGTTATACGGCACGCTTGGACCGCATTTATGCATCTCCTGGGATACAAGTTAATAATATGAAACTGTAAAAGTTGGTATTTTCGGATCACAGAGGAGTGGTTGTGGACGTGGGATGGGGTGAGTTGCCGAAACGTTTTATGAGTTATTGGAAACTAAATGTGAGCTTGTTAGAGGATATGGAGGGTGGACTTAGTTTTGTGGAATGGTGGAAAAATGAAAAGAACTAAAAGGGAAAGATGGAAGGTGATATATTACTGTGGTGGGAGCAATGTGCTAAACCGGGGATCCGTAGTTTTTATATGAGGAAAGGAAGAGAGGTCGGACAATGGAAATATGGATTACAGAGGTATTTAGAGGGGCAGTTAAAACAGTGTTATGATAGTTGTCATGGAGTATATCCGGTTTCAGAGACCGAGGGTGTAAAGACGCAATTGCTGAAGATGCAGAATCACGGGTTTGTGGTGAAAAAATTAAGGGGTGGGTTGGAAGATGTTTTATGGGGTGATAAGCCATCAGTTTGCATTCTGTCGCGATTAAAGATCTGGCAAAATATAATGAATATGTTGAAATTAGAGGTACATCAGGACGTGGGTGGGTACACGGTGGGACAGCGGTTAGTAACGACTGAAGGCATGAGTGGTTTTGCGGATGAATGGTTTGAGATATATATGAAAGGGGGTAATAGGAAAATGGGGACTTGCAATTATGGAGGAAGGGATATCACGTATCCTGGAACCAGAAGACAGGGTGGAGATAGAGGGGGTCCATAAGTGAAGATGAGGTGTTGAAGGCGTTACAGGGGATAAGTGTAAGGAAGACGCCAGGGATTGAGGGCATTCCAAATGATTTTTATTTAAGTAACGGGGAGGTCTTAAAGGAATGCTTGTGCATTTGTTAAATAAATGAAAGAAAGGGGGGGGATGCATTTTTGATGAACGAATGGGGGTCGTTGTCGGTTTCCAAAGGGGGGAAGTGCAGAATAGCCTCCTGGATTATAGAGGTTTTTTTTAATGTGCATATTACAAATTTTTTGCAAGGGTTTTAAGTAATAGTTATGAGTTTATTGGGGATTTTATAGATAGGAAAAAGGGGTGTGCCGGGGCGTCAATGATTTTGGGACGGGGGAGATTAGGATTTCATAGATGATTGTAGAAAGATGGGGGGGGTGTACTTGTTTGGTTTGGGGAAGGCTGCTTATATTAAAGGCGAGAGACGTTATGGATGACAATAGGCGTAGGGGTTTAGGCGAAAAAAATTGTCCGATGGGGGGAAACATTATACAAAGGCGCAGTACTACAGGTAAAAAAAGGACGTTTGGGGGAAAGGGTAGCTAGATGGGAGGGACTGAGACGGGGATCCCCATTCTCAGACCCATTCGAATTCAAAAAGCCCCTTTTATATAGGATTTTTAGTTGGGGTAATAAGGGGGGTTGGCGCGGGTGCTCCCTGGTATAGTTTGGTTATGTACAACGTGGTTTTAGTTGGGGGGGGAAAGGGGGGATTAAGGAATTAGGTCGAAACGTTGAATATTTTTTGGGGGGAAAAAGGGGAGCGTCTTTAAAAGGAGTTTAATTTTAAATTGTTAGAGGTTGGTTTAGGTGGGGGGGGGAACTTGGGACAAAAGTAGGTTGGCAGGTAGTAGTCAAATTAAAGTCTGGGATATTTACAGAAGGCAGGGGAAGAAGTAGAGGGCCAACTCCGTAAGGGTTTTTGCAAGAGTATTAAGGAATTGGGGGGGGAAAAGACGATCGGGTGACGATCCATCAGAGGGCCCCGTTATAAATACAACATTTACCCCCAAATTGGGCAGTGGCAGTGGTTATCTTTTTGAAAGAATGATGTGAGGTTTTGGGCCAAAAAAAAGGAATGCGTTTTTATTTGGGGGGTAAGGTTTCTTTTGGGTTTAAACAGACATCATGACACATTGGGGAGGGGGGGATTAGGATTAATTCCACTGTACATAGACTGAAAAGTATGTATGTGAAACAATTATATACGGTTGGGGGGGATCGGGTGAAGGTGAGTAAGGTTTTGGATGACGTGCACGTGGTGAGGGGGGTGGAAATTGGGGAGTGTAGTGTATGTTTTAGATTTTTATTTAGGGTTTTAAAACCGGGAAAAGGTTGGGGGCAGTTTTGGGGGGGACTGTAGGGGTAATAGGGGATGGAGGGGAAGGGCTTTCCTTTATATAACTGGGCAGGTATCTGGGGTGCGTTTCGCAAGTTACGTTTAAAGTCAAGGGCGCGGGAAACTATGTATAGGTTTTTACATGGGATATTACCCACTAAAGTACGTTCGTATCAGATGAGAGTTGAGCAGTCCACATGTTGTGTTTTGTGTGGGGAAGTGGAGACTGTACATCATGTGGTGTATTTTTGTGAGGGTATAGCAAGGGTACGTCTATGGGTCTTGGATATGGTTGGAGGGGGTACGTTAATGGTATTGAAAGCATTGAGTGTGGACATAGAGAGAGTGGGTGATAGTGTGAGAAGAACGGTCATGTATTTGGTAGTGGATTATATTAATATATCGTGGACTATGAGGGAGGTGGAGGGGGAAGTGCGAATACGGGCTTTATCTGGACATTTTTATAAAACAAAGTGTAGGAATGAGGTCGTGTATGGAAGGAGATGGGATACAGAATTTCCAGTTCAGTATAGAGGTATGAATGTGCGTAGGTTGCGAGAATTAATGGTGTAATGGTTGAATGGGATTGGTCTCAGTCAGATGAGGGGGGGGATGAGTGTATTACTGGCATAAATTTTAGATAGAAAACTCTCTTGATGGAGCAAAGCTTTAAATGTAGATGTGTTTTTATCATGGGTGGTCATGGGGAAGCGAAGAGGCGCACCAAATTGGTTCGGTATTTTTATATATGTTACTGGGCATGTAGGGCACTGTTATAAATCCTGTGGACATATTATTCAATCATATGTCATGTGATATTATGTTTCAACTTTCGTACATATATGTATATGTAACAAGCGAGTCTGTGAGTATATCAGGAGTAATGTTATCATGACTGATGACATTCTTAACTATAAGTAGGGTTTTGTGTTGGTCATAATAATAAGTTCAACCATGTGTTAATTTTCATAATGTCAAATTGTAATGTTAGCATAACAGTATGTATATTACACTATTGGTAAGATATTTTTTGTCATCCTAGGGTTAAATTATGGTTATTTATCTCTGTGTTCAATGAACAATGGTATGACGTTGTCCAGTATGATGATCTGAGGTAGAAGCAGTCGTTACTAACCGCTGTCCCACCGTGTACCCACCCACGTCCTGATGTACCTCTAATTTCAACATATTCATTATATTTTGCCAGATCTTTAATCGCGGCAGAACGCAAACTGATGGCTTATCACCCCATAAAACATCTTCCAACCCGCCCCTTAATCTTTCACCATCAAACCGTGCATTCTGCATCTTCAGCAATTGCGTCTTTGCACCCTCGGTCTCTGAAACCGGATATACTCCATGACAACTATCATAACACTGTTTTAACTGCCCCTCTAAATACCTCTCTAATCCACATTTCCATTGTCCGACCTCTCTTCCTTTCCTCATATAAAAACTACGGATCCCCGGTTTAGCACATTGCTCCCACCACAGTAATATATCACCTTCCATCTTTCCTTTAGTTCATTCATTTTTCCACCATTCCACAAAACTAAGTCCACCCTCCATATCCTCTAACAAGCTCACATTTAGTTTCCAATAACTCATAAAACGTTTCGGCAACTCACCCCATCCCACGTCCACAACCACCCCTCTGTGATCCGAAAATACAACATTTACAGTTTCCATATTATTAACTTGTATCCCAGGAGATGCATAAATGCGGTCCAAGCGTGCCGTATAACTGTTCTTCACATAAGTATGCTCCACCACCCACCCCTCCCCACTAACTACATCCACTAATCTGACTCCCTTAATACATCCCGTAGGACTCACAACACACACCCAGCTCCCCGCGGCTCCACATCCTTCCTACGTATCACAATATTCCAATCCCCTCCAAATAATGTATAAACTGGTAACCCCCTCATATGATAAATTAGTGTGTCCCGAACAAAATCCTCTTTAACAGGGCTATTGCTGTCCGCCGGCATGTGCACACTCACAAAACACACTCGTACCCCACCCTATGTCCCATCCACTCTCACTACTCTCCCATCTCCCCCTTCTTCCCAGTACAACAATTGAAAAGGACTGGGCTCAGCTATTAATACTGCAGCACCTCCTTTAAGCTTCCCAGTAAATCCAGCATAAACCTTTTACTCAACTATCAACAAATCCTTTCCGTACTTAAAATTATGCTCTTGTAAAAATATGATCTGTATTCCATGTCTCTTTAAAAAGTCACTAAAGATCCTGCGCTTTACATCGGCCCTTAGGCCATTTACATTTAACGTTAGGCACTTAAAAATGCTATCATGGGCTTACCAATCGATCGATGTCCATACGGGTCTTTACGTTTTTGCACAGTATGCTTTCCACAATGCCCTTTCCTTGCCTCACCTTTCCCCTGCCCCTTACCCTCCCCCCTGATACTTTTTTTGGGACATCCACAGAGTGTTTCTTACCAGATCTTTGCGCAGGTGTCAAAACATCATCACTGTCAGAAGCACCTGCCTCTCTCTTTCGTGATGCCTCAACTATGTGCATGCCCTCATCTGCACTTTCAACTTTATGCACTTCAACCACAGTCTCACAAATCCTCTGTGGTTGCCCATCCCCACCACCCACATTGCCCTCCTCATGAACTCCACCCTTATCTACAGATGTCCCATCTGACACCATACGTGGTGTTCCGTTCCTATTCTGATCCTCCAAGAATTCCAGTATAACAGTGTCTATTGCAGCTGAAACTTCACTACCCAATTCACCTTGTCTCACCTCATCCTCTATACGCATGGGCTCAGTCACTTGAGAGACCTCCGGTAATTTTACACATTCCACCGGATTGTCCTCCACGATTTCACTCCATGCCCTGTGGGCCCGAGGATGCTCCCGTGTTGACTGTGTCGTCACCTCTCAGGTGTCGATCGTCGAGGACACATCGCAGCCATATGATCATACGCTCCACACAGAAGCATGGAAGTCCTGTACAAAATATTTTCTGCTGATATATTCTGATAGTAGATCAAAAAAGCAAGTGAACGTATGAAGTGTCCAATCAACGCAATCGCTTCAGCAGTTGTTCAACGCAGCGCAACATGTGTTGTTCAACGCAGCGCAACATGCGTTCAGGTTGGGTCTCTAGTTCCCTTAACGTCGAGAATATTTCAACATGGTTGTGGATACAATGAAGTATAAGTATAATGTAAATACACAAATAACCCCCACATAGAAAAGAGGAGCTTACGACGACGTTTCGATCGAAGTCGGACCGAAACGTCGTCGTAAGCTCCTCTTTTCTATGTGGGGGTTATTTGTGTATTTACATTATACTTATACTTCATTGTATCCACAACCATGTTGAAATATTCTCGACGTTCAGGGAACTAGAGACCTAACCTGAACGCATGTTGCGCTGCGTTGAACAACGCATGTTGCGCTGCGTTGAACAACGTATGTTGCGCTGCGTTGAACAACGTATGTTGCGCTGCGTTGAACAACTGCTGAAGCGATTGCGTTGATTGGACACTTCATACGTTCACTCGCTTTTTTGATTCACTATCAGAATATATCAGCAGAAAATATTTTGTACATGACTTCCATGCTTCTGTTTTAATTTTTTTAATAAGCTAATTTTAATAGGGTGATCAGAACAATTTTACAAGGAATCTTCAGTAAATAGATATCCCAATTAAAAGGTACCTGTCAGTGATTACCACATACCGTTTGTTCTTTCAGTTAGGTTAGGTTAGGTAAGGTTCGTCAGGAAACAGGACAAATGTTTCCTGACGCGGGTCTTAGTCAGATGATGACCCGCCTTTGGAGCTTTTGGTCATCTGACCGAGGCCTTCCGCTGGCTTACCGGTCCACCCCTTTAAAAATTATGGTCATTTATAACCAGTCTGTGTTCTTTCAGTGTTCATGTACAGTAATTTGGGGTATGATCAGCAACTGTCGACATGCACAGATGCCTTTTTTCATATTTTATAACTTGATTATGTGTTAGTTTCTGAGTTATAATATGAAAACACTTTACGGAACTGCTTCTAACTTTCAATACTGATATATCCTACTTCGAGAAAGATTTAGATTGTAAATATAGTTAATAGGTGCCAACAAAAGGTAGAAATGTTAGGACAAGTATCTCATGGTCACCGCCACCAGACGCAAGATTAAGAAAATGGGGGAAGAGGAAATATGAGAAGCTAGCTCGATCCTAGCGCACTCACCTCACACATGAGGTCCGGAGTTCAAAATCCCCGGTACGGCTGGAAACATTAGGGATGGGTTTGCATAAGACATTTGCTGTCCCTGTTCACCCATCAGTATAAAATGGGTGC
Source organism: Cherax quadricarinatus (assembly GCF_026875155.1). NCBI lineage: Eukaryota > Metazoa > Arthropoda > Malacostraca > Decapoda > Parastacidae > Cherax > Cherax quadricarinatus. The sequence goes on from NC_069459.1 coordinate 29,414,680, forward strand.
CTGGGTATTAGGGGACTGGTGTGGGTCGCATCCTGGGACAAACTGACAAATTTTTCCCCCCAAAAATGCTCTCCCATAACAAGAGGCTTTTTAAATAGTATGTCACTGATGTCAGCTATGGTCTGTATACCTTGTACATGTACTTGCAAAAATATATATTATCATTTTTTCAAGGAAAAGTATCGAGTTGTGTACAAAATATCGAGCATATTGCCCACTTGCAAGTCAACCGAATGATCTCTGCAACGAAACTGCTTTTAGTAAATCAAAGGTTTGCTTTCAGGAATTACATTAAATTGCCCCTTCTTATCCTATATGTGACAGATATCACATCCACCTTGGAAGTACACAGCACCAGCATGAGACTCAATCCTGATACATGTCGTGAAACTGGAAAAGATGTATAGATTTCGACGAAAAACCATGTTGGAAAAATAGAGACAAATGCTGTATAATGCGAACATTTATTGACAACGTTTCGCCCACACAGTGGACTTTATCAAGGCGACTTGATAAAGTCCACTGCGTGGGCGAAACGTTGTCAAATAAAGGAACGCTTTATAACTGCATTTTGTGTCTATTTATACCATTTATCTCCAGAAAACAAGTTGGTATAAGCAAAAGAATTTTATACTGAGACACCTTGATTTGTGTTTACAAGCTTTCACCAACAAGCTCAAGATATATTCCTACTTGTTCTCTGCTCAAAATATAACACTTTAAATGGGGGGAGCTCAGTCGCTGTCCCCTCTCTCCCACTGGTGAAATCCCGTGAAGAAAATTTCCTAGAAGAAAACGGAAAGAAAAGAAAGGGAGGGAAAGTTAAGCACCGCCACTTGTGCCATGAAAGTTTTGACGAAATGTCCGTGATATAAGTCTTTAGTAGTAAAGTGGAAGGAGGAAGCGGCAGGAAGATGGAGACTGGAAGACGAGTCCCTCTGTTTGGACTCATTTTAACTAGACTTTGTCTTCAATACAAGAAGAGGCTGAGAGCTCTTACAACTGTGGCTGGCTTTCATCCCATTTATGGAGTTTTTGTAAAAATTTTGAAAAATTACGAATTTACCTCACATGACATCACTGGTTGTCTATTCTGCAATCCTACCTCCTCTTGTGTCAGACAAAGATTAGAAGGTTTGAGAAATGGCAGACAGAAGCGATGATTATCATCCTAGTGTCTCTGTACTGTCAAAATTCTAAACATGCAGAAAGAAAACAATGTTCTAAGCATCAGAGGTAAACTTCTCACCACTTGTTAGCAGTTCTTCTTGTGAATTATAAAACCTGGATCAAATACACGAACTATGTCAAGTAAGACACTGACACTTTCGAACACATTGGGAAATTATCTCTTTCTACATGGTTATTCTTCACTTTTACCCAAAGAATAATGTTAGGTTAAAGTTAAGCTTCGTCTTGAAGCTAAGTACAATGTCTTAAGTAGTACTGACGACTAATTCTTAGTGATTGCTTCCACATAAATTGCTGTCTGCATCAATATTCGGGCTTCCATAATTCAAGCTATACTGTTTGCAATGCTTATTGCACAAACAGTTGCGTCTAAGTATGGAAAGTTTACACTTTAACTAAGTACTAAACTCTACGAGCGTCAATTATAACGGTGTCACTCCATCTTTCATTATTCTAGCATGCAGGAAGAGTCATGTCTGTAATGCATCAACAAAGTCATCAAACTCCTGTTGATCACCACTGCCGGGTATTTGTTGGGCTATAGGTATATGTTGGAGTTTACACAGTCAGTTGACGTAGGCCAGAAGAACTGTTGTCACAACCTGCGTCATAATATGCTAGATTTCGAAAAAATAATTAATTCAGATGTATTTCGCTGGAAAATGTTGGAAAAAATGTCACAGTATTTAATGAACATCAGCATATTCCCGGCCAATGTGCAAAATAATTCCCGGATTCTGCATGCAGCAAATTATTCATCTCACATAAAAGCGTCTAAATTCAACCATTACTTGCTAAAATATTGTGTATTATAATCTGACCGAATCCAGGTCTGCATAAATAATTCCTTACAACTGTTAACAGATCATAAACCTGTAAGAAGTTGAATACCACTAATTTTGCATAGCTAAAAGGCTTGACTCCAAGTCCTTGATCCTTGTTGTATGTCCTTGTAATATCTTATCTGATGTATAATGAAGCAACTAGAGAGAAGATGGGCACGTCGAGGGGAGTACACGATCAGAACTTTAATGTAAGGGAAAAGAAAAGTATCAGAATTTTAGCAACTTTGCTGGAGAATGGGGCAGACAGATGCCGGAGAGATGGCACTTGAGGTGATGATTGAACCGAATAAGAGAGAGAGCGAAATAAATACCGAGAGGCTGTGAGAAACTGGAAAGGGACAGGAATGAGTATAAAGGACTGAAAAGAAGTTAAACCTGGTGATAACTGGAGGTCTGGACAATATTACATTGGTCATACCCAGGTTTTGTTCCAGTGTGACAACTGGAGGTCTGGACAACGTTACATTGGTCATGCCCAGGTTTTGTTTCAGTGTGATAACTGGAGGTCTGGACAATGTTACATTGGTCATGCCCAGGCTTTGTTCCAGTGTGATAACTGGAGGTCTGGACAATGTTACATTGGTCATGCCCAGGTTTTGTTCCAGTGTGACAACTGGAGGTCTGGACAATGTTACATTGGTCATACCCAGGTTTTGTTCCAGTGTGATAACTGGAGGTCTGGACAATGTTACATTGGTCATGCCCAGGTTTTGTTCCAGTGTGATAAGTGGAGATCTGGACAATGTTACATTGGTCATACCCAGGTTTTGTTCCAGTGTGATAAGTGGAGGTCTGGATAATGTTACATTGGTCATACCCAGGTTTCCCTTCCAGTGTGGGTAACTGGAGGTCTGGACAATGTTACATTGGTCATACCCAGGTTTTGTTCCAGTGTGATAACTGGAGGTCTGGAGAATGTTACATTGGTCATACCCAGGTTTTGTTCCAGTGTGATAACTGGAGGTCTGGAGAATGTTACATTGGTCATACCCAGGTTTTGTTCCTGTGTGATAACTGGAGGTCTGGAGAATGTTGCATTGGTCATACCCAGGTTTTGTTCCAGTGTGACAACTGGAGGTCTGGACAACGTTACATTGGTCATGCCCAGGTTTTGTTTCAGTGTGATAACTGGAGGTCTGGACAATGTTACATTGGTCATACCCAGGTTTTGTTCCAGTGTGACAACTGGAGGTCTGGACAACGTTACATTGGTCATGCCCAGATTTTGTTTCAGTGTGATAACTGGAGGTCTGGACAATGTTACATTGGTCATGCCCAGGTTTTGTTCCAGTGTGATAACTGGAGATCTGGACAATGTTACGTTGGTCATACCCCGGTTTTGTTTTCCCGTGTGATAACTGGAGGTCTGGACAATGTTTTCATTGGTCATACCCAGGTTTTGTTCCAGTGTGATAACTGGAGGTCTGGACAATGTTACATTGGTCATACCCAGGTTTTGTTCCAGTGTGATAACTGGAGGTCTGGACAATGTTACATTGGTCATACCCAGGTTTTGTTCCAGTGTGATAACTGGAGGAAACTGCTCATCACCTTCACAATCTCACCACATGTTTATCCTACTAATTGTTTTAATTATAGGGGAGCGCTAAACCCGTAGGATTATACAGCACATATGGGGAGGGGTATGGAAGGCATTCAGGATTAAATCATGGAACTGGTGCACAATTCCCTAGATCAAGAGCCCCTCACCAGCGTCAAGGATATATCCTCTCCTGAATCGAATCTAAATTCATCACATTTCCCTGACCTATATGACCCCTACTAGTTTAGTGCTTACTCCTGATTATAATACAACAACCGTATAACATAGCAACAATGTGTAATATCTGATTCATCGTACTGGATCAATGATTTTTTTTTTTTGTCTTCTGATGAGTAGATGCAAACATTGTTTGGTTCTGAAGAATAACTGCAGAATATTGTTTGGTTCTGAGGAATAACTGCAGAATATTGTTTGGTTCTGCGGAATAACTGCAGAATATTTTTGGTTTGAGGAATAACTGCAGAAAATTGTTTGGTTCTGAGGAATAACTACAGAATATTGTTTGGTTCTGAGGAAAAACTACAGGAATATTGTTTGGTTCTGAGGAATAACTGCAGAATATTGTTTGGTTCTGAGGAATAACTGCAGAATATTGTTTGGTTCTGCGGAATAACTGCAGAATATTGTTTGGTTCTGAGGAATAACTACAGAATATTGTTTGGTTCTGAGGAATAAGTACAGAATATTGTTTGGTTCTGAGGAATAACTACAGAATATTGTTTGGTTCTGAGGAATAACTACAGAATATTGTTTGGTTCTGAGGAATAACTACAGAATATTGTTTGGTTCTGAGGAATAACTACAGAATATTGTTTGGTTCTGAGGAATAACTGCAAAATATTGTTTGGTTCTGAGGAATAACTACAGAATATTGTTTGGTTCTGAGGAATAACTGCAGAATATTGTTTGGTTCTGAGGAATAACTGCAGAATATTGTTTGGTTCTGAGGAATAACTACAGAATATTGTTTGGTTCTGATGTATAACTGCAGAATATTGTTTGGTTCTGAGGAATAACTACAGAATATTGTTTGGTTCTGAGGAATAACTGGAGAATATTGTTTGGTTCTGATGAATAACTGCAGAATATTGTTTGGTTTTGAGGAATAATTACAGAATATTGTTTGGTTCTGAGGAATAACTGCAGAATATTGTTTGGTTCTGAGGAATAACTGCAGAATATTGTTTGGTTCTGAGGAATAACTACAGAATATTGTTTGGTTCTGAGGAATAACTACAGAATATTGTTTGGTTCTGAGGAATAACTGCAAAATATTGTTTGGTTCTGAGGAATAACTACAGAATATTGTTTGGATCTGAGGAATAACTACAGAATATTGTTTGGATCTGAGGAATAACTACAGAATATTCACCTCGAGATCGTCTTGAAACTTCCAGTGCTGATGTGGTTTACTGTAATGGAAGTTTTGTCTTGCTTTTGGGTTGTGCAAGTTGCAATTTACAATTTTGTTAATTAAATGGGTTGTTCTGAAGTAACTGGAGAGTGACTCTTCAGATCGAAAATAACTCGCTGTGTCTGACTTTACTTGGTTTTGCTACGTTAAGCCTTAAAAACGCTGGTAGGTCTTACTTAAAGAAATATTTGGATATATTTTGGCCTATGTTGGTCCAAATTTGCTTTTTTTTGTAGAAGAATCTTGCAGAACTGGTATCCAAGTCTTCATGAAATAATCTCTGACTGCTTCATATAATTGCCTTCATCTTTCAACGCTGACAGCTTGATAATTCAAATTATGAATGGCTTCAAAGTTAATGTACTTCATTATGTAATTTTCCCTAAGATAACACAAGATTTTCTGTTTTGTTGAATTCAGAGTTGGTGTTTCAAAGTGGAAGATCTCAATTAGTTTAGCGCAGCAAGTGTCCTAATTTACATTTTATTGAAAAAAATGATACATTAGTGTCCATGTGAGAACTTGGGAATAACAAATCCGAATTTCTCCGAATTTTTAAGGTTAATGCTTAACTACATTAGAAAACCAGTACCGCATTGTATACTTGTATTTCCGAATACATTGACGTGGAGAAGACTGGATGTTATGCATCATGGGAATGCCTCTTACAGATCACACAGTGTCTGAAATACTTCCTATTTTGACCGTGTTATAAGAAGCATTAATAAATCCCTGAATAAATAGTGCAATATGAAACCCACACAGCCTAAAGTCAAAATTATAATTACGATATACTAGTATTTTGGGTATGAAAACGATTTGAATAGGCATTCTCTAGTTATTGTATGGTAAATAATTTATATAATACAGGCAAGGCAAAACCTGCATGACTTGATTTAGCAGTACATTATGTATGAACATTTTAAGATGACCAAACAAAAATTCCTCCACTGTTGCTCGGAATCCATCGATTTTACGTTTATTATCTGTCAGTAGATTTCTCCAGTTTACTCTGTACAAACTAAACTTACTAAGCACTATTATGTGTTTAAGATGCATCAGGATCTGGTGCTTCCAAATATATTTAATCTGATTCAGAGGGCTAAAATACAATATTTTCCACACAAAACTGACATACTTGCATCTGAAGACAAGCTTATGTTGCTTTGGAAAATTATCAGTATAATAAAATGAACTTTTGTATGGGCAATATAATACTGATCAAAGGACACTTGCTCAAATTAATAATTGCATGAAGTCTTCCGTTTATTCATGGAACCAGTATTGAAAAGTTGAACCCGATCAAATGAGGCGTTTTCAAGCTATTAATGTAAGTTACGAAGAAGAAAACTTTCATCAACCTCTTACTGGTTGTTACGCAGTGTGCTGCGGTAAAAATTTATATGAAAAAAAATGCATTGAAGCTCCAGTATTATACTGAATTCAGACGCGTTTTATTCCTGTCAGTCAGAGTGGCCAGGAGACAGGAGCAGACGAAGTGTGTTTGGGGCAGTAAGTACGCACAGCTGAGGCAGCAGGATGTTACAGTGTGAATATATGGTGTTGAGTAAGATTTTTTCTAGTGTATAATATAGTTTTGTTAGTTTTTAAGTGCTCTCAGATATCTGTAAGGCCCTAGTATGCAGAGGCCTGTTTATACGAGGGTACTGTATGTCGTTTTGTCTGCTGGTAACTAGTCTACCAGGCAATGTGCTAACAGCAGTGTGCTAGCAGCAGTGTGCTAGCATGCTGGCCCTGAGGGGTCGCTAGCAGCAGTGTGCTAGCAGCAGTGTGCTAGCAACAGTGGGCTAGTGATCTAATGAGGACTGGACTCTGGTGGTTTCTTGTAGTAGTTTATAAGTTGTTTATAAGTTACTTATTAATATATATTCTTATATAGGTGTTTCTGTGTCCTTCTTTATAATAATAATTACTATTGTTTAACATACGAGAGCATGCTGGCCCTGGGGGGTCGCTAGCAGCAGTGTGCTAGCATGTGGGCCCTGAGGGATCGCTAGCAGCAGTGTGCTAGCATGCGGGCCCTGAGGGATCGCTAGCAGCAGTGTGCTAGCATGCTGGCCCTGAGGGGTCGCTAGCAGCAGTGAGCTAGCATGCTGGCCCTGAGGGATCGCTAGCAGCAGTGTGCTAGCATGCTGGCCTGAGGGGTCCGCTAGCAGCAGTGTGCTAGCATGCTGGCCCTGGGGGGTCGCTAGCAGCAGTTTTGCAAAGCATGCTGGCCCTGAGGGGTCGCTAGCAGCAGTGTGGCTAGCATGCTGGCCCTGAGGGTCGCTAGCAGCAGTGTGCTAGCATGCTGGCCCTGAGGGGTCGCTAGCAGCAGTGTGCTAGCATGCTGGCCCTGAGGGGTCGCTAGCAGCAGTGTGCTAGCATGCTGGCCCTGAGGGGTCGCTAGCAGCAGTGTGCTAGCATGCTGGCCCTGAGGGGTCGCTAGCAGCAGTGTGCTAGCTTCGGGCCCCTAAGGGGTCGCTAGCAGGAGTGCTAGCATGCTGGCCCTGAGGGGTCGCTAGCAGCAGTGTGCTAGCATGCTGGCCCTGAGGGGTCGCTAGCAGCAGTGTGCTAGCATGCTGGCCCTGAGGGGTCGCTTTTTAAAACTTAAATACCCTTAGTCTTCTCTGAAAAATTACCCTTTAAAAAGCAGAAACATTTTATCTAAGTTACGGGGTACCACAATACCCAGTAATCCTAACGGGTTTTAGCGGTCCCCGTGATTTATAATAATATAATAAAAACATTGATGAATAAGACTTTTTTGGAACATTTGCGCTATCTTAGTGAGGAAACGTTTCGCCAGCCAGTGGCCCTTCATCCAGTGCAAGAAAACAGTGAAAGATGAAGAATAGTAATCAGTCCCTCAGACTGGAGTCGATATGTCATCTAAACAATTATATCTTAACACTGACTTACTGAATACATCGACTCCAGGATAACGGACTAATTATCTCATACTCCTCATATTTCACAATTCTTCTGTTGAAAGGACTGAAGAAGCCACTGACTGCCTAAACTTTTCCTCAATAAATATTGGTAAGTGTCACAGTTACCAACTTATAGGCTGCACCAGTAAATATATTTATTATAAGTTAATATCGACTTTATAGTATTAAATACTGTGGTGGTGGCCTGGTGGCCTGGTGGTTAACGCTCTCGCTTCACACGGTGAGGGCCTGGGTTCGATTCCCAGCCAGAGTAGAAACATTGGACGTGTTTCTTTCCACCTGTTGTCTATGTTCCCCATCAGTAAAATGGGTACCTGGGTGTTAGTGGACTGGTGTGGGTCGCATCCTGAGACACTGACCTAAGGAGGCCTGGTCACAGACCGGGCCGCGGGGGCGTTGACCCCCGGAACTCTCTCCAGGTAAACTCCAGATAAATATATATTCTCTCTGCTGACATCGTTACTTAGTTAGTTTTTATGAGACAAAAAATCAAGGTTAGTTTATTTTAATATCATATTTATAAAGAAATATTTACAATTTGCGTAAATAATTATCTATATAATAACCAGTTCATTCCTTACGCATTTTCTTGTAGTGTTGGTGACGCATTTTTCCACTTATATAATATACCATAAGAAGCCGCATGTAATCCATCCATTTTTGTTTCAGTTAACCAAATAAAACTAAATCAATATAATTAAAACTTTCCTATCCTAGTTTAACTTTACAAAGAATAACCAACATAAAGAAATGTGAAATTGACGATCGCGCAGAAATGTACGATACGCAGTTGGTCAAATAATAGTAACATTCATGTTCGTATTATTTAAATAATTGTAGCATCTTCCCAATCTCCCTCTCTTCTTTTTCATCCCTTGCTTACCCTCACCTCTACTCAATCCTTCTCTTCTCTTTCCCATTCCTTGTCTCATCTCTTATTCCACTTCAGCCTCTCATCTGTTATTCCACTTCAGCCTCTCATCTGTTATCCCACTTCAGCCTCTCATCTGTTATCCCACTCCAGCCTCTCATCTGTTATCCCGCTCCAGCCTCTCATCACTTTACTCCCTCCTTATGAGTCCTCGACATTAATAATATCTTTAGGCTACGTCCTTACCTTTTATTTAATGGTGATTTTAGTTAAATAGATTTTTGTTAAGATTTTTGCTTGCGAGTGTATGTTAATAAGTATATATATTATAATATATATATATATATATATATATATATATATATATATATATATATATATATATATATATATATATATATATATATATATATATATATAATATATTTATATTATATTTATTTATTATATCACACTGGCCGATTCCCACCAAGGCAGGGTGGCCGAAAAAGAAAAACTTTCACCATCATTCACTCCATCACTGTCTTGCCAGAAGGGTGCTTTACACTACAGTTTTAAATTGCAACATTAACACCCCTCCTCAGAGTACAGGCACTGTACTTCCCATCTCCAGGACTCAAGTCCGGCCTGCCGGTTTCCTGAATCCCTCATAAATGTTACTTTGCTCACACTCCAACAGCACGTCAAGTATTAAAAACCATTTGTCTCCATTCACTCCTATCAAACACGCTCACGCATGCCTGCTGGAAGTCCAAGCCCTCCTTTACCCCCTCCCTCCAACCCTTCCTAGGCCGACCCCTACCCGCCTTCCTTCCACTACAGACTGATACACTCTTGAAGTCATTCTGTTTCGCTCCATTCTCTCTACATGTTCGAACCACCTCAACAACCTTCCTCAGCCCTCTGGACAACAGTTTTGGTAATCCCGCACCTCCTCCTAACTTCCAAACTACGAATTCTCTGCATTATATTCACACCACACATTGCCCTCAGACATGACATCTCCACTGCCTCCAGCCTTCTCCTCGCTGCAACATTCATCACCCACGCTTCACACCCATATAAGAGCGTTGGTAAAACTATACTCTCGTACATTCCCCTCTTTGCCTCCAAGGACAAGTTCTTTGTCTCCACAGATTCCTAAGTGCACCACTCACTCTTTTTCCCTCATCATTCTATGATTCACCTCATCTTTCATAGACCCATCCGCTGACACGTCCACTCCCTAATATCTGAATACATTCACCTCCTCCATACTCTCTCTCCCTCCAATCTGATATCCAATCTTTCATTATCTAATCTTTTTGTTATCCTCACAACCTTACTCTTTCCTGTATTCACCTTTAATTTTCTTCTTTTGCACACCCTACCAAATTCATCCACCAATCTCTGCAGCTTCTCTTCAGAATCTCCCAAGAGCACAGTGTCATCAGCAAAGAGCAGCTGTGACAACTCCCACTTTGTGTGTGATTCTTTATCTTTTAACTGCACGCCTCTTGCCAAGACCCTCGCATTTACTTCTCTTACAACCCCATCTATAAATATATTAAACAACCACGGTGACATCACACATCCTTGTCTAAGGCCTACTTTTACTGGGAAAAAATTTCCCTCTTTCCTACATACTCTAAATTGAGCCTCACTATCCTCGTAAAAAACTCTTCACTGAGGATAGTGAGGCTCAAGTTAGAGTATGTAGGAAAGAGGGAAATTTTTTCCCAGTAAAAGTAGGCCTTAGACAAGGATGTGTGATGTCACCGTGGTTGTTTAATATATTTATAGATGGGGTTGTAAGAGAAGTAAATGCGAGGGTCTTGGCAAGAGGCGTGGAGTTAAAAGATAAAGAATCACACACAAAGTGGGAGTTGTCACAGCTGCTCTTTGCTGATGACACTGTGCTCTTGGGAGATTCTGAAGAGAAGCTGCAGAGATTGGTGGACGAATTTATATATATATATATATATATATATATATATATATATATATTATATATATATATATATATATATATATATAATATTATATATATATATATATGTACATATATAATATATATATATATATATATATATATATATATATATATATATATATATATATATATATATATATATATATATATATATATATATATATTCACTGATTGGCTGAAACGTTTCCTCAAAAATATTCCTAATGTTGCTAAGTGTCACAGTGTCCAACTTACCAACTTACTTATAGGCTGCACCAATAAATACATTTAATGTAAGTTAATATGTGTGGCGGGCTAGCTGCGGGATTTTCAATTATAACTCCTGATGAAAGAGGTTGACCAGGTTAAGACTGAGCAGGACTCAGTGTGAATACTCTGGGAAGATTCCAGTACAGCGAGAAGACGTTTCAGTGCACTTTTTCATTGTAATTAGTGGAAGTGTTGTGCAGTTTGTGGATGTTGGTGAGTGGTGGTAGTGGGGAAGACGACCAGTGGGGATGGGAGAGAATAAGGCCTACACTGTGTGTCAGTACTGGCCAAGATTATCGTATATACACACCTCGGAAAGCTCTCACAGAAACATCCACCTCCAGCACCATGCGTCATGCTTCCAGTTAACTTAGAAATGATTACGTGTTGATGGATGGAATAACTAGAGGCATATGTTATGGAAAAACAATGTGGGATTAATGTTAAGGAGGGAGTGACCAGTCAGTGTCGCCTCCCCCACGCCACGGGGGTGGGGGGAAGAGGCGTGGTGTGTAGATGGTGAGGGAACACATGGGTACAGCAGTGCCCATACCCACATCGTTCATGATATACATGGAAAACAAATAATGATGTGTGTATTGTAAGACAGTGTGAACAATATTCAGTGTGCAAGTTCATATGTATTGTACTCCCCCTCACCCCTCTCCTGGGGCTAACCCCACCCAACCTACCGTCTCCACCACCCACTACCCAGAGCTTCCCCCACCAAGTTCCCAGCAGCAGTTTTCCCTTTCCCCTCCCTGCCCCTCACCAGCCCCTCAAACTCCACCAGGCCACCACGGTCAAGTTTACTACCTTCCACGCACCATAAGATAAGATAAGATTTCGTTCGGATTTTTAACCCCGGAGGGTTAGCCACCCAGGATAACCCAAGAAAGTCAGTGCGTCATCGAGGACTGTCTAACTTATTTCCATTGGGGTCCTTAATCTTGTCCCCCAGGATGCGACCCACACCAGTCGACTAACACCCAGGTACCTATTTGCTGCTAGGTGAACAGGACAACAGGTGTAAGGAAACGTGTCGGAATGTTTCCACCCGCCGGGATTCGAACCCGGGCCCTCCGTGTGTGAAGCGGGAGCTTTAGCCACCAGGCCACCGGGCCACCCAGTATGTCATATTCCACTCCTACTGTTTAGTCTAGGCAGATGGATGCCAACCAGGAGGAAGCAAGCAGCCAGGGAAATGGCTTGGCTGGCACTACTAGGAGAGGCAAGTGTCGGTCGTGTTTACAGCATCGTTGTCTCAACCCTAATGGTTTCCTCCGCAAACATGGTAGCTGCCCTGGCTGAGGATGTCCTCCTGTGGAAAGTGATGATCCAGATCCATCTCAGGCACCTGAACCCACTCCAACAGATCTCATCTCATCAGATATCTTGAAAGCAATTAAATCAGCAAGTACCAGGACACACACATATTCCCAAAGCAGCCCGTCCACAAGCAGCTGGGAAACTTACAGGCCTCTTAAAAAAAGTAAACGATGGTTCCACTATCCTAAATGCTCCACCAACCATCAAGGCATGGCACAACTTGCTACTTTTCGGCAATGTCTGCTTAGCTGTGCCGGAAAGAAGGGAAAGAGGCTAGCCTCCATGATCATTAAATCTTTAAGAGACTTTCCTAGAACTGATAACCTCATTCACCGTCCCGTCAATACAAAAACGGGAGAGGCAGAACCCCCACTCCACTGACAGTGAAAAAGTCAGAGTGCAGGTGAGCAAGAAAATTGAAGAGGGCAACACAGTGGGGGCAATCAGAATTATTACCAATGAAGATATAGTTGCCCCCAGGGATGCTGACACGGCTGAAGCACTTAGAGGAAAGCACCCTGCCATGGAAACCAGGGGCACCAACAGTTCCAGCACCTCTGTCCCCACTATGGAACCATTGATTGTGGAAGACTTGAACATTTACAAAGCAATAATGTCATTCCCATCTGGCTCTGCTGGGGGTTACACTAGAATAAGGCCACAACATTTAAAGGAAATGGTTAATCCAGTTATTGGGGAGATTGCAGAGACATTGCTTTCAGAGATCACAAGGTTCGTCAACAATTCCTTGGCTGGTCTGATTCCTGATGAAATTAAACCTTTCTTTTTTGGTGCAACACTTTGTGCACTTAAAAAAAGGATGGAGGAATTAGGCCTATTGCAGTAGGCAACACTTTTCGCAACCTCGCTTCCAAAGCTGCTGTCCAAAGCATTCACGCAGAGGTAGCCATGATGCTTTATCCAAACCAGCTTGGTTTTGGGGTCTCTCGAGGAAGTGAAGCAGCGGTTCAAGCAGCAAGGTCGTATATCAACAACCTGCCTGAGGACAATGCAGTGGTAAAATTAGACTTCAAGAATGCATTTAATCTCCTGAAAAAAGATGTGGTATTAGCAGTGGTACAAGAACATTTCCCTGGTCTCTTCCCCTTTGTTTCAGCTGGATATAGTAAGGAATCAATGCTCCTGTTTGGAGAGCATGAAATCACATCATCAGAGGGTGTCCAGCAAGGGGATCCTAATGAAACATTTCTCTTCTGTATAGCAGTTAAGGAAATCACAGTCAAACTGACCATTGAGCTAAACATCTGATTCATGGATAATGGCACAATAGCAGGTACAAAGGAGTCCCTCTTAGGTGATCTTACACATGTGATGACACAGGGACAGGAAATGGGTCTCATCCTGAATCCATCCAGATGTGAAATCATCTCAGTCAATCAACAAGTGATAAATGCAGTGAGATCCAAACTACCAGGAGCATCAGTCATTGCCCCTACAAATAGCATCTTGCTTGGAGAACCTCTGGGAAGTGATGCCATTGACACAATCCTCAGGAAGAAATTGGAAGAACTGAGGAGAATGGAACAACAAATAGGCAATCTTGACATCCACGTTGCCTTGTGCTTTCTCACAAAGTGCTTGAGTCTGCCTTGGCTGACATATTTCCTAAGATGTGCACCTTCATATGATAACCTTATAGTGCTCGAATATGAGAGTATCCTGAGGCAGATTTTTACGAAAGTACTTAACCTTACTCTAGTAGATAGGCAGTGGAACCAAGCTACACTTCCAGTCAGACTAGGAGGCATTGGTGTCTGCAAGTCATCACAAATTGCACTACCTGCTTTTTTGTCCTCATGTATTGCATCCAGAGGGCTTGTAGTAACAATTCTACCTGAACATCTTAAGGACAAATAAATAACAAAAAGGCACAATACCGTGACTGGAACGATACACAAATAACCCGCACATAAAAGAGAGAAGCTTACGACGACGTTTCGGTCCGACTTGGACCATTGACAAAGTCAATGGTCCAAGTCGGACCGAAACGTCGTCGTAAGCTTCTCTCTTTTATGTGCGGGTTATTTGTGTATCTTAACCTCTCCTCGTAGGACATACCTCTTAGCTCTGGGACTAGTCTTGTTGCAAACCTTTGCACTTTCTCTAGTTTCTTCACGTGCTTGGCTAGGTGTGGGTTCCAAACTGGTGCCGCATACTCCAATATGGGCCTAACATACACGGTGTACAGGGTCCTGAACGATTCCTTATTAAGATGTCGGAATGCTGTTCTGAGGTTTGCTAGGCTCCCATATGCTGCAGCAGTTATTTGGTTGATGTGCGCTTCAGGAGAACGTGTGTGTGTGTGTGTGTGTGTGTGTGTAGATATAGAAATCATTTCACTAATATTAAACTGCATGAAGGTAATGACTCACTGCTTACTGGTGTGTTGTAGGAAGTCCTGTGTCACTCAACAGTTTTTCCTTACTAACCATCGTAGTAAAGGAATAATTAAAATCGTTTGCTGAGCCCATTAACACACGTTCTCGCACTACCACGACGTCCTCCCTGTCTATCTCTCTCTCCATCACATATCTCTTGACTTGTCCCCCTCCCCCAACATTTATCCATCTTCTTTTCTAACAATACATTTTGCCCCATGAAAAGTGGCAGCCCCGGTAAAGTTCTGCAGGACGGGGCTTGTTACCAAAGAAAGCACGGGTTTTTCCATTAATGGGGTCAAATCTGTATGGGGACCTGTAATAGGGTATTCAAAAAGAACATTTTAGGCCCATTTTTGTTCTAATTTACATTAATGACCATTGAAGGAATTCATGTGAATGACAAATTTGCGATGATACAAAAAAAGGCCATATGGGTTTTTTCGGGGGAGGATCCAGGCAAGTGGCGTCGAGGTCCCGGGCCAAATGTTTGGACTTTTTTCTTTGGGGGGGACGTGAAGAGCCAGTTTACGTTTTCCCCCAGTGCCTGCAAACCCCCGGAGGGTGAAAAAATTTCATCACTGAAGCAGTTGATGATAACACCAGTTGCTGGCAGAGCGTCTGGACCCAACTGGCTATCACATTTTATGTTTGGGCCGAGCAACCAGAGGGGCGAACATTGAGTGCCTTTAATGCTACCCTATACCACATGAAACTGAACGAAATCCTCCATCTGAAGCTACTAACTGTGGAAGATTATTGCAATAAAGTTACATGTTATACCTGTTTGAAATCAGGGAATGTTTTTGTGGACACCCTATGCATCCTTCGCCCTGACTCCCTTAAGGTTTGCGTCGGAGACGTAACAGCTAGGTAGAGATAATGTCTGGAATATGTTTAAGTGTCTGTCCAGAGGGGTGGAATGGCTGTGCATCATATTTCATCAGTGAGGAATTAAAAGCGAACTTTTTATTTACAAAGCAAAAGATTTTGAAAAGGTTGACTCTGAATGTACAAACACATTCCTTCTAGGCTGGTAGTTACACACTAATTTCATGTACAACAGCCTTGTATTTATGCTCAAACATATTCCCCTAACTTCGTTGTTACTAAAATATTTCGCTCCCACTCCATTCTTTGAGTTGGGACGTCTCATGAGGCAGTTATTCTCTCCCTGTCGTCGTTCTCTAGTACGTAAAGCTGCTTGGCGCTCTGAGAGGCCCTCCAGTTAACAAGGTGCTCATTATCTGTTACTAAGAATTCCGGACTGTCTCTTAGCTCTTATACACTTGAAAGACTGCCAAAGAATAAAAATTAAAGTGTCTAAACTAAGGTGAGAAGAGGGTGCGGAGGATCGTGTAAGACCGAGAAACGAGTAAACAGCGAGTCCTGTTGACTGAGACAAGTAAATTGATTAGCTGGTATATGGAGAGAATTTTAGATTGAGGCAGATAAAGAAAAAGACTTGGAAGAGACTGGAAGACATCTATATTAAGTGTAGAAACTGATAAAGAATTTAATAGACATTGAGACTGGTACAGAAAAACACTAGTAGAGAGCGAAAAAATGACAGAGAAAGTATTTAGATGGAGAAATTGGGAAAAAGGGGGAAGGGGATAAATAAAGGCTTCAAGTAAAGTTGTCCGGGCGGGTTGAATTCAGTGTTCATTACTTGTACTGCAACTTTAAAATAAAAAATTTTACCAAATTATAATATATATATATATATATAAGTATATATATATATATTTTTATATATTATATATTATATATATTATTTTGTGGGGCCCGAATATGTAAAATTGGTCAATTAGTAAAAAAACTCTTTTAAAAATTAAGTCCTTTCTAAAAATTTTCTTTTTTAAAACTTTTTAAAGAATATTTGTTTCATTAATTTTGATGAAAAAATTTTATAATTTTTGCACCAAAAGAGCTTAGAAACTTCCCTAACCTTTTGAAAAAAGAAAAATTTTTTTTAGCCTAACCCAAGAAAATTATATTTTAGTTTTGGTTTACATTTAATTTAATACAAAACAAACACAGTGAAAATATTTTTTTCTTTTGGGTTAAAGAATGTTTTTGGGCAAAATTATTGCATACCAATTTTTTGGGTTTGTCCAAATGGAAAGATGAGCGTTGTATTTAACCCAAGTGAAAGGGTTCTGCTTTTCGGCACGACATATATTATAAATTTATTTATATATATATTTATATATATATATATTTTTAATATATATATATATATATTTATATTTATATTTTTTATATATATCGTGCCGAATATGAAAAAGGGCCCAATTAGTAAGAAATCTTTTAAAAATTTAAAACTCCTTTCTAAAATTTTTCTTTTATCTTTTTAAAGATTTATTTTTTTCTTTAAATTGTTGATGTAAAAATTTAAATTTTGGGCCCCCAAAAAGGGAGTCTTAGAAAAACTTACCAAAACCCTTTTTTGGTAAAAAAAAACCAATTTTTTTTTAGCCAAACCCCAAGAAAATATATTTTAGATTTTTTTACAAAAATTTAAAATTTAATCCCTAAACAAAACAGTAAATTATTTTTTTTTTTGGGTTTCCCGGGAATGTTTTTGGGGGGGCATTATTGCATACAAATTTTTTCGCTTGTCCTATTTGGAAAAGAGAGCGTTGCTTTTTAACCCAAAGATCGCAAGTTTGCCTTTCGGCCGACTTTACTATGAACATATTTTGCATTGGTATCTGCGGGTTTTTGGGAAAAATCGGGAAAAAAAAAAAAGGGCTTGCAAACTATGACCACTTTGAAAAGGAAAAAAGGAAAAAAGTGCAAAAAGTGAATTTATTTTGGAAAACGTTTCGCTCCCCAAGGAGCTTTTAAAGGGCCATGAAAAAGCTCCTGGGGGAGCAAAAACTTTTGCCCACAATAAATGTCAAATTATTTGGCACTTGTGCCCTTTTTTACTTTACATATTGTCGGTAATTCTACCAACTTTATTACAACTTTGACCACCCTAAAAAATGCCTTTGCCCATATGACACCGGAAAAATGCAAAATTCCCTTCCTTTTAAGCTTTTTCACCCTGAAATTTTTGTACCTCTTCGAAAGGAAAGGGGACTGTGTTTTAACAAAATTGCCAGGATCCCAATCTAAAGGGGAAAAAAAAGATACAAAACTTCCAGGCCAGGGGAAACCGGGGGTAGCCACAGCCACTCAAGGGGGGAGGGTTTTTTTATTTCCCGGGAAAGGGAAAAAAAAACTGGCAGGAAATGGCAGAAACGTACCCCAAATCAGTAAATTCCTGGAGTGGAACCCCGTCGATGGCCCCATCCAAACCAACAGATACAGATTTAAATCCCGGGAAAAAAAAAACCCCCCCAGTCCCAAAATACCCCCCGTCCGATAACATTTTCTTTGCAAATATACAGGGTCTAAAGCCAGCAAAAAACAACAAAATACCTTTCACCCGGGGACTGTTTTGCGAGGAAAAGGGAAAAATTGTTCGCGGCTTTAAACTGAGCCCCACAAAAGGATCATTGGGACAACGAAATATGGTTCCCGGGTTTTACAACCTATACAGATGTGACGGGAGGAACGGCAAAAGGGGGGACGGGGTTGGCCTGTACATTGCAGAGTCACTTGTTTGCACAAAAATGTTTAAACCCTCAAATGATGTAGTGGAATTTTGGCAGTAAGGTCGAGAACCAAAACCTAGTCATTGTGGTAGTCCCCCCAACCCTCCGGTTTGAAAACCCCACAATTCCAGGAAAAAAGCTGTTAAAAAATTGACCCCTGGGCTGGGAAAAACTTCCCGCTCCTGCACCCAACATCTTGCTCCCGGGGGATTTCAACTTAAGGCACCTAAAATTTGGGGGAAATAGCAAAAATATTGTTGCAGTAAAAAACACCCGGAGGCAGCTTGGGTGGAAAAATCCCACTTCAACGAGCTTTTAAATTTTTGCAAAAAAATTCATTTTTAAAACCCGCAAAAAATAGAGCCCATAGAATGGAGAATACACTAGACCTCATCTTCACTAACAATGATGGTCTGATAAGAAAAATCACCATATCAAAAACAATAAAACCGATCCAAAAATTTTTTTTTGGGGTTTAGACATGATGCGTGGGCCCCAGACCGACATAATGAGGGGTAGTCACGAAAGGGGGCATTTTCCCCAAAATTTCAACTTCAATAACAAAACATTTTAAAATGGGACCCAAATAAAAAAAGGGCCTAACCCATATAAGCTGGGAAAAATACCCCTAAAACAAAAACAGACCCCCAACTTTGCCTAGAACAGATTAACTCGGTGGCACTCGATGTATGCACAGGCTTATTCCTCTAAGAAAAAGGGGAGTAGATGTAAAAAAAAAAGAGACGGCGCTCCCTTTTCAAAGGGGCGGAAAAGAATTTAAAAGAGCGGCTTTAAAAAAGGTTCCCTATATCTTTTTAAAAGCGTAGGGGACACTGGGGCAGAGAAATTGCAAGCATCGAACTTAAGCTTAAAAAATTCCCTTTTTTAGTCGGAAAACGCGGGTAAAAACTAAAAACCCTAAATGAAATTTGAAAGAAACCCAAAAATTTCTTTTCCCATGCCAAATTTAAAATCGGAAAAACGTCCCGTATTGGGCCCCCACTTTAAAAAAGATTGGGGCCCACACAGATGCGCAAGGAAAATTTAGTGAGCTACAAGTCCCAAATGACTCAAATTTTAGCAAACCGTAACCAGACTGAGGTCCCAAAATCAAAATGAATTTTTTTTTGAGAGAGCCACAAAATTTGAATTTAAAACAAGCCCATCCCATGTTATCCTTGACCCCCCTATGGGCTTTTGAAAAGGCGTTAAAAAGACATTTCCCTGCACTCTGCCCCCGGGCCAGACTCATGGGAAATCTGTGTTCATTTAAGAAATGCCCAAAAAGCCCCCTTTCACGAGCTTTTATCCTATGGAGAGGGAGCATGGACCCCGGGGTCGTCCCTAAATTAAAAAACAAAAGACATAGCCCCCCTCCCCAAAGGGGGCAGTTTTAAAAACAACGAAAAAAACTACAGACCAATAGGGATAACTTTCCCCCTTTCATAAAAATCTTTGAAAGGGTCCCAAAAAGCAAAACACCACCCACCCAGAAAACCCCCAGTTACAAACCCCGGGAAATGGGTTTTAAAAGGTTTTGCTCCTGTTGGTTTAAAATTTTTGGAAACATACGACCAAAAGGGCCTAAATGCCTAGAAGACAAAAAGAATGCCGTGTATAAACAGACTTTGCAAAAGCCTTCGACAAGTGTGACCCTGGCGTAAAGGGGCACAAAATTTCGTGCTAAAAAGGGTTTAAAAGGAAAAGTCGGTCGATGGATCTTAATTTCCCCATAACCCCAACACAGAGAGTAGTCGTCAAAGAGGGAAATCCGGGGGCAGCTACGGTTTAAAAGCCTGTTCCACAAGGGAAGTACTAGCCCCTTTTTGTTCCCCTCCTTTTTCCGACTAGACAAGGATGTGCCACAGCACCCTGTCTTCCTTTGGGAGGTGACATCCGAAAAATTTCATGACAGTGTCTTCCAAATTTAAAACACTGCAAGGCTCCAGGCGGACATCAACCCAAAACTTTCAGTGGGCTGCGGGGGGAAAAAAATATGAAGGGTTTAAAAGATTTAGAAATTTAATTTCTTTAGATATGGTAAACATTTAGGGGAAATTTAAAAAATTTATCCCAAAAAGTCCAAAAAAAATTTTTGGCCACAAAATAGAGCGAAAAAACCCAAAGTCAAAAAACCTGGGAGTGATTATGTCGGAGGATCTCCCTTAAGGAATAACATTTTTCAATCGCTTGCTAGAAAAAGGCCGGGTGGATAATGGAACCTTCAAAATGGGGAGGCCAACCCCTTGATGACACCTTCAGGCATTTGTTCTATCTAGGGGGAAATTGCTGCATCTAAAGACCTTTAAAGGAGGTAAAATTGCCGCCCTGAAAATGTACAGAGAACTTTCACGGCGCGCTAAGGGAGAAAAAAACACCTCAATTACTGGGACGCTTGGGTTTCTAACCTGTATTCCTGGAACGCGGGGGGAGAGATCAGATTATTATACCTGGAAAACCCTGAGGGAATGTACCGAACTTCACACGAAAATCACTCACTACGAAAGAAAAAGACTTGGAGACGATGCACCATCCCCCAATGAAAAGAGGGGGTCATAGCACTTTAAGAGCCATACAATAAATGTCAGGGGGCCCCAGGGCTGTTAACTGCCCCAGCACACATAAGGGGAAATTTCCAACAGACCCCCGGGAGTTTCAAGCTGGCACTAACAAGCACCTAAAAAGTCAGTTCCCGTCGCCGGGGTGTGGCTCGTACTTGGTTTGCGTGCACCCCGCAGCAACAGCCTGGTTGTCGGGGGCTGATCCCCGGGGGCTGGCCCAAGCCCGGGGCCGCGGGGCGTTACCCCCGAAACTCTCTCCAGGTATATATAATATATATAATATAAAAAAATATATATTTATAAATATTTATTTTTAAATTATAAATATATAATTTATATTATAATTATATATATATATAATAAATTATATATATATATATATATATAATATGTATATAAAAACATGATCTCTGGCTGAAGGAGACTCAACTACAAACCCTTTAGAACAAGGTATGCAGTGCTAGCCAATCTACCCACAGGGACAAAACCTTGGGTGTAGCAGCGCTCACGTTGATCCGGGGCAGCCAGCTTTCAGGGAAAAGGGCTTACACTTTTCATCTCACCCCCTGCATGCATCCCCTTACTAGAAATTTTATCAAATTTAAAAAATTTTAACAATCTATCCAAAATTGCCCAAATCCTTTTGCTTAGCTATGCAAAAACCCCAGGTATTGTCCAGGTGGGTAGTTGGTATAGCACTGCATACTTGTTCAAGGTTCGTAGGGTTTGAGTTCCCTTTAGCCGGATCTGTTTGTAATATTTCGCCGCCTTGCGAAATTCCTTGCTTTTATTATAATAATATATATATATAAAATATATATATATATATATATATATTAATATATTATAGTAAAAAAAATATTATATATATATAATATTATATATATAATAATATTTTATAATAAATATAATGCAATAAATCACAGTAAACAGGTGATTTCAGAAATGAAAAAAAACCCCTCGAAGGAATAAGAAATTCCAAGCGCTTTTCGTGACTACCACATTATCAAGGAACATGAAAGAAAAAAAGCATTCCCAAAGGGAAGGGATATAAGGGGTCGGCCAACACCTCACTATCAACCCCCAACGGTTAAACACCTGACCGGCCCCCGGCCCAATTGGTTGACGGATTCCCTGGTTTGTTAAAACATTCCCAAATTGCCCCAAAAATTCTTTTAAATTTATGATACCTTTAATAACATAAAAATTTGCGCCTTACAAAAACAACAAAATAAATGCAAAAGTAATTTTGAAAAAAAATGATTACCAAAAAAAAAGAATTATCTCTTTGATGATATGAAACCTATTCTAAAAAATTAGGAAAAATCCCCTAGAAACCGTTAACAGCAATTTCAATAAAACAATAAAACTTCTACTGAAAGGCAAAGATGAATTAGTCAAACAATTTACTTCCACTAATCCATCTTTACCTTACATGTATGGACTAATAAAAACACACAAACCAGGGAATCCAGTCGGACCAATTATTAGCTCCATAGGGTCAGTTTCATATAAATTATCCAAATGGCTTGTTGATATTTTGAGCCCTATTGTTGGCAAAATTTCTAACTTTAATGTTAAAAACAACATAGACTTAGTTGATAAATTAAGCTCCCTGACTGACTTAAATGATTTTAACATGGTTAGTTTTGATGTTTCTTCCTTGTTTACGAAAGTTCCTGTTGATGATTTATTAAGTTTCTTATCTGAAGAACTCGTTAACTATGATTCACCATTGCAAGTTCCTACTATCATTAAACTTATTAAACTTTGCATTGTTGATGCAAAATTTGTATTTAATGATAAGTTTTACACTCAGAAGTTTGGTATGGCAATGGGAAGTCCTCTTTCACCTGTTCTTAGTAACCTATACATGGAATTTTTTGAAACAAGATTGCTTAACACAATCCTCCCTAATAGAGCAAAATGGTTCAGATATGTTGATGATATTCTGTGTCTTATGCCCAAAAATGTAGATATACACCATTTCCTTGGAAAATTAAATAGCTTAGCCAATTCTATAAACTTTACTGTTGAGTTTGAAGAAAATAACTCATTGCCTTTTCTAGATGTTTTAATTATTAAGGGTAATAATGAATTCAAATTTAAAATTTACAGAAAACCTACAAATAACTGTTCCTATGTCCACTATTATTCTTCGCATAGAGATAGAGTCAAACTGTCTTTTTTGTCATCAATGTTTTTGAGAGCTTTACGAATTTGTAGTCCTGAGTTCATAGATGAGGAAATATCCAAAATTTATGAAATAGGTAATGATTTAAAATACCCAAGAAATGTAATTGATAAATCTTTTAAAGTTGCTAGAAATACTTTTTACAATCCAAAAAGGGACAACCAGCCTTATTCAAATAAAAATATGTTGGTTCTCCCTTACCATGAAAACTTGGTTGATATGCCTTCTCTTCTTAAGACTTTTAATATTAAAGTTGTATTCAAAAATCTTGATACAGTAAAAAAACTTTTGATAAAGAATTCCCCCCAAAAATGCTGATGGATGTGTCTATAAGATTCCTTGTAAAATTTGCGATAAAGTTTATTACGGTCAAACTGGTAAAAATCTCGAACTAAGATTAAAACAACATAAATATAGCATTAGAACTGGACAAGATTCCAATGCTCTATTTATTCATGAAAGAGATTTTAACCATCCAATTGATTTTCAAAAAGTTGAGAAAGTAGTATCAAGCTAGTCCATGGTCGACAGGAATATAATTGAATCTTGTTTCATAAAAAGCAGTTTTGACAATAATATGAATATTTCCTTTGGTTTATATAAATTAGATCCATTTATAATTAACATAATTTGGGAAGAATTTAATAATACACTGGACAAATAATAATTTTAAAAATTTTCTTGGGTAGAATAGTTTGTTGGTGGGTTGTGCAAAAGACCTGTCAGTTGGGCCGGCGCACGTCAGGTGTTTAACCGTTGTGGGATCTGATAGTGAGGTGTTGGCCAGACCCCTTATATACCTTCCTTGGATGCTTTACTTTCATAGTTCCTTGATAATGTGAATAGTCACGAAAGCGCTTGGAATTTCTCTATTCTTTCAGAGTGGTTGAATTGCATATATATAATATATATATATATATATATATATATATATATATATATATATATATATATATATATATATATATATATATTTATATATATTATATATATATATATATGTATATATATATATATATATATATATATATATATATATATATCATATATAGTATATATTATATATAAGTATATATATATATATTTCATATATATATGTATATATCCAAATATATATATATATGTATATATATATATATATATACTATATTATATATATATATATATATATATATATATATATATATATATATATATATATTATTCATATATGATAATATGATAACATCTTTAGCGAACACACAGGGCCACTCCCTCCGCCTTCCCATCCCTGGTCCCCTCCCCTCATCCCAGCCTAGGACCACTGACTTCCTGACCAAGGGTGTTGCCGTTTAGTGCCCCACCAGTTACCAGCTCCGCCGCTCGCTACTCCCCCACTCTCATCCCCCATGCATCCATGCTGTCCTTCACCCGTTACCCCACAGCTGGCTCCCTCCCACCCCCACGATGTCAGCAATGTCACAAGAAGTCTTGGGTTCCTTTGAGAGAGCCATAGCCATTGTTCAAGAGGCATCTGCCAGGTGTGCCACAAGGAATGTGCACTCAATCCCTCAACTGGCAACATCCGTGCACACAATGGATGTCTAGGCACCAGGAGAGCTCCAAATGGGAACACCCAACAGCCTCTCCCAGCAGACAGAGCTGACAGCTACAGTAACTTCACCTCTATAGAGGACCTCAAATCTGCAATCAAATTAACATCCACCAGGACTCTGACACACATCCCCAAAGCTCACTCTCAAGCTGCTAGCAAATTCACTGACCTTCTGAAGAAAGTCAACGATGCTCCTTCAAACAACAGATCCTGGCACAACTTGCTGCTTTTTGGCAATGCCTGTTTGGCTGTCCCACCAAGTCACTAGCAACATATGTTATTAGGGCAATAAATGCGTTCCCTAGGAATGACAACCTCGTCCGTCTCCTCCCTAGGGCGACAAACACCCGCCGGGCAAATACCAACAACAGGACACCCGACACCTCAAAAATCAGAGCCCAAATTAGCAAAAAAATAG